>JAXQQM020062840.1:0-542673 GCA_034641835.2 Pinus albicaulis | reverse complement strand
CCTTGTGTCTCCATGGCTCTACACCTCCTCAGTAATGGCACATGTAAAACATGAGTTGTGCCTTGATATCCACACATGAGATCCTGGGGAATTCCTTGCAAAGGTGCAAGAATCCCTCTATTTGGAGCAAGAGCTCCTCTTTCCTCTGCATGAGGCACTAGATAATCTCTAGGTGGCACAGCGCTGTTGCCCTTAGCTTCTCCAACATAAATGGGCAACCCCCTAATAATGTTGGTACAAATGTGGAATCTCTCCCAAGGTGGAATTGATCCCCGATCTCCAAAGGCCAAGGAGTATCCCCTTTGCACCATGATAGTGCCATCTCCTACTCCTGCAACATCATACAAGAAATGAGAGCAAATCTTCCCTTACTCTCTAAATAATGACCCCAGCAACAAATGTTTTTGCTGCTTCTTCATGCTCTCATCATACAAGATATGTGATGAAGACATAGTGTATGATATGAATGTTGCATCATAACTATGTACCCATACTCTTTGATGCTCAATGATGCCAGCATCCTGCCACATATTCTCCATCCTCATACGCTTGGAAAGAGAGTATGCCAAGTGATGGCCAAAATCCTTCAAGAGTAACCAGTGCAGCCAAGACTCCTGATGCCCGGTATCATAAATCTGCAAGTAGCTCACCAGCTTCTTGCTCACCATCCACATCCACTCAACCACTTATGGATGTCTTCCTCCATTTTTCATCTTGGTACTCCCCCCATGAGAGCTACCAACATCCCAAATCAGATCTCTGCACTTCATGGGATCTTGAAATGCAATCTTCCTTAGGATCAATTTGACCCTATGAGGATCCAAATAGGTGATAGGAAAAAAACTCCCATCATGATGTGCATGGCTCAAGGAATGTCCAACACAGTCATGAGAGATGTTGTACATTCGAAGATGTCCTCCATCTACTATCTGTTCCTGTGAGAAGGGAAGTACCTCCTCAAAGTGATGAAGAATCTTGCACTCCATGATGTGTGGGAGTGCACCCCTACTAAAATATCTCTGGGAGACCTCCTCCTCATGCATGTCCTTCCAAAACCAAAGAGGCCTTGGATCTGCTGCCAGTAGAAGTCTCTCTTTGAGATGTGGCATGCTCATTGAGAGAGTGTCATCAAAAGAGGAGAAAGATTTTCTTATCTCTAGATGTCTACTCCTCACTGCTTCCTTCATGGCTTCCTGAATGAAGCTTCTCTATGAATTCTCACATGAGGAATGATTCCTCCTTTCTTCCTCATTGCCCAGTGCAGTGCTATTTTGCTACTCTAGATCAACTGCATGCAATGATATAGACCCATCCAAAATTTTTGCTAAAATGACAAGAGATGGATTCCCAATCATACCTTGGTGAAATGTGGAATCTCCTTTCAAGGCTACAAGAGTTTCCTCCTCATATGTGTGGGCCTCCCAAATTGCTGAAAATGAAGGCTGCTCCTCCATGGTTTTAATAGCGCTGGTACATGCCTCATCAACTGGTGGTGAGGGCTCCTCCCTCTTTTGGCCAAATCTTCTAATAAATATTTGAGAAAACTCAACAAGACTTGAAACCCTTGTGTGGCTTAGATGGATGATCTACCAATTCTTTGCTTCACCTTCAAGGTGCAGCGCTATAATTTCTACAGCCTTTATATCTACTACAAGATGTAGCAGGAAGAAAGCCTCTAGCTTCTTCACCCAAACCTCTGCTACACATGTGAGTGATCCATCAAATGTGGACAATAGAAATATATTTCCTCTCATCATCCCATAGCTAAGGGGTCTTCTTTATTCTTTATGCTGAATAAGCTGTGGCAAAGTTAGAGCTCTAGGGTTTGCCTGGTATTCAGCAAGATACTCACTTAAAATTTTGAATTCCAAGTGTTCTTCATGCTTCTGGCCTTTTTCTCTGTGGGAATAGGAAGTGCATGGTCCCTCCATTTTTCCTTCTTCATTCTTCTTAACCTCCTCAGAGGTTCTCTCTGGATCTGAAAATAGATGAGAGTAAACTCATCTTCTTCATCATCTTGATCTTCTTTGGCTAAGACTCACAGGCTGAGCCAGAGATCATGCTTTGATACCATTGTAATATCCCTTTTTTAGGAATATCAAGATTATATTCCAGATATTGACTGCATGGGCATTTACTGGATATGTCACCTTTGAAAAAGGATGAGATCCAGAGGCTACCTGGCCATCTGCAGACTCTGTCTATAGAGCTTGAAATATTTCTCCTTCAGGGATTCAGCAATACATAAACATGAGCTGGAAAATAGCAGTCAATGGATTAAAACCAAGAATGTCGGGAGATCTACATAACCATTACATTAGATAATAGCAGCAACAAATGTATACAAGATCTTGAGGAATTGATCTCTCAAGTCAAACAATGCCTCCTCAATGAAACATGTACATGAAATATAGAGAAATACTGCTATATAAAAGAGGCCCTGGCTATGACTGCAAAATATAGAAGGCAGAACTACTACAAAATGTCAATAACAGATAGATATGACAATGAATAGCTCAAATAAGAAGTGGGAGAAAGATCTCAACCCCTGGAAACATACAATACACAATCCTTAAAGGTATTGGCAAAAAGATACACAAAATGGAAAATCTGTAGAAATGTCAGAGTTGCTGGGTAGCTACAGTAACTCAAGAACTGGAAATAAATGGAGAAGACTGAAGATGCTGCAATCAATGACAAGATATCCTCCATTGGATCTCTAGGATGAAAGGTTGATCCTCTCACCTAAGATCTCACCCTTTGAACATGTGGAGAAAGTCTCCACTGCAAACACACTCAGAAATAACACAGTCTAGAGAAGGGACTGTGCTATTGGTGAAGAGAAATGCTTGGCCTTGATGCAAAAGTCTAAAATAAGCTTCAGAATATCTCCAATCTAATATCTCAAAGGAAAGAGGGGCTCCTCCTCTGAAAATAGCTGATGGAAGTGATGTAGTGAATCCTCACTGCAACACAACAATACTCTGCTATAGAAATAACACTGTCTTAATGGAGGATGCTTGGCCACAAGCCTAGATGTGAGGAAAATCTGAGCAATCCCTCAAGATGCGTCTCAAGAAGGTGAAAGAATCCTAAACAGGAATTCCTCCTGGCAATTCTTGCTAAACAACAAAAAATGCACAATTATCTGAATAGAAAATGAAATGAATAATCAAAAGCATGAGAAATAATGGTTTCCTTGCCCTCCTTTTAACTAAATGAAAGCTCTCTCCCCATGGGCCCCATCCATTAGGGTTTCCTCCACCAAATATCCTCTTCCTTATTCACACTACGATGTCTTCTAAAGTAAGCCACTCCTCCTATGGAAGCGTTGTTGACTTGGTCAAACCTGACCTTGTATTCATGTATTTGCCCCTTTTCACACTTGAGGGTGCAAAATCCAGTTCTTATGTATATCCCTTTCCACATGTGAGGGAATTTATTCATGTTTTCAATAAACATGGGTCTCCTTACCCATTTATTTGGCTAAAAGATGATAAAAGAAAAATTTTGCTATTCCATTTAGCCATGTGCTAAAAATGGGAATATTACAACATTTTCCTGGTATATGAAGTACACCTCGATGAACAAAAATTCCACGTTTTCCCAAACAAAGGTTGCGCTGAATGCTGAGTTTAAGAAATCGATGTCACAGTCCTAGTGTATTACGGAGATCAAAGAGATTAAGCAACTATTCATTGAAACTGTGTGGGAGGTAGATCAAATATTTAAGTCACTATTAATCCAAATCACCTTTGATATCCCTTATGAGAAGCACAAGAAATGGTTTATTGGTGTGATGTTGTCTCATCTCGTATTTCCATTGTCGCAGAGGAAGATCACAACCTAAGCTAAAGCGCTGGAAATTGCGATGAAGCTAGAAGCTTCCCTAGTAGCTAATACTAATGTCGAGGTTTACTAGATCCAAACCCAGTTGAAAGCTTGCATATGGAACTCCAAGATTTGAAGAAGGGAAAGGAGATTTTTCCTAATCTGCGGTCAGAATTCTAGTGCACCAAGTGCAAAGTGAAGGGTCACTATAAGGATCAGTGCCCTATTTATCGAGATTATTTGGGCATTTAGATGTCGAGTCCATTGAATCATGGACCAAGTACTGGACCATGTGTGGGGCCAAATGTATGGTGTAGCATATGCAAAGTTGCAAGCGAGCACTCCACCTATTACTATCATCTCCTAAAAGAGTATATCTGATCACTCAAGCAATTTTTTTGTAATTACTATAGTTCAGTGGGACATGATGAAAATAAATGTTGAAGCTATGATCTCATGATGCAGCAGAGTCCTAGTGCATACAAAATGAAAGTAGAGGGTCACGTAGATCCAGGTTCACCAATAGAGCATAGAGGTTTCCAAGGTATAGGGTTTGGCCAAGGAGGAGGCATTGGATGTGGACGAGGCTAGATCATCTGTTACAATTGCGGTTAGCTTGGGCATTTTTCCAGGGATTGTCAGAATCCTATTGCAGTTTCCTATAATTATTGTCAATAATTTAATCATGAAATCAAAGATTGTCCCGTATTATTGGCTAAAATGCATTAAAAGTGCAACCAACAACCGGCTCATACCATACAAATGATGAGAGCTAAACCGTGTGAGGAAGATCCTAGTGTTAACATAGTAACATGTAGCGATATAAATATCGGGGTAGACCGTGCGGCAGGAAAGAGGCCGATGGAGGATACATGGGTCTAAAAATCTGAAGACAAGAATGTTGGGTTTAGTATATAGCGTGAGAAAGAAAGATTCATTGAAGCAAATAATACTTGTATGACACCTGGAGCTTTGACATCATCTGCGCAGAGACAACTGATTCCACTGAAGAATAAACCTGAGGATATTACTAAAAAGACAGAATTTGATACATCTATTATGAAGTCCTTCTGGCAGACATGTATGAAGTTGCTAAGGGATCAAAAAGTTGTGGAAGAGTTTTAGGAACTGATAGACAATTCCGATAGCAAAGAGGAGCCATGACTTGAACATCATGCAATAAATAAGATCTACAAAAATAAGAGGAGAACTGGGAGAGAAATGCAGTTAACTGCGTAGATCGGGGATTATGAAATGGACAAAGTCATCCTTGATCTTGGATCTGATGCCAATGTTTTTCCAAAATAGACATCAGAACAAATGGGGAGACCTAAGCTGCAATAGTCGCTCATTTAGTTAATAATGGAAAACTAATAGAAAATCATTCCTATGGGTCGATTTCATGTCATTAGCATAGATATTGATGGCGCAAGTGTATTGTTTGATTTCAAAGTTATTGAGATTGTTGTTGATAGTAATTTTTATCTTGCATTTCTTGGGTTTGATTTGTCTTATGACATGGATGCTATCATCAATCTAAAAAATAGACAGATGGTGTTTGAAAAGAATGGTACAAGGGTTGTTGTGCCTTTGGATGCATCTGAGCAAGCGCAATACAAAGAAATGGTCCAACATGAATATGGTGATATTGATCATATCTATAAGATTAATACAAAGGATGAGGACTGGATTAATCCTACCACTGATGGTAGAATAAGTTGGGAGCGCGATAGTTCATGTGTTTCAGACTCTGATGAATAATTGGAGCATTGGAAGAATTTCTTGCATGAACTATTGCGCCACATCAGAGATACATGACTTGCTCTTTTATGATGGAACTGAGAATGTTGTCTTATTTCTAGAGCAATTTGAGCAAAAGGTTCCTAAGGAACATTGATACAAAGGTTTGGACTTCGCCTTGAGGTCCACTCCAACCTGATGGTGGGGTGCGCACAGAGAAAGCTTAGGAGGATGGAAGGAATTTTGTAGGCTAATAAGAATCGGGTTTGGTCATGTACACACTAAGCTCATGGAGAAGTAAAATGGTAAAGATGATCCTCGCAAGCATTTATCTCACTGGACTATAGCTTGGGGCAAAGAACCTCAACTTGAATCGATGCATATCTTCTTTCATACCTTGGATATGATACCTCAAGAGTGGTACCTTGAAACGGAGTTGCGCCATGGCACCACAGATTGGTATGAGATGAAGGAAAGTTTCTTATACTTATAAATTCATCGATGGTTTGGATTGTACTAATGATGCTCTGCAAGAAGTCAGAACAAGGATATTCAGAATTACCATTGAGCCAAGGGTTTCAAAACAGCATGACTGGGTTGTGAAGTTGGAACAAACCTGAGACTGTTACAATATGATTGCAGAAGAAGGTGAGGAGGATCCGCGTAATGTTAATATGCCTGAGTCAGAAGGGTAGGGAGAGGTTGCAATTCATGAAGTAGAGATGTCAAACATAACACAACTTGTCAAGAATCAACAAGTCAACATAGGCTTAGAAGCGGAGCCAAAGTTCGCGAAGATTGGGGACTATTGGGACGCTGACACTGTGAGCGAGATCATTGAATTGATGCATGAATACCAGGATCTGTTCCCAATGAAGTTCTCAGAGATGAAAGACATTATAGGAGATTTAGGAGTTATGCACATCACTTTGAAGCCTGATGTGAAGCTGGTCAAGCAACGCCCATATAGGCTAAACCAAAAATACAAAGAAAAGGTGCGAGAATAATTAGACAAGATGTTTAGTGTTGGCATCATTGAAAAAGTGGAGTATGAGTGGGTTATCCCTATGGTGGTCCAGGAAAATAAAACTAAGGGAGAAATAAGGATTTTTGTTGATCTCATAAAGTTGAACGATGCATGTGTCCATGATCCCTTTCCGACTTCGTTCACTAACGAAGTTTTGGAGAATGTTAAAGGGTAGGAAGCCTACTCATTTAATGATGAATTCTCAGGGTACCATCAAATCAGGATAGCATCAAAAGATAGGAGAAAGACCACCTTCGCTACTAAATGGGGATCATTTGAGTACACATTCATGCCATTTGGATTAAAGAATGCTTCAGCCATATTCTCCAGAGTTGCCTTCATAACATTTAAAGAATATATCCAAAAATTTCTGGAGGTGTATTTTGATGACTTGGCAGTCTTTGGATTGCTAAAGAAACATGTTTATAGTATGCGGTTGATGTTGGATACTTGCAAGAAGTACCAAATATCCTTGAACCTGAAGAAGTTTATTTTCTTCATGTTGTATGGTATACTCTTGGGACACATTGTTTGCAAATAGGGTTGATGGTAGACCCTGCGAAGAACGTTGTGATTATCAATTTGGAGCCTCCGAAAAATCTGAAGTAGCTACGCATGACGCTTGGGAATATAGGTTATTATAGGAAATTCATTAAGGCCTACGTGTAGGTTATTGCGTCGATGGAGAAAATATTGAAGAAATATGTCAAATTCTATTGGGATGATGATTTTCAGAAGAGCCTTGATTCTAGTGTTTCCAAACTAGAAGAAGGAGTTTCATGTACATGTTGATGCATCCTGCATAGATTTGGGATTTTTGTTAGTGCAACCTGGAGATGGGGATCTTGATCATCCTATAGCCTTTGCAAGAAGGAAGTTGTCTAAGGCAGAGAGGAATTACTCCACCACAGAGTGCGAAGAACTGGCCATGGTATATGTGCTGCAAAAATTCAGAAACTACCTATTAGGTGTGCACTTCAAAATGTTCAAGGGTCACTCTACTTTCAAATACCTAGTCAACAAGCCTGTGTTGAGGAGGAATATTTTTCGGTGGCTATTATTTTTCCAAGAGTATGACTTCAAAGTGATAGTCAAATCAGTTTGGTTGAATGCAGGACCAGATCATCTGCCTAGGATCGAGACATGCAGAGAGCCAATGAATATTGATGATGGACTACTTGATACGTAGTTTTTCACTATTCGGGTGGCAGATTAGAATTTTTTGGATATCATTCAGTTTCTAAGTACAATAGCCACAGCTGCGGAGTACACTACACAACAAAAGAAAGAGTTGGTAGTAAAGGCAACATACTTTACTCTAATCACAGGACATCTATACGAGATGAGGGTTGACGAGATCTTGCGAAGATATGTTCCTGAGCATGAACGGCACAAAATTTGGTTGAATCACATGGCAGAGTTTTTGGAGGCCACTATGCAAGAAAGGCCACTTCCCAGAAGATTCTGCCAGTTGGAATTTGGTGGCCCATGGTGCATAAAGATTTGAACGATTATTGCAGAACTTGTGATATTTTTCATAGGACTAGTATACCTTCACGAAGGGATGAAATTGCACTGCACCCTCAAGTTACTTTGTAGGCATTTGATAAATGGGCAATTGAATTTGTGGGACTGATTATTCTTTCTGGGAAGAAATTTTTTTTTCGATACATTAATACTATGACATATTACCTCACTAGATGGGTTGAGGCACAACCAATGAAAAATTGTAGTGAAGACACAACAAAAAAGTTTATTTTTTTGAACCTATTTTGTCGAGGTTAGGTTGCCCAAAGATCTTGATGAGCGACAGGGGTATGCACTTCTTGAACAACACTATTGAAGCATTAACTGCAGAATTCTAAATGACTCACAAAAAGAGTACATCCTATCACCCTCAGGGGAATGGGACAGTGGAAGCATTTAACAAAATTCTAGGGAATGCTCTGACAAAGGTGCGCAACATCAACATGGATAACTAGGATCTGCGCATTTCTGCAGTCTTATGGGCCTACAAGAGCACTTGTAAGAACTTGACAGGTCAAACTCCAATCACATTAGTGTATGGACAAGAAGTAGTGATGTCGATGGAATAAATTGTGCCTAGTCTTTGCATCACAACAATTACAGATATGTTGGACAACAACATTATGGAGCAGATATTGGAGCAACTGCTCGCGCTGGAGGAGGATAGGTTCATCGTTTGGTTCCACTAACAAGTGCAGAAAGAGAGGGAAAAGGCCTATCATTACCGGCATATTAACCAGAAGATGTTCAAGGATGGGGACCTCATTCTTTTATATGACAACAAGTTCGTGAAGTTCCCGGGAAAGCTGCAAAAGAACTAGTTGGGAACTTACATTGTCATGAATCTCTCAGAGGGGGGCACAAGTTAAGCTCTTGAAGTTGAATGAAGAGTTGTTCCCTGGACGTATTAATGAAATTTGATTGAATATATACAGGGATAGCTCCACCCCTGGGGGTTCGCAATGACTATATGGTTGGAAAACAACCTAAATGTGCCACCCATTTTAAAGAGAGCATGGGACTATAAATTACTTTGTTGAGGACACGCTTCGTTTAAGTAAAATTACTTCACGGTATATAGAATGTTGGTGCAACTAGAGGGAACTGTGTCGAGGGAGGAAGGACTATGCCGAAGGGAAGAGTCTGATGAAGTTCATCCAAAAAGTGATCGTTGGAACAGGAATAGTTGATTTGAAAAGGACTTTATCGTTAAAAGGAGCAGGAGTGATGTATTTAATGAGAATATATGCGTGGATATATTTCCAAATCTGCATTAATGAGGCATATATGAAGGATATCATGGATTTTGAATTTGAATTGTGCTATAAATCAGGCATCTCGCTCCACATTCAGACACTTTGCACTCTGTAATATTCCCAAATAGGGATGCAAAAATACTTGAACACAATTCTGAAATAGCAATGAGAAATAACTCATAAAATGTTTTTGAAACACATAGCCATCAATTACATGTACAACAGAAAGAAATCTGATCCATTATATCAGCCAAAAGTGGGGAAAAGCAGCTATTTATGCCCTAAAAACATTATTTTTAGAGATTTGCATGATAATAGGGAAAAATAACACCAGGATCCCTTATAATATGTAATTTAAGACTCATACCCAAAAAATATCTGAAAAAAAAAATCACTTTTTCTTAGTTAAACAGATCTCCCAGTCCCGGTATGGCTTAAAAACACTGAAATCCCATAACTTGACTAAACAGAAAGTTTCTGAAGTATGCAAAGCATATTTTAATGAGGATTTCTGATACAATATGATGAAAACATCAGATCTGGAGTTTTATTTCTCAAAGCATGAAGAAAAATGAAAGACTTTGATGAAGAAACCCTCAAGAATGAGGTGCTGCAACAATATATTAAGACTGCAAGGCTTGAAAGTGTTATTTTAATGAGATGAAGCAGTTTTACATTACATATCAGATCTAGAACATATATGTCTACAAAATATTAGATCCATATCAGATTTGTACACTAGAAAAGTTCCTCTACACATCCCCCTTGGGGTTTTGAGCAAAACATGAAGTACAAAGAGTAGATCTGAGATCTAAAGTTGCAAATCTGCAGTAGTATTCAGAATTTCTGAAGTAAATAAAATAAAAAGTAGATCATATCTAAACATTACATGGATTATATTCCTAATCCATGGATGACCACAGTGAAGGGCAGAACCCCAACGCCATATATCTCTCCTCCAAAAGTATGCCAAAACTCCCTGCAACTGTATACTTGCAAATAACATAGTTATGGGAGAGAAAATACGCTGTAGGATCTAGTACTGAGTTGGCCTGATCCCAAGATCTAAAAATACAGATCCAAAGATCCAATACACTCTTTTCAATGAGATAGAATACTCTCCCACTGAAAAGAGGCACTAGATTGGCCTAGATCTGAGTAGATCTAGCCTCCACTTGCTGCAGCTTACAAGGACAACCAAACCCTCAATAGGATCTGAGTTGTAGTTGTAAGATATAGCTTGGAAAAATTCCTGATAGTGGACAAGATCAGCAAGGCTCCTCCTTGAGCTACTCAATGGAAGAGGTGGGATTCCCGCCCGGGAACACCCAATGCTAAACAACACTATTCTCAGCTAAACAAAAAGAGAATAAGAAATGTCTAAACATACAATATCTTCAGAAAATATCTTATCATGAACAACCTTCCCTTGATGTTCTCCCCTTCCTTTTATAAGATAGAAGTCCTGCCAAACCCTAAACCATCTCAATGATTTAGCTCCATTCACATGTGTAGCCTCCAACTAAGACTGCACTATGCATCTAAGAGGTTCATTGCATCTAGACAACATTGTTGATTTGGTCCTGGTTGACTTGGTCAAGTGATCCAGCCTCTTTCACACTCAAGTGTGCTTATGAAAATAGCTCAAATTTATCCTTGTTCATATTAAGCATTGATTTATTTAGGATCCACTCCTCAAATATTAATGCAGTTGACTTAGTCAAAATTGACTTTGTCCACATGCAAAAATTCCCTGTTCACACATGGAATGTGAAATCCAGTTATTATGTTGACCCCTTTTCACATTATGAGGGATTTTATTTATATTTTTATTATGCATGGGCCTCCTTACCCATTTATTCTTCTCCTAAGTGAAATCAGAAAAAATCAATATTCCAATTTGCTGCATGCAAATTTTGTAATATTACAGTCCTCCCCTCCCAAATGTTGCTTGTCCTCAAGAAACTACAAGGATAGAACAGAAAGGCCTCCCCTCTTCCTCTTGTAGCATCCCCAAGTGATAATTTCCTCCAAAGAACAAGATTCTTTATCAACAATGTGTCGTCAAGTTGTTCTTCCCATGTGAAAAAGTATGCCTTTGGTGAAAATTCCAAATGGCTCTCAACATGAAAAAGTGGGACATACATGGAAACAACAATATGTAGTCTAGAGGCCTTCTTGAGGCATGGAATCAGAAATGTATTGGGAATCATCATCCCCATGTGAAGCCTCCATCCCAAGCTATCATCCATAAAAATTGAGTTACCCTCCAACATGGCAACTCATGATACATCTCCTCCACCTTAAGCTCCTGCAAAGAAGGTGGGTTGTATGGCTGAATTTGTGGGACTAGAATGTCCATCCCATGCTTCTTCTCTCTCCATTTATGATATGCATGGGGCTACTCCTAATCTTTGGCTGAAATATCACGGCCTCCAAGAATTATCCAAGTCACCCCATTAATCAAACATCCATGAAGTGCCCCTCCCAAAAAGTCAAGCTCTCCAAATGGTTCCTCCCACATGAATTCAAGAGGTGTAGTATGGAAATCATGGTTTGCCCATTGTTTCTCCTAAAACATGCAATATATGAAGTATGGAGAATCATACTCCCAATGGGCACCTCCAACTCTTGTGCCACTCTCCCAAAAAATCTTCCCATCAACATAGGAACATCATCAATATATGGAAGCATAAACAAATGAAAGCAAGTTGCCATGTGACAACCGGGAGGTGGAACATAGTTCCATATATGGAACCAACACAGTGCATCCCTTGCCTGCCTCAAAAAAAAATGTAACAAGTGTCTTCTCAGCCACTTGTTTGCTGCCAAAATCATCCTACAAGATGGAATCATGAAATTACAACTTGGTGCCAATGATGCACACCAAAAATCATGTGGCACTCCCCCACAAACCACAAATAAAATGGCCAACATCAATGATGAAAATGGCCTTAAGTACAAAAAAATACAATATTCAAGAAGGAAAGACACTCCTTGGTACAATATGATGCTCATAAAAATAAATGAGTACAAATCATGAAACATAAATATGCATCCTCCATCATGTACTTTGGTCATTGAGCTGAAATGGCTCTATTGAAAGTTCTCCCTCACTCCAAATGAGTAGGGAAGTGGTTGTGCCAACCACTCCATCATCTTCAGGGCTATGCATCTCTCCATATGTTGATATTCATCATGTTGGATTCCCTCCCAAGTGAACTCCTCCAGTAAGGAATGATATGGATCGAGGTGCATGGAAAGGAAGCCCACAAGTGCTGCATGTAGATCTCTCTTCTTAAACTTGAAAATCCAAGTCAAGAAGATCATATCATGGTAATAGATGTCTCCATCCACTACTCCATCACTCTTACCTCCTACATGCTCATCAAGTGTATCATATATGAAGTGATCCTGGGAACACTCCATCAAACAATCCAAGCTCCCAAGTGACAGCACTGTTGGCCTTAGTGATAAGGCTCTTGTCATCTTATAGCTCCATCCTTTGACATCCCACATGTCAAAGTCATCATCAAACATAGTGCTGTTATATGTGAGAGATCTCTCCCAAGGTGGAAGTACCTCCTCATCTTTCAAGGTTAAAGAGTAGTCCCCTCTCATCATGGGAGTGCCATCTCCTACTCTTGCAACATCATGCAAAGTATGGGATAAGATCAGCCCATACTGTCTCAATAACAACCAAAGCAACAATATCTCTAGTTGCCTCCCCACACCATCATCATATAAGTCATGGAGCATCAATATGAGGGTTGATATGAAAGATATCATCTCATTCCAATACACCCAAACTCCTTGCCTCCATATGAAGTAAGTTCCATGCCAAGTTCCATCCATCCACATACCCTTTGAAATATAATGTTTCATAGGATGACCAAACTCTTTCAAGAGTAACCAACACAGTCTTGCATCCTGTTGTCCAGTATCATAGATCTGCAAGTGGTTTCTCAACCTCTTGCTCATCAACATCACCCATCCAACCCATGGTAAGTGTCTATCATCATGTCCATAAGTGGCATTCCTCCAATGGAAAATAACATCCTCCCAAATCAGATTTATGTCTTTTCATTTCATGGGATTTTGAAATACAATCTCCTTAATGACCAAGTTGATCCCATAAGGATCCAAATAGGTGGTAGGAAAAAACCTCCCATCGTGATGTGTAGGGCTCATCAATAATTATCCAACACAAACATGAGAGATGTTATCCATCCTAAGATGTCTTCCATCATTTATCTTCTTCTCTTTTGTTATGCATATGGGAAGGTCATTGGAATAGTCCAACAATGTTTGGGCTCCCAACTCATCACTGCTGCTAAATGACAGAGCTGTTGATCTCGATGATGGTGTAGTTGTTGCCTCAAAATCATATCCAATGATGACCATATAGTTTTGCAATGCATTGTTCAAGACAATACTCACCCCATCCTCCAAGAAACTACATTCCAACCTCAAGGGTTGTCTACAGCTCATTAATGATACATCAAGATGACTATTTGCCTCCTCCTTGAATGAATCAAGGCTGCTCAGCGCAGTGAAATTTTGCTACTCCAAATCAGCAATATATTTTGACCCTTGGTCATGCAAAGGTACACTCCCATCATTCTCCACATGATGCATCAAAATAACAATAAATGGAAACATGTGCATACCTTGGTACAACTTGGGAACATATTGTAATGCTACAGGGGTTCCTCCTTCCAGCATGATGGCTTCTCCAACCACTGATGATGATGGCTGCTCTTCTATGGCTTCATCAGTGCTGGTAAAAGTCTCTTCTTCTTCATGCATCTCCAGAATAGTGCATGGGACTCTAGATGTCAAGAGATCAAGCTCATCTTGCAAAGGTACAAGTGGCCTTCCTCTTGAAACAAGTGCTCCTGCAGTAAATGATGGTGAAGGCTTCTTTCCCTCTGATTTCTTCTTATCAAACTTCTTGATCAACCTTTGAATAAAATCAGCATATGCAGTCACTCTTGCATGACTCAAATGGTTGAACCACCAATTATGTGCTTCACCTTGAAGGTGCAGTGCTTCAATCTCAACAGCTTCTTTCTCTACTACTGGATGTAGCAGAAAGAAGGCATCCAACTTCTTCCCCCAAGCCTTTGTTGTGCATGAGGATGACCCATCAAAGGTAGACAATAGAAATATATTTCCCTCCATTCTTCTACAGCTGCATGGTCTCCTTTCTTCTTTGAGATGAATAAACTCTAGAAGAGTTAGATTCTTCTTGATGGCTTTAGGTTGAGACCTGTGTTATGCAATATATTCACTTAGAATCTCATGATCTAAGTATTCTTCATGTTGTTTGTCTTCTCCTCTTTGAGAATAGGAAGTGCATGGCCCTTCCTCTTCTTGAAACCCTCTAGGAGTTTCACTGCAACCCTTTTTTTTTGTCTGCTTAACCACCTTGGAGAGGTCCTTTCTGGATCTGAAAACTAATGAGAGAAAGCTCATTCTTTTCATCATCTTGATCTTTGTCTTGAGACTGACAGGCTGAGCCAAAGATCATGCTTCGATACCACTGTAATATTCCCAAATAGGGATGCAGCAATACTTGAACAAAAATCTGAAATAGAAATGATAAATAACTCATAAATGTGTTTGAAACACATAGCCATCAATTACATGTACAATAGCAAGAAATCTGATCCATTATTTCAGCCAAAAGTGGGGAAAAGAAACTATTTATGCCCTAAAAACGTTATTTTCAGATATTTACGTGATAATAGGGAAAAATAATGATGGGATCCCTTATCATATGTAATTTGGGACTCACACCTAGAAAATTTCCGAAAAAAATTTCACTTTTTCTTAATTAAACAGATCTCCCGGTCCCGGTATGGCTTAAAAACACTGAAATCCCATGACTTGACTAAAAAAAAAGTTTTTGAAGTATGCACAACGTCTTTTAAAGAGGATTTCTGATACAATATGATGAAAACATCAGATTTGGAGTTTTATTTCTCAGAACATGAAGAAAATTGAAATACTTTGATGAAGAAACCCTCAAGAATGAGGTGCAACAACAATATGCTAAGAATGCAAGGCTTGACAGCGTTATTTTAATGAGCTGAAGTAGTTGTACATTACATATCAGATATATAACATATATTTGTAAAAAATATTAGATCCATATTAGATCTGTACACTAGAAGAGTTCCTCTACACATCCCCCTTGGGGTTTTGAGCAAAACATGAAGTACAAAGAGTAGATCTGAGATCTAAAGTTGCTGATCTGCAGTAGTATTCAGAATTTCTGAAGTAAATATAATAAAAATAATATCAGATATAAACATGACATGGATTAGATGCCTAATCCATGGATCACCACAGTGAAGGGAAAAACCCCAACACCAGAGATATCTCCTCCAAAAGTATGGCAAAACTCCCTGCAACGATATACTTGCAAATAATGTAGTTATGGGAGAGAAACTGCACTGTAGGTTCTAGTACTGGGTTGGCTTGATGCCAAGTTTTGAAAATGCAGCTCCAAAGATCCAATACACTCTTTTCAATGAGATAGAAGACTCTCCCACTGAAAAGAGACACTAGATTGACCTAGATCTGAGTAGATCTAGCCTCCACTTGTTGCAGCTTACAAGGACAACCAAACCCTCAACAGGATTTGATTTGTAGTTGGAAGATGTAGCTTGGAAAAATTCCTGATAGTGGACAAGATCAGCAAGGCTCCTCCTTGAGCTACTCAATGGAAGAGGTGGGATTCCTGCCCGGGAACACCCAGTGCTAAAAAACATTATTCTCAGCTAAACAACAAGAGAATAAGAAATGTCTAAATAGACAATATCTTCAGAAAATATCATATCATGAACAACCTTCCCTTGATGTTCTCCCCTTCCTTTTATAAGATAGAAGTCCTGCCAAACCCTAAACCATCTCAATGATTTAGCTCCATTCACATGTGTAGCCTCCAACTAAGACTGCAATGTGCATCTAAGAGGTTTATTGCATCTAGAAAACATTGTTGATTTGTTCCTGGTTGACTTGGTCAAGTGATCCAGTCTCTTTCACACTCAAGTGTGCTTATGAAAATAGCTCAGATTTATCCTTGTTCATATTGAGCATTGATTTATTTAGGATCCACTCCTCAAATATTAATGTTGTTGACTTAGTCAAACTTGACTTTGTCCACATGCAAAAAGTCCTTGTTCACACATGGAATGTGAAATCCAGTTATTATGTTTTTCCCTTTTCACATTATGAGGGATTTTATTTAGATTTTTATTATGCATGGGCCTCCTTACCCATTTATTCTTCTCCTAAGTGAAATCAGCAAAAATCAATATTCCAATTTGCTGCATGAAAATTTTGGAATATTACACACTCTAAGTATTCGAATTGATATTTTGTGCCTACAAGAGTGTTGAACAATCTGCTGCATGTATGAATATATTTTTTAAATGTTTAAACAGGAATTGATCAGAGAGGGGCTAGGGTACCCAATGCGAATAGGTCTAGCCAACACAATGACAACTACACCCCCAACAACTGTCACAAGGTCGAGGTCACCCAGGAAGCAGACCATTGCAGGTAGAGCTCCATCTAAGAAGCCAAAGAAGTCAGTGTTGAGAACATTACCCTGGAAGAAAATCCCCAAGTATCAGAGGAGTAAGGCGACTCAAGATTGGCAGAAGCAAGCTATCGAGGTAGAAGAGTCAAACGAAGAAGAAATCACGCAAGAAGAAATTGATACGCAAGAGGTAGAACTGTTAGAAAATTATATATTACAGAGCAATGAAACACGTAGAATATGTGGAAACACGAACACATAAAACATATAAAACCAGAGAGACACATATATACGTGGTTCACCCAGTTTGGGCTATGTCCACCCCGAACAACCAGTCCTTCCTTTATATTATCCAACAAAATGAAGAGACACAACCTACAACAGATCTGTTGTAATATCCTCTGTTCTCTCTCACAGTCTCCCTATCTGTTTCTCACTCTGATAATACACATAAAACACACAGCCGCAATACAATACCCTCATACAAAACGAGGGGTTGCCTTCTAGGGCAAAAAAACCTAAATTAAACATAACTTCTACCGTCAAATCATCCGCCTAATGAACAGACCAGATTGACTAGAAATTACAATACTTTTACAAGGCAATTTTACATCTGTTTTGAGCTTCTAGGGTGCTACCCCCAAAACCCCCCCGCTAGGGAGGAGGCTCCATAAATCCCTGGACCCCCCAGGTAGCATTCAATTACGGGCGGCGTTGCCACCCTGTTAAGAATAGGGGTCCAACCTTGTGATATAAAATATAGAAGATAATCAGGCTCCACACCCAACAAGAACCTATCTCTAGGTTTCTTCCATGGAAGCTAATAGCTGGGAAGCCTACAAAGGATCTGGATGTAGTCAAATACAATATTTTTACACCATTTCTACCAGATGAAGTTCCAGTTGAGGGGGATTTGTTGGGAAAAGTTCCCCTGTTGCGTATGGAGGATTGGGAATTTAACGACCGTAGAAAATACCCGCAGTTCAATCCAAGTCGGTATCTGCACTCCACCTGCTATGAAGATACTAGAGTAATCAGATTAGAACCAATGAACTGGGTGGCTAGTAATCAGGATGCAGGCATACTGAACATGTTATATGTTCGGCACTTTGGGCGAAGCATCATCAATACAATTTGTGTGCACAAACTGTTGGCCCTGGTGCATGATGACTACTTATGGTCAGGGGAAGAGGATTCCTATTGACGCAATGTTGATAAGGAAGATCATGACACTTCCTTGTCTCGGCTTGGACCCCACAAACACATTTGTGGGAAAGGATCGGGACAAGAATATGGCATACCAGATGAAGCAAGATTACAGTCTGATGAAGGTGATTGGCGGTTACTCGATTAACTCCATCACGAATTAGTCGGTGCACTTTTCCGCACAAATTTCGGCACGAAAAATCATACAGAAGTGCCACGTAGAGTATTTTTCTGCGCCGGTGGTGTCTTTGGCTACAGAGTGCAGTAAATATATCATATATAATTGGGCAGGATACCTATGCAACGAATTCTTAACTGACTATCACAAATCTTAGGAGGATGGAAAGAAGTTCCACTACGCGTGGCTCTTTTTATTAATAGCGTTGATGGCTTGGAAGGAGCCCTATGAGTCACAGTTCTCCTCTACAGACCTAGATCTCTGTGAGGCTGCACAGTATGCCTCGTTGTGGCATTCAAAAGATCTAACCCAGGTGATGGTGAACAAAATATTTTGGGTCGGGTTCGAGATGAGTCTGCAAATGGTGATCATCCAAAATCCCCTGTTATCACCAAGTATTTTGAACCAATATCGATAGGTCACGACCTTCAAAGCATATTTCCACCATGTACACAACCAGGCGATGAAGGAGATTGCTAGGGTCTTGTACGATCTGCCATACCGGGTGATAGAGGAAGACGTGGAAGCCATAGTCAGTGAATGGATGAGAAACTGGTTAAATCTACCCAGTGAAGGTGGGGAGATGGAGTAGGCAACTATCATTGGCACGAATTACACTATGCAGACAGGAAAGAAGGACACCGGAAAGCTATAAAAGAAAGTCATCTTTGTGACCGATAAAGAGACCGAAGCGGAGGTTGAGACAGAGACAGAGGTTCCAGAAACAGGAGGGGGAAATGCTCACGACGATGATACAATTATGGATCTGTCCAACCCCCTCTCCCCTTTTATTACTAAAATACGATAGCCATAGAGCGATAACGCACAGAATAAAATGAAGTCCAGTAGGTCTGTCGGCCCGGAATCAATGGTCCTCATTGTGGGGGATCTCGATGAGATAGGAGACATTGTTCGAAAAGTCACTGAGCACCTATGGGGTAATATTGGAGACTAGTACAATAAGGTATCAGTGGAGGTCCATAAGGGCCTAAAGGATTTACAGGTTTAGATGAGTGTGGTACAAGTGAGCATGAGTCAAGTGAGCGGAGCACCAACAGGTGAAAGAACGATAGAACACGAACTGAATATTACAACTAATACCTGTGCGGTGTCAATCCCTAGAGGCACATTATGTTTTTATACTACATAGAAACTAAAGAGAGTGGTGCATTGGCAGAAAAAGGCTTAACTTTGTTGCGCTTCCTCTATAGACATTGCACAAGTTCCACCAGGGCATTACTGATGAATTACAGATCAGAGATCAAATCGCCCTATTGGGTATCCAAGATGTTAAGTAGGAAATACAGATGATGGTTGAGGAAAAAAATATACTACCATAAGAAGAAGTTGGAGGCACCCATCTCTAAGGCTTGTAGTGCCCTACCTGAGCTCCAGATTTAGGTTGCAGCTACACCAGAAGAAAAAGTTGCAAAACTCACGACAACAGTCAAGGATTCCAAAGTCGAAGTTGAAAAAGTGTGACTAAAGATGCAGATGAAGATCATTGAGCTGCAGATGTAGCAAAGCTCAAGTCTGCCATTGAACAAATTGAATCCACCATCCAGGAGTGTGCACACATATTTGAAGATGTCATTGATGTATGGGCCTCATTGCAGGAGTGCCCTCAGGTGCAGAGGGTTGAAGCGAAAGTTTGCGAGAAGTTAGAATAGATGGACCAGATTAAGGTCACAACAAAGACCTTAGCACCGATACAATGGTATACCCATCTCCAAGAGGGTAAATTGTTGTAGGAACAAATCAATGAGTTGCACAGAAAAGAGCAACTTATCACAGCCAAAATGAATCCGTGGGAAGATGAGGCGAGTCATCTCTCACAGAGCGTGGAGAAGCAGCTGAAATCATTGTTGCAAGAACTGAAAGGAATTGCGTAGAAGACAGTCAGGCCAGTCACCGAGATGCTGCTAAGTAAAGTCTAAGAAGTTGAAAGGTAGTGCGCCGAAGCAATTCCACCTCTGAAGGATGCCTTGAGCGACATCAAAGAAAAGATCGAGGAGCAGAGTGCACAACGTGGAGTTATGTTAGAGTCTTATGGGATTGGGGGTGGGTCAAAGCCCCTTATTTTCAGAAAGAACAGGAATATTTTTTGTATGTTGCACTCTTCCCATGGTTTTCAGACCATGGTATTGTAAATGTAAAGATTATATAAAGAGTCTAGGAGGTTGTCAATCTCATAACTCATGATAGAATGCACTTGGATGTAACTTTATTTTGAGTCATTTTTCTGTGGTTTGGGTTAGAGAAAATTCTCCTAAAGCTGAGTGCGCGGAGACCTTAGGAAGTGTGCAGCTAAGTGCGCAGAACCTTGCAGCTGAATACGCAAGGTCGAATTGATTGTATTGGAAATATCTGAGCATTAATGAAATACTTTTGAAGACATATCTATGTTCTGAGTTTATTTGCTTGCTTTACTTTTATTTTATATCATTTTTTCAAAGTAAGGGCTTTAATCTAGAATTCCATTGCGAAGTCTTTTTTATGGTTATTTATGTTGTTTTATGCTTATTAAGGTAAAATTGCGTAGTCTGCAAGATCGTTCAATAGAAGTGTTAAACATCAACTGTATAATTAGTATATCTGATCTGTGAAGTTCTGTCAAGTATTGAAAGGAAGATAGGCCCTAAAGCCACACTCCATTGTCCCTCTGGATCCAAAAACATGGTTCTAGCATCCCCCTATATTCCCTCGAGTGAGTCTTCGGTCTGCGCAGTAGATCGTTTTCGAAAGGGTCGGTAATAGTGGGTTTTTTTGGTTCGTGGATCCATATCTGAACATGGGTATAGGCCCCATTAAGCCAACATGGTCGCTAGAGGAGTCTCCATGGGTTTGCATCTGTCCATGCAGAACTGCTGAAGTATCTTTTTGGCATACTTGCCCTGAGAGACAAACAATTCCCCTTCTCTCTACCAGACTTCCAAACCGAGGAAATAGTGCATGAAACCCATGTCCTTCATTTCGAACTCTCTTGCGATTTCCTCATTGCAAGACCCGATAAGGTTTTCATCACCAGTCAAAATCAAGTCATCAAAATATAAGACTATAATCAACAATTTACCTTCTACCATAATCTGGTAAAGGTTTGCATCTGCTTCACTTTTGGTGAAGCCCTACCTGGTGAGGTAGCTATCAATCATGGTGTATCGAGCACAAGGTTCCTGCTTCGACCCATGCAACGCTCGGTTGAGTCAGCACACATGTGAATCTATGTTGCAGGTCTCAAAAATTCAAGGTTGTTCAATGTACACCTCCTCCTCAATAACCCCATTTAGGAATGTTGTCTTCACATCCATCTGGTGGATCTTCCACCCCATTTATGTAGCCAGAGAAATAATTGACCTGATGGAAGAGTAGCTTGCTATACAAGAAAAGGTCACTTCATAGTCAATCCCTTTTGCCTAAGAGCACCCTTTGGCCACAAACCTGGCCTTGTGCTTCTCGATGCTTCTGTCTGCTACATGATTTACCTTGTAAATCCATCTTGAACCTACCATTGATTTGTCTTTTGGTCTTGGGCCCACTTCCCAAACATTGTTTCTAACAATGGAATCATATTATTCTATCATAACATCAACCATACAGTCTTGTTTATTGCTTCCTCAAATGAGGTTGGTTCTATCTCTACTAGATCAGTCATTATATCCATGTAACCAGTGTATCGATCTAGTGACCTCCTCTACTTGCACTGTGAAATGGGTGCTCCCACATTCTCTCTAGCCTCCTGCAATAATTTGTCAGCTTCCCTGGTTTTTTTCCGTCCTTCCCTTGATGTCTCTGCTTGAGTGGTTGTCTCCTCTCTTTGTTCCTTTGTTTTTGGTTGATCCACATCTTCTTGAGGTTCTTCCTTTGGATTCAAAAGCTTGTGATCTGCATGCAACTAAATCTCCATCTCAAGAGAACACTTCATTGTATTCTCCTCATAGAACTTCACATATCTATGAACAACTATCATCCTGATAGATTGCAGGCACACCCAATAGTTGTGAGGTGTATCAGTGTACCCCACAAATATGCCCAACTTTTTTGTTGCCTCTAGCTTTTTCCTTGCTTCCTTAGAGACATAGAAATATACCAATGCTTCAAATATCTTGAAGTGTGACATATCTAGTTTCTTCCATAAAAAATATTATTCTCATGTACTCATCCCAAGAATCTGATGAAGACTCTTGTTCTACAAATAGACTGTTGTGTTGCATGGTTCAACCCACAAGTGTAGAGGTAATCCCTGATCATGCAACCTCGCCCTTGTTGCTCCCACAATACTTATGTTCTTCCTCTTAGCCACCCCATTTTGTTGTGGGTTATGGGGTGTTCACAACTCCCACCAAATTCCTTCCTTTGTACATAAATTTTAAACTCATTTGAAATGTACTCACCAACGTTATCGCTCCTGAGAGCCTTCAGTTTCATGCTAGTTTTTTTCTCAACAAGTGCTTTAAATTCAAAAAATTTGGAGAATGTCTAGTCTTTCCTCTGCATGAAGAAAAATCATCACTTACTTGAGAAATAATATACAAATATAACATAATACATGTGCTTCACAGTGGAGGTTGTCGAGAAAGTTCCATAAACATCATAGTGGATCCTTTAAAGGATTGCATGGGCCATGTTATCTCGATCATTGAAGGTGGATTTTGTGTATTTCCCCAAGGTAAAACCTTTGCATGTGTTATGTTTCTCTAGTGCTCCTTTGGTGAGGACTATGGTGAAATGTTGCATGATATTCAAAGCTACATGATGCAAATGGTCAAGTATTCTATGCCATAATTCATTTACATCTTGGTTCTGCACCTTATCCTCCTTTGTTCTCAAAGCAACACAGTATTCCACATCAACCCTGTAGAGATTCTTCACTCGAACCTCGATCTGCTTCACTTTTACTGTGGCAATGTGTCTCCGGAATTCCTTTCCTTTGTTTAATATCACATCATATCCACGGTCTTCCAACACTGCAACAGAGAAAAAATTATTCTTTATACCTGGAAAAAACATCACATTATTGAGCTTGAGAGGGGAGCCAGACTCCCTCTAAAAAGTAATTGTACCAATACCACTCGCGTTGTACCTAATCAGGAGATCATGTCCAAGTTATAAAAAATGCTCAAACATGAAAGTGCTCAGAAGTGGTTTCAATCTGAACAACTAGAAAGGTCTCATCGCTGCAATTCTGGCGCCGTGAATGGTTCTCAAAACCGAGGTTGTATGCAGAAGTTATTGAGATTTGAAATTGCCAGTAAACTCCAAAATTCAGTTGACCAAGTTTGAATTTTTACTTTGGAAAAATTTTAAAAAGAATATTCTAAGGAATATTCCAAGAATATTCCTTAAAATATTCCTCGAAATATTATCTGGAATATTCCATATGGGCGAGTAAGAATCTAACAAGTGGCAGATCTTCATTTGTGGCTGTTTTAACTTTGTTTGATGGTGGCCAATCATAGGTTGCCACGTGGCAGGCCCGGAGGCCACCACATGGCCCCAGGCTGGTGAAATTTTGGAAGGTCAAAATGTTTTTGGCTCTACAGGTTTCGACCCTGGGTCTCTCGGCTAGTAGCCCACAGGCCCGACCGTCCGGGCTACACAATAGTTCTTAATAAACTATGGTCACAGTACATATTTGACCTTTGAATTTGTTTCGGGCAGAAAACTTAAGGGGCTAGCCAGACCCTCCACAAGACCCTACCCTGATGACCAGGAGCATAAGTCCAGTAGGTTGCAGTTTGGTAAACAGTTTAGCCAACTGTTACATGTGGCTACGTGGAGTCAAGTTATATGCCACGGTTTTTAAACAGTTATTGCAGTGGTAAAGTTCGTGGTCAGTTCCAGCGATTCCGGTGGTCACATGTGACCGCCCACTTCCTTAAAATTTATTTCCATGCTCAAACCGTCTGACTATTTCTGGAGCACGCCACCATTTTCGAAGAAGTTCTCCAACTTTTTCAAACTTAACTGAAGTTACTCCACAATTAGTGGGGTTTTGGGGGGACATTGGGTAGTTTTCTTGTTTATGCCATAACTCCCTCATTATTGAACCAAATTGAGTGAAAACATAGTCATTTTTGGGTCTCTTCGACATTCTGAGTAGTTTGGAATAGGTTTAAGGTTGAACAGAGGTGATCTTCAGCAGTTTTAGCTTCGAGGAAGATCAAGGAGCCATCAGGGCCATCATGGAGAAGGCAGTGTATTATAGAAATTATATACAATAAGCATGTATATATCCAGACTCTCATGATCTCACAATATTTATCTTCTTGAAAAATACATAATCCTTCCATTATAATTCTTGTGGAAATTTAATCAACAATTGCAAAACACATGAAGCAATAAAAACACACATAACACAGTTGCTTAACGGGAAAGCCTAAAGCTGAAAACCCCAACTATATATTATGTAACATGGAGTCATATTAAAATCTCATAAAAAGCATACAAAGCTTATCACAAGCTCTCAGTACAGTACAATCGTCATACACTAATCAGGAACAATATTGCAAATCCATGCACCGATCTTCGCCCTCCTGCTAGCCTGCCTCCACTGCGCAATCCAAGCTGATTACAAAGACCAATTCGATGTAATCCCACTCTCATTGACTGCATGATTATCATTGGCAACTCCAATTTATATGTAGATGAAATTCATGCATCACTAGTAGTCACAACGGATAGTCCATCCTGCCCTTTCACCTATCTCTCCACTGGGTCTCCACTGGATCTGACATGCACTATAGTTAACTGTTGTATTGTTCAGTTGATTAATGAGTTATTAGTTATGAATTAATTAACTAATTAATTCACTCCACTCTCACTAGTGTATCATTCAGTTAGACTAGATACAACTAGCTCAACTGAGTCAACTGAGTTAAACTCGAATACAACTCCATAACTACTTCTTCCAACTGTGGTCATAACCTGCCACTCGAGTTCTAACCGAGTCCTCCATGCATTAGCTCCGTAAACCCTTAGGAAATAAAGCGGTAATTCCTTCTGTCAGCTGTTGTGCCACATCTGTGCACTTAACTGAAGTGCTCCAAGAGAATAAGAAAATGTTTAGAGTCCAAATATTATTAAGAGCTAATAATATTCGACATATCTATTTTTAGACTGGCAATCTAAAAATAGATTTCGCCCAATATGTCTAAAAATAGAAGTCCATATATTTTTACAACTTGATCAACCATCCACAAATAGCATCCCACAACTCATATAATATGATCGACATGTCTAAAAATAGACATAGTCTAAAAATAGACTTTGCGCCAAAAAATCACCTGTGTGGGCCCCACCTAGTTTAGGTGATTACTTTCCAACCAGGATCAAGAATGATGTTTCAGGATTCCTCCTTCATTGTTTCTTGTTGCAATCTTCAACACTCCCTCTCAACAAGAAATTATTGTCTTTGCATGCGACATGCAACTCCATGCATTCGCCCTGCAACCTTTACAAGCGCCATGCAACTCCATGCATCTGCTCTGCAACTCTTCCGAGACTGAAAAGGCTCCAAACAACTCAATCAATCTGATGCATATATCATCAAATTCTTCGACTTCTGCTTAGCTATTGCACATGTCTTCAGGAACCACTGCGTTGTTGAACTCTGCACCCATGCACTCTACACTTGCTGTCAACTCTGAACCGCGCTCCAGTATCCGACACTGTCACTTTGATCTACCTACATCAATCCAACTGATCATGCTACTGCTGCTCTGTGGGCACCTCGTAGCTAGGTTCAATTCATGAGATCCACACCATCTCCATGAATCTTGTCCAAAAATCTCCTCTTGGGATTACTCATGCATGTCGCCCCACCTCTCACCTGGTGGTATAGCTGCATGCACTCCCTCTACCCATCTGGCACGAAATTTCTCTACATGAGTGGTTGCTCCCACTCCATGATCCTCATCTTGTGGCTGCTCCACATCCCGAGGTTCACTGTTACCTACATGCAAATCCAGCTCCCTCTCAAGCTTCAATTGCATGGCTTTCTTGCACTTCCCAACAGTAGGAAGCTTCGTAGAAATCCCATCTACTTCAAGTCTGTAGAGATTCTTGGCTCGAATCCCAACCTTCTTGACTTTTCCTATTGCTTTGTACCGAAGGAAAAATTTTCCTTCACTAAATACAACATCATACCCTTTATCCTCTAACATTGCGACTGAGATTAAATTCTTCTTTAAACCTGGAACATGCACTACATATTGTAAAAGAATGAGTTTACCTGAATCCCTCTAAAAGGTAATGGTACCAATTCCGGTCGCATTGTATCGTCCATTGTCACCCAAATCAACATGCAACTGGAGATCTTTCTCCACCAAGTCACTGAAAAGTTTCACATCTCCCGTCATGTGAAAGGAAGCACCACTATCAAAGTACCACCCCGATCCTAATGCACTAGACACCATCCATGCGATCAATGAGACGTCTAGCTCAAATTGTGAGGCAAGAGCCTCACCAGCTGCAGCTCCAGCAGCCTTCTTGTTCTTCTTCTTCTGTGGACAATGTGTGGCAAAATGCCCATGTTTGTGACACTGAAAACACTTCACTTTGGATATGTCACGCTCTTTTCCATCCACACCGGATTGAGAAGGATTTTTCTTCCCCTTCCCTTTCCTTGCTTTGGTAGCCAAAGCGCAATCCTCTTCATCATCATTCTTTGATGAAGAGCCATCCCTGGTACTCCACCTTATCTCCTCCTGCACAAGATCCGACCAAAGTCACTCCCATCCTGGCAGTTTCTCCCAACCATTGACAGAGTCCTCATAGCTATGCCAACTCTTCAGAAGCCCAAGGAGAGCCAAGCTCACCAAGTCTTCTTCATCCAAACTAACTCCTACACTCCCAAGCTCATCCCTGCAGTGGAAAAACTTTGTCAAGTATACCGGAATAGTGTCATTCTTCTCCATTTTTATTTTCCTGAGCTTGTCTTTAAGCGCCAACTTCCTCTGGTCACTTCTGCTTTAGAAAAATTCTGTCAAAGCCTTACACATCAAGAATGGAGTGGCTTTACCATGAAGGCTGGAAACAATGTGATCCTTCACACCCTCCAACAGAATCCTTCGACACCTTGCTATCTTCTTTTGCCATGCGTCAAGTGCGGCTGCATCGCTAGAACCCAGTTTAGGAATTTCAACATCTATGAACTCCTTCAACCCATTATCCTCCAACACCACCTCCATCCTGTCCTTCCATGCAATATAATTCAAGCTTCCCTCAAGGGCATACTCCAATCACAATCTGTTGAAAGACATTTCAATGAATGCTCAACTTCGACACCAAGAAAACATTGCAGCAAATTCAAATTCCACTAGCACAAAACTCAACTATTTCAATAATTGCAATATGCTCCAATGATCAATGCTCTGATACCATGTAGAAATTATATACAATAAGCATGTATATATCCAGACTCTCCTGATCTCACAATATTTATCTTCTTGCAAAATACAAAATCCTTCCACTATAATTCTTGCGGAAATTTAATCAACAATTGCAAAACACATGAAGCAATAAAAACACACATAACACAGTTGTTTAACGAGAAATCCTGAAGCTGAAAACCCCAAATATATATTATGTAACATGGATTCATATGAAAATCTCATACAAATCATACAAATCTTATCACAAGCTCTCAGTATAGTACAATCGTCATACACTAATCAGGAACAATCTTGCAAATCCATGCACCGATCTTCGCCCTCCTGCTATCCTGCCTCCACTGCACAATCCAAGTTGATTACAAAGACCAATTTGATGTAATCCCACTCTCATTTACTGCATTATTATCATTGGCAACTCCAATGTATATGTATATGCAATTCATGCATCACTATTAGTCACAACCGATAGTCCATCTTTCCCTTTCACCTATCTCTCCACTGGGTCTCCACTGGATCTGACATGCACTGTAGTTAAATTCTGTATTGTTCAGTTGATTAATGAGTTATTATTTGTGAATTAATTAACTAATTAATTCACTCCACTCTCACTAGTGTATCATTCAGTTAGACTAGATACAACTAGCTCAACTGAGCCTAACTAAGTTAAACTGAATACAACTCCATAACTCAGTTTCCTTCCAACCGTGCCATTTCCGCCACTTGAGTTCTAAATCCACCTCCATGCATTAGCTCCGAGTAAACCCTCGTGAATAGCGTAATTCCTTCTGTCAGCTGCTGTGCCACATCTGTGCATTGAACTGAAGTGCTCCAAGAGAATAAGATAATGTTTAGAGTCCAAATATTATTAAGAGCTAATAATATTCGACATATCTATTTTCAGGCTGGAAATCTAAAAATAGATTCCACCCAATATGTCTAAAAATAGAAGTCCATCTATTTTTCCAACTTGATCAACCATCCACAAATAGCATCCCCCAACTCATAGAATATGATCGACATGTCTAAAAATAGACTTTGCGCCAAAAATCACCTGTGTGGGCCCCACCTATTTTAGGTGATTACTTTCCAACTAGGATCAGGAATGATGTTTTAGGATGCCTCCTTCACTGTTTCTTATTGCAATATTCAACATGTATTGGGAATCCTTTATCATTTTTATGTAAATGAATAGTCCTCTCTAGCTATTTCATATCTTCTGAAGCTTATTTTACATATATTTTTTCCTATTAAGGCTTATTTTCACTTGTACTTGCATTTTGAGAAAATTAATACAAGAGGGACATGCCATTTGGGAGGCTTGGACCAACAGATGTAGCCTAGGAGGGGTGAACTTCTCAACAAATAGTTGAGTAATGTGCTTTGTTGAAGTTTATTTTATGTTCTTTTATGTTGTACAATGATAAATGGTTAAAATACTTAATCAATCCCCTCACAAAAACCTGTTAAACAAAGCCAGAACTAATTGTTTAACCTGCAATTTAAGGAGAACCTTTTGCACACATTATTATATACGTTTGTATACTTTGCATAGCGTAAAAAATACTTCCATTGCAGATCAGATTGGTATCAGAGCTTAGGTTTTGAGCATTTGGAAAGCTAGTGTTTCTCTCTGTATTGTTCTTGTGCAAATTTTGTTTAACTGTTTGCAAGGTTTTTGAGGCTTACTAGGCTGAAGGTTAAGAGAGGAGAAGGTCAATTGACAAGGACTTACAATAATCCTCAGCCAAGGAGGGCAAGAGTTCCATTATCTCCACCTTCAATTTCACCTCCAAGAGAAGCAGAAGAAGCCATAAGCATGTCTTCAAGGAAAGGTGTTAAAACAAAGTTAAAGATTGATTGTTTTATTGTTTGAAAACTGACTGTTGTTTGAGTTTGCTAGAGGTGAAGGAATATGTATTGATAGCTAAGTCATTTAGACGAAAAAAAGGAATAAAGGGATGAAGGCTTCTTCTTTACCCCAAAGTACCTTAAGGTCACCCTTGGAACACAAACCCTCTTGACGATTGTTTGTTAAGAAACTCTTGGAGTTTGTTTATTGTTTGGCTTCTTGAATAAGAGTCTGTCTCTACATCCATTTGGTTTTAAAAAAGCTTTGTCATTTTTTTATAAAGATTTGTGAACTTTGTTGAAGTTCCTTTTGTTTATTGACATCATAATGACAACTTCTACAAGTGAGGTTTCCTCCTTCACAATATTCTTCAATGAAGATATGAAGCATGACTTTATTATATTGAAGGACATGGTGCAGATTTTGTTTAAGGATAAAAGAGAAAGCACTGAAATTCATGAAAAATTGTTTGCCATGATGCAAGAGAAGGAATAAATTCTTCAAAGATTGCATGATATGGAGATGCAGCTCCATAAAGCTCAAGAAGATTTAACCAAGAACATGTGTGAGGAAGAGGTAATCCATTCTAATTTGTCTTCAGTTTCCTCATTAGAAAGATGTGTTGGTTCTTTCGAAAAGCATACGAGAGGTATAGGGTCCAAGTTAATGAATAAAATGTGCTATGAAGGCAAAGGTTTAGGCAAGCATGCACAAGGCATGGTTGATCCTATTTTGGTTTAGGAACGACCCAAGAATCTTGGTCTTGGTTATCTGCAATTTAATGGTGAAGACTCCAAAACCATGAAAGCATGTGAGCCTACTTTAAAGAGAACCTTTGTTCCAAGTTATAAGATGAAAATATGTAAAATTGGTTTCCAAGATGATTTCCATTGCTTTAAGCCTTTGTTGCAGCAAGAATATGGTAGACATGCAGCTTATGGCAAGCATGCAAGTTCAGATAGTTTTCTAGACAAGAACGATGATGTTATTCTGCAAATGAAAGCTGAAGCCTCTACTAGTTCATCTCTTCAAGAAGGCAAAAAGGATGAACATGAAAAATAGCACAAGAGGTATAAATATTCCCATGATCAATTTGATTGTGTTTCTGCAAAGCATGATAATTTTGCATGCTTAAATGGAAGAAATATTTGTTGTACATATTGTGGTCGATTTAACCATGATGTTTTGAGATGTTGGATGAGGAAGAAGGCATACAGAAAACAGATGAAGCAAAGACAACTTTCAAAGAAGGTGCATAAGACTTGCACATATTTCCAAAAGAGGGGACATGTTGTCTCCCATTGTTGGACTTTGCATCCAACTAGTCGTCCCAAACACATGCAACAAGAGGACAGAAAGATTGGCGAGAGTGGAACCAAGGATTCCATTGTTGATGTGAAAACGGAAGTTTCACATGAAGAAGAGTTGCAGTAGAAAAAGTCGCCATGGAAGTGGCTTGGTAAGAAGTGGATGGACTTCTTAGCACAGTAAGACTTACTCATTTTGTACATATGAAAATTTCGGTTGTATGCATGTATTTTATGTTGTAATCTCTCATTTGTTTGAGCCACCTTGGATCATTGATCAAGGCAGCGATGTTCAGTTTCCTTTTGGAAATTTCTCACTAGAAATTTTCTAAGTGAGTGCAAGAAAGACAGTTCTTGATAGGAGGACAAGCGCATCGAGGAAGGGAAGTGTGAATTGATTTCTAGTTGTGGTTCAAAGTCACTAGTCATGCAAGGCAAGTTGTTTGGTCCAATACACTGCTCTATATTAGGCTTAATTTATTTTCAACCATAGTAGGTATTCTTAGAGGCACTTGTCTAATGTATATAGACCTAGAAGGATCTAATTTCCTAGATGAAGGTTTATTGTAGTAGGTTCCAACACCCTTTAAACACTTATTTAATTAAATCTGATCTAACATTCTAAAAACAGAGTTCTTATGATCTTCTGAGATTTTAATCCTTTTACAAGGTTTCAGTTCACAAAATCTCTTTCAAGTTCTTAGATTAACACCCTAAAATCAATGATCTAATTCTTATGGTTTGATTGAGATTCCAGTCCTCTTACAAGGACTCTACTCACAAAGTCCCTTTCAAATCAGTACACTTAAATCAAATTCATTAAAAATAGAGATCACAGGGATAATATTAAATTCAATACACAATTAAACCCTTTTACAAGGACTACTCATTAATCTAGTAATCGAATTCTTCAATTATAACCATGAACCATGAAATAAAAATTATGACTGAAATCATAAACACAACTTAATCGAAATCTATGAACTCACAACATGAAAATTAAATGAAAATGTTAAATCAGATCTGGATATATAAATCTAATGGAAACATATAGAAAAGTGTACCAACATAACATGGGGGCCCTCCGTTCTTGCAAGCACACTTGGAAAAACTTCAAATGATGGGAACGTTAAATCATAACACCATGAATGATTGAATTTCTGTCTCTTATTAAAATCTGGAACTCAGTTACATCAAAATAGAGTTCTGAAGCTTGTACACAGTCTCATGTCTTCTCTTTGCATCACCAACATACTCTTTTTCACACTAGCCTATTACATGTTTCTACCACTTATTTATCATAAATTACAATCAAAAGGAGGCTATTTTCGTTCCACAAAAACCTAACTGACCTCCAAAGTAGGTCGAATTAGTTTTAATCCCTAAACATAAGAAAAATATCAAGCCCACTCATTTATGATTCAGATTTTTTTGCTAAACTAGCTAGACTTGAACATCATTGACCAGATATTTAGGAACTTCGAATCTGACGTTATATAGATCTTTCACCATCTGTGTACATTCCAAATCAATCCCACATCCTTCATTTTGGTCTACCTGTCACACCACATGTCAGAACATAAAGCATTTACAGGAAGTTACCACATCCTGTAATTTCTTGAAAATTTTCAATTTTTAACACAAAAATTCCATAAATTGATTTTAATGTAAAAACAACAATCATGATATTATATTAATCAATTTCAATAAGAAATAAGGGATTTATGGAAATTTAGTGAAGAAAATGGTGGATAATGATGAGATTTTAGGACAAAAAGATAGGCCATAGAATGATACCAACACAAGTGTTGGGAGACTGAAGAGAAGAGGGTGTTGTACTCTCATTTACTGTACAGATCAGTTTCAGTAGTCCAGAGAGATTTTGGGGTCCAAAATCTTCCCAGTAGGGAGGTGTGATTAGGAGATCATGTCCAAGTTATAAAAAATGCTCAAAAATTAAAGTTCTCAGAAGTGGTTGCAATCTAAACGATCAAAAAGGTCTTGTCGTTGCAATTCTAGTGCCTCGAACGGTTCTCAAAACCAAGGTTGTATGCAGAATTTATTGAGGTTTGAAATCGCCAGTAACTCCAAAATTCAGTTGACCAAGTTTGACTTTTTACTTTGGAAAAGTTAAAAAAAAAGAATATTCTAAGGAATATTCTAGGAATATTCCTTGAAATATTCCCCAAAATATTCTCTGGAATATTCCATATGGGCGAGTAAGAATCTGACAAGTGGCAGATCTTCATTTGTGGTTGGTTTGACTTCGTTTGATGGTGGCCAATCAGAGGTTGCCACGAGGCAGGCTCGGAGGCTGCCACGTGGCCCCAGGCTAATGAAATTTTGGAAGGTCAGAATATTTTTGGCTCTACAGGTTTTGACCCCGGGTCTCTCGGCTAGCAGCCCACAAGCCCGATCGTCCGGGCTACACGATAGTTCTTAATAAACTATGGTCGCATTACATATTTTACCTTTGAATTGGTTTCAGGTGGAAAACTTAAGGGGCTAACCTAACCCTCCACAAGACCCTGCATCGGCGACTAGGAGCTTAAGACTGGCGGGTTGTAGTTTGGTAAACATTTTGGTTGACCATTACATGTGCCCACGCGGAGTCAAGTTATATGCCACAGTTTTTAAACAGTTATTGCGGTGGTCAACTTCGTGGTCAATTCCAGCGGTTCCGGCAGTCACATGTGACCACCCACATCCTTAACTTTTATTGCCACCCTCAAACCTTCTGGCTATTTCTGGATCGCGCCACCATTTTTGGCGGAGTTTTCCAACTTTGTCGAACTTAACTGTAGTTACTCCACATTTAGTGGGGTTTTGGGGGGACATTGGGCAGTTTTCTTGTTTCTTCCATAACGCCCTCATTATTGAACCAAATTGAGTGCAAAAATAGTCATTTTTGGGTCTCTTCGACATTTTGAGAAGTTTGGAATAGGTTTCAGGTTGAACAAGGGTGATATTCAATAGTTTTAGCTTCGGGGAAGATCAAGGAGCCATTAGGGCCATCATGGAGAAGGCAGTGTATTGGGCATCCTTTATCAGTTTTATGTAAATGAATAGTCCTCTCTAGCTATTTCATATCTTCTGAAGCTTATTTTATAGAGAAATTTTCCTATTAAGGCTTATTTTCACTTGTACTCTCATTTTGAGAAAATTAATACAAGAGGGACATGCCATTTGGGAGGCTTGGACCAGCAGATGTAGCCCAAGAGGGGTGAAATGCTCAACAATTAGCTAAGTAATGTGCTTTTTTGAAGTTTATTTTCTGTTCTTTTATGTTGTACAATGATAAATGTTGAGATTCAACAAGATGATGAGCTTAGTGAAAATGGTCGCCTTCACTAAGTGGGCCTGCAGGCTATTTTTGGCACAAGTCTATTTTTAGACATGTCGATCATATTCTATGAGTTTCAGGATGCTATTTGTGGATGGTTGGTAAATTTCAAAAAATATATGGACTTCTATTTTTATACATATTGGGCGGAGTCTATTTTTAGACTGCCAGTCTAAAAATAGATATGTCGAATATTATTAGCACTTAATAATATTTGGACTCTAAACATTATCTTATTCTCTTGGAGCACTTCAGTTAAGTGCACATATGTGGAACTGCAGCTGACAGAAGGAATTATGCTATTCCTGAGGGTTTATTGGAGCTATTGCATGGAGGAATTCAGTTAGAACTCATGTGACAGAGTTTGGTTGAGTTGGAGAAGTAGTTGGTGGAGTTGTATTTAGTTTAACTCAGTTAGACTCAGTTGATCTAGCTGTATCTAGTCTAACTGATTGATACACTAGTGAGAGTGGTGTGAATTAATTATTTAATTAATTCGCTAAATAATAAATCATTAATCAACTGAAGAATACATCAGTTAACTACAGTGCATGGCAATTTCAGTGGAGACCAGTGGAGAGATAGGTGAAAGAGCAAGTGTGACTATCAGTTGTGACTATAGTAATGCATTGATTGCATCCAATACTCAGTGGATATGCCAATGAGGATTGAGTGAGTAAGGCTGGAGCAATTCGAGTTCATTCAGATCCATTCTTCAGCAGGGATTGCGCAATAGAGGCAGGCTAGCAGGTAGCAAAGATCGGTGCATGGATTTGCAAGATCAGGCCTGATTAGTGTGTAGCGATTGTATTGTACTGAGAGCTTGGTATGATCAGCTTTGTATGAGGATTGTTACATGATCTCTATGACATATATTATATATAGATAGTTGGGTTTTTCAGCTTTAGGATTTCCCGTTAAACAACTGTGTTAATTTGTGTGATTTTTTATTATTTCATGTGTGCATTGCAATCTTGATTTAATTTCCGCAAATGATCAATGGTGGAATAGATTCTGTATTTTGCATGAATTTAAATAGTGTGAGATGAGGAGAATATTGGACATATAACACATAAGTTATATAATTTCTACAATAAATAGTTAAAACACTTAATCAATCCTCTCATAGAAACCTGTTAAACAAAGCCAGAACTAATTGTTTAACCTGCAATTTAAGGAGAACCTTTTGCACACATTATTATAATTGTTTGGATAATTTGCATAGTGTAACAAATACTCCCATTTTAGATCAGTACCTACCATCATCTCCCATCTCTATGTGCATCTAGAGGTATTTATCCTCCAATTCACTGAAAATTTCTCAGTTTCCCATCATATGGAATGAGGCACCACTATCCCGATACCACACATTGCCCATCATTATACCTTCCATGCATTCAATGAGGGTGAATTCTGACTCGAATTGTGAAGCCAAAAATTCACCTATCATTCCTCTTTATGGTTTCTTTCCCACATTCTTGTGTGGACATTTCGTGGCATAGTGTCATGATTCATGACAATGAAAGCTCTTGATTTTGGACAAGTCTTTCTTCTTTCCCCCTTGACCATATTCTACTTTGGATTGGGATTTCTTCCCTTTCCCTTTCTTTTCCTTTCCATCGAAGGCATAGTTCTCCTCATCCTACCCCTTGGATGAAGGCCCGTCTCTGTTACTCCGACTTATTTATTCTTGTACTATATCAAACCATAATCGCTCCTAGTTTGGTAGTTTCTATCTACCATTTACTGAATCTTCATAACTATGCCAACTCTTCGGAAGGCCCAAGAGGGATAGAGCTACAAAATATTCTTCAGGGACATTACCAAATTCGTCAAGAAACTGTGTACAATTACTCAGGTACTACATAATTCTGTCATTCTTTTGCATCTTGATACTTCGAAGCTTTTCCTTGAGTTTCAGCTTCATGTGGTCACTATTGTTCTCGAACAACTCTATCATTGTTTTCCACATCGCAAATTAAGTCTCTTTCCTGTGGAAATTTGAGACAATATGATCTCGAACTCCCTCCAGTGTGATCCTCCTCACTTTTACCACATCCTTCTTCCATTGAGCAATACCCCAGGCGTCAGATGCTTAGGTTTTTTCTACATCTATCTTGATGTATTCTAGTAGCCCATTGTCCTCCAATACTGCCTCCACGTAGATCTTCCATGCCACAAAGTTTGTGGTTCCTTACAAATCACACTCGAGCCTGAGTCCATTGAAAGCCATCTTCTCAGTTGTGGACAACACCTATAACACTGATATTCAAATTCAAAACTACTGCAATGAAAACTTTGAATTCTCTTCTCTATTGTGAATCTAGCTCTGATACCATATATAATTTTAATGTAGATTCAAAACTGCTCATGTAATTTACTAAAACATAAGACTCAAATATACTCTACTCATTTGCGGAAGTAAATTCACTATCAAGAACACATATCAAAAACATGTGTCATGATTCAACACACATACACATATTTATCTAGGGGAAATAAACTTCTCAAAACCCCTTCCTACATGTATTTCATTAATCAAATAATATGGATGAATCCAATATTCTTGCTCAAGCTTGAGCACAACCTGCACTTGTATCTTCTATCCTCTGCATGACTGACTGAATTTGGCCAACACTTAGCCAATTTTTCAAGCCACCAAGCTCCTATTTAATTGCATTGTTCCTCAAGGCATTAGCCCCTATTATTTAGGAATTTCCTCAATCTGTATTGTGCAATTCCTTTAGGTCCTTCTCTGACTACATGCACCACCTGTACAACTTGGAATAGTTTAAAATTGATAGTAGACTTCCCTTGAACTCCAACCTCAACTGGGTAACTCGAATTCTATGCATGCATGAGTTAATTTAGGTTGATTGATCAGTTAATTGGTTAAACAGTAAAGTTACACTGTAATGCTAGACCTTACACTAGTTCCTCCATTAGTTGGAACTATTTTAACTCACCATAACTCAATTTAACTGAATTAAATTGTTACAACTGAAATTAACTCAACCTATCATCCTAAAATGTACGAACAATTGTACACAACTCTAGTTCAGACCCCCAACTCGAATTAATAATATAATTGAGTGATAACAACTATATCACCTCAGTTAAATCGTTCAAGTTGTCTGTTGATGTGGAATTTCAAATTTATCCTTATTTAATCAAGGGAAAATTAAATTAGGAATTTCTTGTAGAATTTTCAACACGAATTCCTCAAGGAACATCACAAGGAAATATGAGCTTGGAGGATAGGGAAATTAGCTAAGTGTTGTCCAAATTCAGTCAGTCAAGTAGAGGGATAGACTATACAATTTAAGTTTGTGCTTAGGCTTGAGAAAACATTGTGTTTCATCTCTATTATTTGATTAATGCAATACATATAGGAAGGGTTTTTGAGGATTTATTTTCCCCTAAATAAAAATTTGTGTATGTGTGATAAATATTTGTGCATGTTTATGATTTGTGTTCTTGATCGTGAATTACTTTATGCAATTGAGTAGAGTAGATTTGAGTCTTGTGTTTTAGTAAATTACATGAGTAGTTCTATATCTACACAATAATTTCTACATGGTATCGAAGCCAGTTTCACAGTAAAGAAGAAATTTTGAAGTTTTTATTACAGGAGGATCGAATTTGTAGGATCGATTCTTCAGAGATATAAGGATGGCTTTATATGGAATTATACTCGAGTATTCCCTTGAGGGAAGCTGGAATTATGTTACTTGGAAGGAACACATGGAGGCAGTGCTGGAAGATAATGGGTTGAAGGAATTTTTTAATAATGATATCCAGAAACCTGCAACAGTTGATACTCAGAATCTAGCAGAATGGAAGAAGTGTGTAGGAAAGGTGAGGAGGATCATATTGGAGGGAGTAAGAGGCCATATTTTCTCAAATATCCATGAGAAATATACTTTGTATGCAATGTGGCAAGAATTGATAGATTTTTTCCAGAACATTAGTGACCACAGGAAGCTAGCACTCAAGAACAAGCTTCGAAATATCAAGATGCATAAGAGCAACACCATCCTGCAGTATCTGTGTAGGTTCACAAAATGTTGTGATGAACTTTGTAGTGTTGGGATTACTGTTGTAGATGATGATCTGGTAATCCTAGCCATTTTAGGTCTTCCCAAGAACTGGCCTAGCTACCAAGATTCGGTGAATTGGATGGAGAAACTACCAAATTGGGAATGCTTATGGTCCAATTTGGTACAATTGGAAATAAGGATAAATAATAAATATGAAACTTCATCTAAGGGTGAAGATGAAGAAAAAATTTCCTTGGATAGAAAGGAAAAGAAGGGGAAAGGGAAGAAATCCCAATCCAAAGGAGATTCCATTCAAGAGGGCAAGTAAAAATACTTGTCCAAAATCAAGTGCTTTCACTATCATGAAATCGGGCACTACGCAATGAGGTTTCCATGCAAGAAGGCAAGCAAGAATACCTTAGGAGGAGCGACAGGTGAAGCTTTAGCTTCACAGTTCGATCTAGACTTCACTGTCATCGCATGCACAAAAATCATAGTGATGGGGAGTGTGTGGTATTTGGATAGTGGTGCCTTGTTCCACATGATGGGGAACAAAGAATTTTTCATTGACTTGAAGGAGAAATATCTCGAGATGCACATCGATATGGGAGATGAAAAAAGGTATAATTGGGGTTCATGTGAAGAACCTTTATAAGCTAGATGCGGAAGATTGTGTTGCATTGAGAAAAAAGGTAGATAAGATGCAGAGCCAAGATGTCAACAAAGTATGGCATAAAATACTTGGTCATTTGCATTATGAAATTTTGAAGATTATGTAGGGGACTACCATAGGCCTCCCCAAAGGATCACTAGAGCAAAAAGATACATGCAAAGGGTGTACCTTGGGAAAGTACACAAAATCCAATTTCCATGACCAGTATAGAAAGGCACATGTAGTCCTTCAAAGGATCCACTCCGATGTTTGTTTCTTAACAACCTTCATTGATCAGATTTGGATCAAGGACCTAAGTGATAGCTCAAATTTCAAAATGTTTGAAAGTGTGTCGAACCTAAACAACCGGATAGATCTCATCTTCCTAATTCTAGTGCCACAAACAGTTCGAAAAACGAACACAGTATGAAGAATTTATCGCGATTTGAAAGTCCAGTAAACTGCAAATTTTGGCTTTTAACCAGGTTTGACTAGGTTTTTGGAAATTCAAAAAAAAAATATTCTAGGGGATATTCTTGGATTTTTCCTCGAAATATTCCTTAGAATATTCCTTCTAGACCAGTAGCAAGTTGGCAAGTGTCCATGAATTATTGGTCGATTGGTTTGATTGGCCAATGGGAAGGCGCCACGTGTCCCTTGAACGATGGAACAAAACTTTGTTGGAGCCGAACGGAGTTGACCCTGAGACCTCGTACACAGAACGTGGGCATATTAACCATCTATGCTACTAGAGTTTCTTAACCATAAAGGACTCGGTGTTTATTTAAAGTTTAACGTTCTTTGATTTGGGAAAGCGGAGGGGCTCGCCCTCCGGGCCAGCCCCTCCCCATAGGTCCTTAACTCCAGAACCAGGAGCCAACCAATGAAACCCTAACGGTTTTGGTATTGCTATCACATGAAATCATTAACGATAAGTCTCTCCACGCATTCAGGTCCTAACTGCACTCCAACTCCGGTTTTAAAGGCGATAACCTATAGTCTATGCACAGTTTCAGTCGGCGGTTACGGTTTGAAGACCGCGGGGTTAGGGCCATGTGACCAACCCCCCAAACAAAATTTTAATGCACAATTAGTACTGGTGGTATGTTGGAAGTGTGCCATTTTTGGTGCAGAAATTGCTATTTTTGGAGTTTAACTGCAATTCATCCACTTTTAGTGGAGTTAATTAGGGTGAAACTAGACAAAAATTGAATATGCTCTATCTTGAGCTATATTCGACCATTCTAAGAGTGTGAATAGTAAATTTCAAATATATAAGACATTCTAGACACATTGGTGATGGTTTCAAAGCCATCAGAGGACTTCTGAGCATGATTTATCTTCAGATAAGTTCTAGGGGCCACTAGGGCCACCAGGGGCCAACAACAGTTTGAGGCCTAGCCAGGGAAGCTAGAGGCCTTTATCAAGAATCCAATAGTCAATTTTGGATTTTTCAGAAATTATAAAACTAATGGTGAGGTTTTCGGAACCATTAGAGGACTTCTGAAGTCTGATATGCTTAAGAGAAGTTCCAAGGGTCACTAGGGCCAACAAGTGCCAACAGGAGAATGAGGCCTATCTAGAGCAGCCAGTATCCATTCTCAGTAAACAAATAGTCTATTCTAAATATTTTGAGTCTTCTGAATCCAATGGAGGGATTTTCATAATCTTTTGAAGACTTTTGAAGGTCGAGATGCTCCAAGGAATTTTTCAATGACCCTAGAGCCAGGGGGTGCCACCAGGTGTTGGAGGCAAAACCAGAGTAGCCAGAGGCCAATTTCTACAAGTGAATAGTCTATTCTGACTATTTTGGAAATTTTGAATCCAATGAAAGGATTTTTAGATCCATTTGAATACTTATTAAGGTAGAAGAGCCACAAGGAAGTTTTGGGTAGCCTAGGGCCATTAGTGGATGGAGGCCTAGATTGGGGATCCAGAGCTCATTTTGAGAAAATGAACAACCAATTTTGGATGTCTAATGTATGATGGAGACAGTAGAAAATGTTTCAGGGATAGAATCTTAGGGTATCTCAAGAGAATCGACTCAAGGAGACAATTCTAAGGGAGCCGAGGTTCATCTTCAGAGAGATTTCAACCATTCCAGAGATATAAATGGTATTATAAACCCATTGGCTCATTTCAGATAACCATTGGAGTTGTTTTTGTAACTTGTAAAATAAACTTTCCATCCTAATCCCAAAGAGCCAAGTCAGTTGACAAAGGCTCAAGGAGACGTAGCCCACAATATTCGGGTGAAATCCTTTATTAAATTTGTTTTTATGCGTTGATGCTTATTTGCTGCATTATATGGTTGTTGCAAATGCTTAATATCAGCATAAACAAATATTCTTAAAGCACTTAAACAATAAAAAAACATACATATGTTTCAAGTATTCATTTCCACATAGGTCAAGAATAAGCTATATCTTAATTATTTAACTGAGTGGGAGGTTCTTGAAAATCATAATAAGTTATCCACCCATTTTCAGATCAGGTGGTATCAGAGTCAGGTTGCTTGTTTGACTTGAAAGGTGTTTAACAATGCAAACAATTTAATTGTTTGAAAATTGACTGTTTCTTACATGTTTGAATTTGCTTGAGGTGAAGGGAAAGCTATTGTTATCTAATTCTAGAAGAGGACAAGAAGGAAGAAGTTTGAAAGAATTATCCTTACCCAAAGGACCTCAAAGCAACCCTTGAAGCACAAGAGGGTTTGTTTGCAAAAGGCTGCTTGAAGAAGAGCTTGACTCTACAAACATTTTTATCAGAAGCTTTGCCAATTGTTTTTGAAATATTTGTGAATTTTTGTTGAAGTTATTTAGTTCATTTTCATAAGATGAAAGACTCTTCAAGTGAGGTTTCAAAATCCTCCTCCTTCACAATATTCTTCAATGAAGAGATGAAGCGAGACTTCTACATCCTAAAGGAAATCGTGAAAATTATGTATGAAGATAGAAGATAAAGCACTAGACTTCATGAGCAATTGGTTGCTATAAAGCAAGAGAAAGAAGTACTTCTTCAAAGATTGCATGAGATGGAGATGCATCTCCATCAAGCCCAAGAGGTGTTAACCAAGAACATGCTTGAAGTAGAGCTAAAACACTCTAATTTTTCTTCAATTTCCTCTTCAGATAGATGTGTAGGTTCATTTGAAAAGCACACTAGAGGTATAGGGTCCAAGTTGATGTTTAAAATGGGCTATTAAGGCAAGGGTTTAGGCAAACATGCACAAGGCATGATTGACCCTATTTTGGTTGAGGAAAGACCTAAGAAGTTTGGTCTAGGCTACGTTCAATCTTATGGCGAAAACTCTACAGCCATGAAGGCATTTGGGACAACTTCAAAAAGAACTTTTCTTACAAGTTGTAAACCATAAACATGTCAAGTTTGTTTTCAAGTTGATTGCCATTGTTTGAAACCTATGTTGCAGAAAGAAGAATGTAGACTTGCAGCTTATGGCGAGCAAGAGAGTTCTAACAGCTATCAAGACATGAACACCGATGTTAGTCTTCAAAAGAAAGCTGGAACCTCTACAATTTCAACTCCTCATGAAGGTAAAAAGGATGGACATGAAAATCAACATTTGAGGTATAATTCTTCCCATAGTCAATTTGATTATGTTTCTGTAAAGCATGGAAAATGTGCATGCTTGAAAGGAAGAAAGAGTTGTTGTTCCTATTGTGGTCTGTGTGACCATGATGTCTCAAAATTTTGGAAGAGATTGAAGGCATACAGGAAACAGTTGAAGCAAGGCAACTTTCTCAGAAGGTGCAAAAGACTTGCACACATTTCCAGAAGAAGGGACGTTTTGTTTCCCAATGTTGGAAAATGCATACAATTAATCATCCCAAACACATGAAGCAAGAGGATAGAAATATTGGAGAAATTGGAACCAAAGATTCCATCATTGATGTGAGAACAGATGTTTCACATGAAGAAGATTTTCAGCAGCAAAAATTGCCATGGAAGTGGCTTGGTACGAAGTGGTTTTACTTCTTAACTCAGTAAGACATACATTCATTTGTACATATGAAAATTTCATTCATGTATGCATTTATGTTGGAAAATTACGTTTGTTTGAGCCACCTTTGATCGATGATCAAGGACATGATGTTCAACTACCCTCAATTGAAAATTTCTCGCCAAAAATTTCTGAATGAGTTCAAGGAAGATACAGTTCTTGACAGGAGGACAAGTGCATCGAAGAAGGGAAGTGTTGACTACCTTCAAGTTGGGGTTCAAAGACACTAAGCCAAGCATGGAAAAGTGTAAAGGCTTGAAAGAAGAGGGTGTTGTACTCTCATCTATTGAACATATAAGGTAATCAGTCTTTTGGGGTCCAAAAGATTCCCAATGGGGAGGTGTGATCAGATTTGGATCAAGGACCTAGGTGATAGCTAAAATTTTAAAGTGTTTGAAAGTGTGTCAAACCTAAGCGACCGGATAGATCTCATCTTCCTGATTTCGATGCCACGAAAGATTTGAAAAACCGACACCGTATGAAGAAGTTATAGCGATTTGAAAAGTCCAGTAAAATGCAAATTTTGGCTTTTGACCAGGTTTGACTGGGTTTTTGGAAATTCAAAAAAAAATTATTCCAGGGAATATTCCTCAGATTATTCCCCTAAATATTCCTTCTGGACCAGTAGCAAGCTAACACGTTTCCATGAATTATTGGTCGATTGGTTTGATTAGCCAATGGGAAGGCGCCACATGGCCCTTGAACAGTGGAACAAAACTTTGTTGGAGCCGAACGAAGTCGACCCCGAGACCTCCTGCACAACACATGGGCATCTTAACCATCTCTACTACCGGATTTTCTTAACCATAAAGGACTCGGATTTTATTTAAAGTTTAACTTTCTCCGATTTGGGGGAGCGGAGGGGCCAGCCCCTCCCCATAGGTCCTTAACTTCAGAACCAGGTGCCAACCAACGAAACCCTGACGGTTTCAGTAGTTTTGTCACATGGCAACATTAATGTTAAATCTCTCCACGTGGCTAGGTCCTAACTACACTCCAACTCTGGTTTTAAAGGCAATAACCCACAGTCTATGCGCAGTTTCAACCGGCGGTTACGGTTTGAAGACCGCAGGTTTAGGGCCACGTGCCCAACACCTCAACTAAAATTTTAATGCACAGTTAGTATTGGTGGTAAGTTGGCAGTGCACCATTTTTGGTGCGAAAATTTCTATTTGTGGAGTTTAACTGCAGTTCCTCCACTTTTAGTGGAGCTGATTAGGGTGAAACTGGAAAAAAATTGAATAGGCTCTATATTGAGCTAGATTCGACCATTATGAGAGTGTGAATAGTCAATTTAAACTATCTAAGGAATTCAAGACCCATTGGTGAGGGTTTCAGAGCCATCATAGGACTTCTGAGCATGATTTATCTTTAGAGAATTTCTAAGGGCCACTAGGGCCACTAGGGGCCAGCAGCAGGCCTAGCCAGGGCAGCTAGCGGCCTTTCTCAATAATCCAATAGTCAATTTTGGATGTTTCAGAAATTTTGAAACTAATGGTGAGGTTTTCAGAACCAGTAGAGGAATTCTGAAGGCAAATATTCTTCAGATAAGTTCCAAGGGTCATTAGGGTTGACGGGTGTCAGCAGGAGCATGAGGCCTATCTAGAGCAGCCAGTATCCATTCTCAGTAAACCAGTAGTCTATTCTGACTAATTTGAGCCTTTTGAATCCAATGGAGGTATTTTCAAAAGCTTGTGAAGAATTTTGAAGGTTGATATGCTTCAGGGAATTTTTTAATGACCCTAGAGCCAGGGGGTGCCACCATGTTTTGGAGGCGAAACCGGAGTAGCCGGAGGCCAATTTCCGCAAGTGAATAGTATATTCTTATGGTCTAAGAGCCACAGGGAATTTTTGGGCAGTCGAGGGCCATAAGTGGATGGAGGCTTAGATTGGGGAGCCAAAGCTCATTTTGAGCAAATGAAAAACCAATTTTGGATATCTGATGTATTCTGGAGAGAGTAGAAAAGGTTTAAGGGATAGAAAAGGATTTATGAGGGAGTTAGTGCCATAGAGAAGCTCAAGGTAGCTCAAGAGCACCGACTCAAGGAGACAAGTCTAAGGGAGCCTAGGTTCATCTTTAGAGAGATTTCAGCCATTCTAGGGATATAAATGGTATTCTAAACCCATTTGTTCAGTTCAGATAACCATTGGAGTTGGGTTTGTAACTCGTAAAAGAAATTTTCCATCATAATCCCAAAGAGCCAAGTTAGTTGAAAAAGGCTCAAGGAGACGTAGCCCATGATATTAGAGTGAAATCCTTTATTAAATTTGTTGTTATGTGTTGATTTTGATTTGCTGCATTATATGGTTGCTTCACATGCTTAATATCAACAAAAACAAATATTCTTAAAGCACTTAAACAGTAAAAAAACATACACCTGTTTCAAGTATTCATTTCCGCACAAGTAAAGAATAAGCTATATCTTAATTGTTTAATTAAGTGGGAGGTTCTTAAAAAGCGTAACAAGTTATCCACCCATTTTCAGATCATTCACTGCCAAGCATAGGTTTTGTGTTATATTTGTATATGATTTCTCACGGAAGTGTTAGATCTACTTCATGCAGAAGAAATATTAGACATACTAAAATTTTGTTGAATTCCAAGCACTCGTTGAGAAATAAACTGGAAACAAGGTGAAGGATTTCAGGAGTGATAATGGAGGTGAATACATGTCGAACATGTTTAAAATCAATTGTGCAAAGGAAGGCATTCGACGGGAATTGACAACACCCCAAAACCCATAGCATAATGGGGTGGCTGAGAGGAACAAAAAAAGTATTGTGGTAGCAGCAAGGTAAATGTTGCATGACCAAGGTCTACCACTACACTTGTAGGTCAAAGCATGCAACACAATGGTATATTTGTACAACAAGAGACCTCATCATATTCTTGTCATGATTACACCAGAGGAAGATTTTTCGGGGAAAAAGTCGAATGTATCGCACTTTAGGATTTTTGGAGCTTCAGTAAATTTCCATGTCTCCAAAGAATCAAGGAAGAAGTCAGAGTCAACAGTAGAGTTGGGGATATTTTTGGGGTACACAGAAACTCCTCACAACTATCGTGTGTACTTTCCATCCCTCATAATGATAGTTATGCGAAGGGATATGAGGTTTGATGAGGAGAAGGAAATGAGATGTTATCTTGAGAGGGAGCTTCATTTGTTGCTTGATCAGGAGCTTTTGGCTCCAAAGGAAGAATCCTAGGAATTTGTGGAGCAGCCACAAGCATAGGTGCAGAGAGTGGAGACACCACTCAAGTAGATACATCAAGAGAAGGAAGGAAACAAACCAAGGAAGCTGGCATATTATTACATGATTCTACAGAGAAAGTGGGAGCACCCACTTCATAGCACAAGTAGAGGAGGTCACCTGATCAGTACACTGGCTACATGGCTCTGATGACTGAGCCATCCTAATTCAAGGAAGCAATAGATAAACATGTATGGGTTAATGCTATGGTAGAGTAATATGATTCCATTGTCAGAAATATTGTTTGGGAAGTGGTCACAAGACCAGTAGATAAATCAATGGTAGGTTCGATATGGCTTTAAAAGGTAAATCATGCAGCATACAAAAGAATAGAGAAATACAATGCCAGATTTTTGGCCAAGGGGTTCTATCAATTTGAGGGAATTTACTATGAGGAGACCTTTTCTCCAGTAGCAAGGTACTCATCCATCATATCAATTCTAGCACTGATTGCGCAGATGGGGTGGAAAATCCGCCAGATGGATGTGAAGACATCATTCCTCAATGGAGTTATTGAGGATTAGTTGTAATTGAGAAGCTGGAAGGTTTCGAGACCTTTGGTATAGTTTTGAATGTGTGTACACGCAAGCAAGTGGTGCATGGACTCAAGCAAGCACCCCGTGCTTGGTACACCAGGATCGAAATCTATCTTACCATGTTAGGATTCACCAAAAGTGAAGAAGATGTGAACCTTTATAATATTATGGTAGAAGGTAAATTATTGATTATTGTGTTATATGTCTATGATTTAATTTTAACCGATGATGATAAGTTGATTAGATCTTGCAAGGAGGACATTGCAAGAGAATTTGAAATGAAGGACATGGGACTCATGCACTACTTTCTTGGTTTAGAAGTATGGCAAGGAGATGAAAATTTGTTTTTCTCTCAAGGAAAGTATGCCAATAAGATAGTGAAGAATTTATACATGGAGAGTAGAAAACCCATGGAGACTCCTCTAGGAGGAAATTGGAGGAAAGAGGATGCCACTTCAAGTGAGGAAGTGGAATCTACCACTTATCGACATCTTGTGGGTTCACTAACATCTTTGGTGAACACACAACCATACATGTGTTATGCAGTCAACCAACTTAGTCAATCTATCATTAGGCCAACCAAGCTATATTGGAAGGCAACTAAGCATGTTCTTTAGTACCTAAGAGGCACCACCCAGTTTGGACTATGGTACTTATGGACAGAGGGAGTGAAGCTTCAAGGCTTCATAGATGTAGATTGGGTGGGGAATCCATAAAACTGGAAGATTAAATCCGGAGGAATTTTTCAATGTTGGGTCCACAACACTTTCCTGGTACAGGAGAAAGCAAAGATCAGTGGCACTTGGCTCAAAAAAAGCAAAATACATGGTCGCCAGTCAAGCAGCATGTGAGGCGATCTAGATGAGAAATATTATTGTTAGTTTAATTAGTTAGATGATGGATCCAACTACGATTTATTGTGATAATCATATTTCAATAAAACTCTCTGAAGATCTTGTATTTCATGATCTATCCAAGCATATTGATATCTGGTACCATCATATATGGGATTGTGTGCAGAGGCAGATTATGTTCTTGGAATACATTCCTACAGAGGAAAAAGATGCAGACATTTTGAGAAAGGCTTTGTCAAGAGGAAAATTTGAGTTCCATAGATGCAGGATCGGGGTAACTGATAATCCCTTTCTTACTCAGAGGGAGTGTTGAAAATGCAGCAAGAAAATCTCAGTTTGACTGTTCCTTGGTCAACCTAGAGAGAATTTGAATTTCTATTTCAGCAAAAATCTTGGAGGTAATTAACTAAGGTGACATGGCACCTGTCACTCAGTTAACTCAATTAATTCGAGTTGTAGAAGCTTGAGTTTAGTACAATATGATCGATTTCTAATTTCTAGAAATATATTTCGATTAAATTGAGTTATTGTCAATTAAACTAGTTCTAACTTTTAGAGGAACTAGTGCAAGGTCAAGTAGTGGGGTGTGACTTCAGTGATCTTCAGTGATCATTTAGTTAACTGATAAATCAAACTAAAATAATTGATGCCTATAGAGAACTCAAGTTACCTAGTTGAGATAGAGGTTCAAGGGTAGTGTACTATTAGTTGTATACTATTCCAAGTTGTACATGTGGTAAATGCATTCAAAGGATGATCCTAAAGGATTGTGGAATTCTAATTAAGGAATTTCCTAATTAATAGGGTCCTAATTCCAAAAGGAACAATGCAAGGAAATAGGAGCTTGGAGGACAGGAAAATTGGCTAAGTGTCATCCAGATTTAGTCAATCAAGCAAAGGGATAGACTATACAACGACAAGTTGTGCTTAGGCTTGAGAAAGCATTGTATTTCATCTCTACTCTCTGATTAATGCAATATAGATAGGAAGTAGTTTTGAGCAGTTCCTTTCCCCTATATAAAAATTTGTGTATGTGTGATAAATATTTGTGCCATTTTATGATTTTTTTTCTCAATCGTAAATTACTTTCTGTAATTGAGTAGAGTATATTTGAGTCTTGTGTTTTATTAAATTACATGAGAAGTTTCATATCTACACAATAATTTCTACAGTATGCGGAAACAACATGGAATATGTTTTTGTTAAAGCATTTCATGGAAGAGCTTCATAGCCTCCTCCAAATTTCCTTCCTTACAAAAACCATCGATAAGCGTACTATATATAATTACATTAGGGGATATATTTTTCTTAAGTGTTTCATTGAAGAGCTTCCTAACCTATTTCAACTCGCCATCCTTACATAAACCATAAATAAGTGTATTGTAAGTGACAACAAAGAATAGTATTTTTTCACTGGACATTATATTTAAGAGATTCTTAGACTTGTCCAACCTGCATTCTTTGCAAAGGCTATCAACCAAAGAGTTAAATGTAATAACATCATGTTTATTCCATTCATTTAACATCTGATATAGTAATTTCTTGACCTCTTGGAGATTACCTACTTTCCATAGTCCATTAATAGGGGTGTTAAACATGATGGTGTTAGTTTGATGACCCTTTTGCAGCATAACAACCAACAATCCAAAATCATCCTATGTTTTCCCCATATTGCAGAGACCAAATATTAATGTATGATGTGTAATAATATTGGGAACGTTCATTTTGCCCGTCATTTGTTTGAAACGTTTAGAAACATCCTTTATGCTTCCCACCCTGTAAAACCCTTTGATGAGGGTACAAAAAGATACAACATATGGAACATACCCATGTGCTTCGAAACCTTCAAACACCTTGAAAAAATAATCCATTCTTCTTGTTTGACAATGGCAACTGATGACAATGTTCGAAGTTATGAGATATGGTATAATTCATGTTTCAACCATAAGTTTGTAAACAGATAATGTCAATTTAGGTTGATTCTATTGGAAAATACTACTCAAGAAAATATTTCAAGTGATGAGAGTGGGTTTGGGTTGATATTTATGTAAAAGAATATACGTGAGATTCTCCACTGCCTCTTAAAGCCTATCGTTTCAATATAACGTTGTAATGTGGATGTTTGCAGTGACATTGGAAGTAGAAATGAAGTGTTGGGGGATGGAGTGGGTGGGTGAGATCTTCTTCCATGTGGAGACCATTGTTTTCCTCATTATCATATTGGGGGTGAGTAGAGAGAGTGTGTGTATGAAATCGAAATTAGTGGATGTAAAACGCTAAACAAAATGTAGTTAGCACCCTACAAAATCACAGAATTTTTTTTCAAAAAGTACTGGATGTAGAGGGAAAGTATTGAAAAAGGAAAATTGTGGTATTTTGGGTTCAAAATTGAACCCGCCATTGCACGTCCCAATAGTGCTAAAGATAAAATTAAGGTCCAAAAATTGTAAATTTTTATTTCTACTGGTTTTTACAATTTGTGTAGGATTTTTGGTATATAATTCAAAAGTACAAATAATTAAAGGGAAATATTTGTTTCCCCACCATTTTCTACCTAAAAAATTAGAATATAGACTATGCATGGCCAGTTTGATCGATCAATATGATCATATCAAATCGTGGAATAAATTGATGCCTCGGAAAAATGACCGACTGTGTGTGTGTTGGTTTGTTTTATAAGGAAATTCATGTGAAATGTCTTAACCAACTACATTAATTTGAAATAATCACAATAAATTGACTGCATTTGTAAATTCAGGAAACATGAAATTTTGCAGGGCCTCAATCAACACAACATAAGGAATCTCTTTCAACTATCTACAGATGATTTCGATTGAAAGTATTCTTTTAGTTATTCATTTGATGTGAAACTACATCAATCAACCACAAGTGGGCAAGGGCCGCATGATATTTTTACACGATCTATGTACATTTATTCCATCCAATATGAGGAAAATATTTAAAATAAAACACTCTATAAGTATTGTATTTCATGGGATATTATCTTAATTTAAGGAATTTTTTCACTTGTACACCCTCTAATGCCATAATAATCATTCTAGTTGATCACTTCTTTATCAGATTGTAACTGAGTATTATCCAAAATTTATCTTTATTGTGACTTCAAAGTGTTGAGAATTTAAAATAAATGCAAGAAGATGGACCATAATTAAGGGTAATATTATATTTTATATCGTACAATACTGCCAAAAAATATTTTATATAGTGCAGTATTGTTATATGCTTTCTAATAGCCACATTGTTGCAAGAATACTTCTTGGCTACCCAAAACAACATATTACATACAATAGTTAAGGAAGGGTTGAAAGTTGCAGTCATAAATTATAATGGTAGTAGCTTTAGCGATGTAGAAAAGTTGGAGGGTTGTATTGTGTAATAGTGTAACTTGTGCCACGTTTTTATTCTTGAATCTGTTGTATTGCATCTACATCGAGTTCAAAATATTAGGGCCTGCATTGGAGGGAAGCCAAAATGGAAGTTTATTAGGTATTCTCTTTGAATCCTTGCATGTTGAAATCGGTCCCCATATAATAGAGATGGGCACACCTCTGCTTTAATGTTTTAAAAATTGTCCACGTTGAGTGTATTTTGACAAAAATTGAGAACTTAGATTGATAGTTCCTGTCAATTTCTTGAGTTAGCCCAAATTGGACTAAATTTTTATAATATTTCATATCTCTGTCAATGCATTTGCAAATTTTTGTTGAACATTTAGGGAATTTTCACTTGAAGCAAGTTTCGAATAATTCTATCTGTTAAGTTGGAAATGCAATATGTTGCATATTCTTCCTTCTTTCCCTCCACTTATGTTTAATACCTGAGCTCCTCCAAACAATTAGTAACTTGTGGGACAATAAATTTTAGTCCAAAGACGCTAAGAATTATTGCATAAGGCCAGGTTGATTACATATTGGTGGATAATCCTCTCAAAATGTCATACATGGTTGCATATGGTTCCTATTAGAGGTTGAAAGTCACCATGGTAAAAATTAAATATAAAATTATATGCAAATGTGTGATGAGATTCCAATGACTTTTAAATGTAAATGCACATGAAATAAAATTGAAATGCACATGAATTTCCATGGAGGGAAAAATAGTTAGATATTTTAATTAAAACATTAAAATATTCCCTCCATGCATTAGAGAAATTTTAGGGTTAGGGGTCTTTTAAGGGGGGAGTTGAATTGGAGTTCAGAGCTCTCTCTAGTGTAGTGCAAGGTTTGTTGAGATTCAACAAGATGATGAGCTTAGTGAAAAGAGTCGCCTTCACTAAGTGGGCCCGCAGGCTATTTTTGGCGCAAGTCTATTTTTAGACATGTCGATCATATTTCAGAAGTTGCAGGATGCTATTTGTGGATGGTTGATCAAGTTGGAAAAATAAATGAAATTCTATTTTTAGAATATTGGGCGAAGTCTATTTATAGATCGTCAATCTAAAAATAGATGCATGTCGATTATTATTAGCTCTTAATAATAATCAGACTCTAAATAGCAACTTATTCTCTTGGAGCACTTCAGTTCAGTGCACAGATGTGGCACAGTAGCTGACAGAAGGAATTACGCTATTCCTAAGGGTTTACTAGAGCTATTGCATGGAGGACTCAGTTAGAACTCAAGTGGCAGAGTTATGACACAGTTGGAAGAAGTAGTTATGGAGTTATATTTAGTTTAACTCAGTTAGACTCAGTTGAGCTAGTTGTATCTAGTCTAACTGATTGATACACTAGTGAGAGTGGAGTGAATTAATTATTTAATTAATTCACAAATAATAACTCATTAATCAAATGAACAATACATCAGTTAACTACAGTGCATGGCAGTTTCAGTGGAGAACCAGTGGAGAGATAGGTGAAAGGGCAAGATAGACTATCAGTTGTGACTATAGTGATGCATTGATTGCATCACACACACATTGGAGCTTCCAATGAGGATTCCAATGTACCAAGGAAAGGTAACTCGAATTCATTCCGCAGCTTATTCTTCACAGGATTATGAGAGGTAAGGGCTAAAGGTAAGAGGCAAAGATCGGTGCATGGATTTGCAAGATTGGTCCTGATTAGTGTATGACGATTGTATTGTACTGAGAGCTTGTGATAAGCTTTGTATGCTTTGTATGAGATTGTCATATGATCTCCATGTTACATAATATATAGTTGGGGTTTTCAGCTTCAGGCTTTCCCAGTTAAAAATTGTGTTATGTGCGATTGATTATTTTTGTTTATGCTTCACATGTGTGTGCAATTAATTTTTCCGCAAAAGATTAACAAGTGGAATAGATTCAGTATCTGGCATAAAGTTAAATAGTTTGAGATCAGGTGGATCTAAGACATATGCATGCTTAGTGCATATAATTTATACATGGTATCAGAGCATTTTTGATTGAATATTGCAATTGTGAAGTGAGTTTGTGCTGGTGGACAGTTAGAATTTGCTACAGAAGATTCTTGGTGCATAAATCGAGTATACATTGAAATGTCTTTCAACAGGTTGAGATTGGAGTATACCCTTGATGGGAGTTCGAATTACATAGCCTGGAAGGACAGGATGGAGGCAGTGCTGGAGGATAATGGACTGAAGGAGTTCATCGATAGCGATGTTCCTAAGCCAGGATCTAGCAATGCTACATTACTTGATGCATGGCAAAAGAAGACAGAAAAGACGAGAAGGATTCTGTTGGAAGGTGTGAAGGACCATATTGTGCCCAGCCTTCATGGGAAATCCACTCCATTCTTAATGTGGAAGGCTTTGACAGACTTGTTCCAAAGCAGAAGTTACCAAAGGAAGTTGGCACTTAAAGACAAGCTCCGAAAAATAAAAATGGAGAAAGGCGATAGTATTCCAAAATACCTCACGAAGTTTGTCCACTGCAAGGATGAAATAGGAAGTGTGGGGGTTACTGTTGATGAAGAAGACTTGATGAGCTTGGCTCTCCTTGGGCTTCCGAAGAGTTGGCATAGCTACGAAGACTCTGCCAATGGACGAGAGAAACTACCGAGATGGGAGCGACTTTGGTCGGATCTTGTGCAGGAGGAGATAAGGCGGGGTACCAGGGATGGATCTTCATCGAAGAATGAAGATGAAGAGAATTGCACTTTGGCTGCCAAAGCAAGGAAAGGGAAGGGGAAGAAACATCCTTTAAAATCTGGTGCTAAAGGCAAGAAGCAGGATTTGTCCAAAGTGAAGTGTTTTCACTGTCACGAACATGGACATTTCGCCACTAACTGTCCATAGAAGAAGAAGAACAAGCAGGCTGCTGGATTTGCAGACGGAGAGGCCTTAGCCTCGCAATTTGAGCTTGATTTTTCCTTGATCACTTGCTTGGTTTCAAGCTGCATGGGATCGGTGTGGTATCTTGATAGTGGTGCGTCTTTCCATATGACGGGAGACAAAGAGTTGTTTAGTGACTTGGAGGAGAAGGACCTCTAGATGCATATAAAGATGGGAGACGATGGTCGGTACAGTGCGACTGGCATTGGGACCATTACCTTTGAGAGGGAGTCCAGTAATCCATTCTTGTTGAAGAATTTTATGCATGTTCCAGGTCTGAAGAAGAACTTGGTCTCAGCCGCGATGCTAGAAGACAAGGGTTATGATGTTGTTTTCAGTGAGGGAAAAGCATTCCTTCGACATAAAACAACGGGTCAAACCAAGAATATAGGGGTTCAAATTAAGAATCTAAACAAGCTGCAGGTAGATGGTTGCGCTGTAATGGTGGGAAAAGCAGAAGAAGTGGTGAGCCGGGATGAGGGCAAATTATGGCACAGGAGATTGAGCCATCTTCACCATGGCGCTTTGAAGATTTTGCAACAAATTTCTACTGGACTTCCCAAGGGTACTCTTGTGTAGTCAGATCAGTGCAAGGGATGTACTATGGGTAAGTTTTTGAAGACCAACTTTCATGAGAAGGAGAACCGTGCTTCGGTGATACTGGAGATAATTCACACTAACTTGTGTGGACCTTTCTCGGTTGCTTCAAAAGAAAAACACAGGTATTATGTGATATTTGTTGATTACTATTCTCGTAGATGTTGGATCTTCTTCATGCAGAAGAAGAGTGAAACATTCTCAAAGTTCTGTGAGTTCAAGGAATTGGTGGAGAAGGAGTCGGGGAAGCACGTGAAAGCTCTACAGAGCGATAATGGTGGTGAATACATCTCGAGTGAATTCAAAGACTTTTGTAGCAAAGAAGGAAGTCGAAGAGAACTCATAGTGCCTCATAACCCACAGCAGAATGGGATCGCGGCAAGAAAGAATAGAACGATCGTGGGTGCTGCAAGAGCGATGTTGCATGACTAGGGCCTACCGATGCACTTGTGGGCGGAAGCATGCAACACTGCGGTTTATGTGCAAAATCATTTTCCTCATAGAGTACTTGGCATGAGTACACCCGAAGAAGCTTTTACTGGTAAGAAGCCTGATATTTCTCATTTGAAGATTTTTGGCTCACATGTTTAAATTCATGTGACGAAGGATGCTAGGAAGAAGCTAGAGCTGACTGCAGAAGTTGGGATATTTGTGGGGTACACAGAAACACCCCATAACTATCATGTGTATTTGCCATATATTCGGATGATTTTTTTGCAACAGGATATAAAATTCAATGAGTTGAAATCCATGAAGTTGTCGCTTGAGAGGGAGCTACACTTGCATGCAGAGGAGGAACTTCTTGTTCCCAAAGATGAGCCTCTGGATGTGGATCAGCCACAGGATGAGATTCATGGAGTGGAGGAGTCCACTCATGTAGAACCCAACATCAGACAAGGCAGAAAGCGTACCACAGAAGCTGAGAGACTGAAGCTTGATGCGGCACAGAATGTAGGAGTTCTTACATCACAGCGCAGACAGAGACAGTCACCTAACCGATATACTGGATACATGGCTCTTATGAGCAAGTGTATTATGATAGAGCCGTCTTCTTTTGAAGAATCAGTGCAGGAACCCACATGGGTAGATGCCATGGTGGAGGAGTATGACTCCATTGTCAGAAACAGCGCTTGGGAGATTGTTCCAATGCCGGTGGGAAAATGAGTTGTACGATCAAGATGGATCTACAAGGTAAAGCAAGCTACTGATGGGAGTGTCGAGAAGTATAAGGCAAGATTTGTTTCCCGGGGCTTCTCACAGATTGAGGGGATTAACTATCAAGAAACCTTTGCACCTGTCACATAGTATTATTCCATACGGACCATCCTTGCTCTCTCAGCGCAGATGGGTTGGCACATTCATCAGATGGATGTGAAGACTGTGTTCCTTAATGGCGTCATTGAGGAAGAGGTGTACATTGAGCAACCTGAAGGATTTGAGATCTTCAGAAACGAGTCACACGTGTGTATGCTCAAAAGAGCGTTGTATGGGCTGAAACAAGCACCCCATGCTTGGTACACTCAGATCAACAGCTATTTCACTAGACTTGGCTTCACCAAGAGTGAGGTGGATGCAAACCTGTACCAGATTGTGGTGGAGGGTAAGCTTTTAATCATTGTACTTTATGTTGATGATTTAATACTAATAGGTGATGAGAAATTGATACACTCATGCAAGGAAGATCTTGCAAAGGAGTTTGAGATGAAGGATTTGGACCTCCTTCATTATTTCCTTGGATTGGAAATATGGCAACGGGAAGGTGAACTGTTTGTGTCTCAAGGCAAGTATGCCCAGGAGATACTAGAGAAGTTTCACATGCAAGGCTGCAAGCCTATCGACACTCCTCTTCTAGGAAATTGGAAGAAAGAGGATGCTACCTATGGTGAGGTAGTGGATGCCACCATTTTATTCTTAGTTGCATCACCCATGTATTTAGTCACAAGACCGGTCGTATGCTATGCAGAAAACTTTCACAAGCGATGGTTAAGCCTACCAAGCTCTTTTGGAAGGCAGGAAAGCATGTTTTGAGATATCTCAGGGGCACATCTGAGTATGGTTTATGGTACAGACAGACGGATGAGGTGAAGTTTCATGGATTCACGGATGCAGATTGGGCAGGAAGCCCAACAGATAGAAAGAGCACATCAGGAGGGATTTTCAGTATCAGATCTACGGCAGTTTCTTGGTACAACAGGAAATAAAGATCCGTGGCACTCAGTTCAACGGAAGCGGAATACATGGCAGCAAGTCAAGCTGCATGTGAGGCTATCTGGATGATGAAGATTCTGGTTGGTTTGTTCGGTTCACATTTAGATCCCATAGTGATACATTGTGATAATCAGAGTTGCATTAAAATCTCGGTTAATCTTGTGTTTCATGATATATCTAAACATATTGATATCCGGAATCACCATTTCAGATATTGTGTGCAGCGGAAGATCATGTTGCTTCAGTACATTCCTATGGAGGATCAGGATGCAGATATTCTGACGAAGGCGCTCACCAGGAGAAAATTCGAATACCATAGAGGCAGGATCGGGGTGAAGGATAATCCCTATCTTGTTGAGAGGGAGTGTTGAGATTAAACAAGATGATGAGCTTAGTGAAAAGAGTCGCCTTCACTAAGTGGGCCCACAAGCTATTTTTGGCACAAGTTTATTTTTAGACTATGTCTATTTTTAGACATGATGATCATATTTCGTGTTGCTAGATGTTATTTGGATATTGATCGCTGGTGCAAATAGATGAGATTTTATTTTTAATAAAATGGGGTTGTTCATATATAGATCATTGATCTACTTGATCTAAAATAGATACATGTCGGGATACATAGTCAATAATAACTGAACTCTAAACAACTTATTCTCTTGGAGCACTTCAGTTCAGTGCACAGATGTGGCACATCAGTGGACTGAGGGAATTACACAATTCCCAAGGGTTTACTGGATCTAATGCATGGAGGACTCAGTTAGAACTCAAGTGGCAGATTTATGACACAGTTGGAAGTAGTTATGGAGTTGTATTCAGTTTAACTTAGTTAGACTCAGTTGAGTTAGTTGTATCTAGTCTAACTGATTGATACACTAGTGAGAGTGGAGTGAATTAATTAGTTAATTAATTCAAAAATAATAACTCCTTAATCAAATGAACAATACAACAGTTAACTACAATGCATGACAGTTTCAGTGGAGACCCAGTGGAGAGATAGGTGAAATGGCAAGATAGATTATCTGTTGTGACTATAGTGATGCATTGATTGCATCACACACACATTGGAGTTTCCAATAAGGATTGCGCAGTCAAGGCAAGGGTAATTCGAATTCATTCAGAGCTATTATTCAGCAGGGATAGTGTAGTGGAGGCAGGCTAGTAGGAGGAAAATATCAATGCATGGATTTTCAAGATTGGTCCTGATTATTGTATGACGATTGCACTGTACTGAGAGCTCGTGATAAGCTTTGTATGATTTGTATGAGATTTTCATATGATCTCCATGTAACATAATATATATTTGGGGTTTTCAGCTTTAGGCTTTCCCGGTTAAAAACTGTGTTATGTGCGATTGATTATTTTTGTTTATGCTTCACATGTGTGTGCAATTAATTTTTCCGCAAAAGATTAACAAGTGGAATAGATTCAATATCTTGCATAAAGTAAAATAGTGTGAGATTAGGTGGATATATGACATATTCATGCTTAGTGCATTTAATTTCTACAAGGTTTGAGGGTGTGAGAAGAGTGTGAAGGGAACGCCACCTCCCTGCCACCATGGTAGGGAGGGATGTGTACTATGTAATTTTTTTTTCCAATTAATTAAAGGAATCTGGATTCCAGTTCTATCAGTTCATTTGCAACATTTTGTGTATATAGTTTGATGTTCACTTATTTTTCCAGGATTATTTTTTTTCAATTGTGTGTTCTAGCTTGTTATTATCATGTGCAACAATTTATTTGCAAGCATCTTGTGTGTTTCTACAATTGTGTTGAGAAATATCGGTTACCCTATTTAGCCGAGAGGTAGCAACATTGGAGAGAAGCACAAGTGGTTGAACTTGTGGTCAGAAGGAGGTTGGGGCTTGGCAAACTTGCAATCTCAAGAAGAGTGAAAAATCATTAGTTTCTTCGATCAAAAATTTCTAGGTTCTATTAGTTTTGTGACTGCTCTACGCTTCCAGAGATCTCTTATCAGACGTGGGGCTCTTGAAATGTTTTATTGATGCATGAAAAGGCCACTAAGACTGTGGAAGCCACATATAAGAAGATTTTTAAATGTGCGAAGTTGATTTTTGATCTTAGCGTTCTTTATTTTTAATTTTATAAAGCATGTTGAGGGTTCTACATACAAGTTCAGCTTTCTCCTGCCACTGCCATTTCTAAGCTTATTCTAAACTGGTATGAAAAATTACTGAGCATGTGGAGAAGCCACAAGTCACTCCTGTGGAGGACATGAAGGTGAGAAAGTGGTTGGGATGCCCATATAAATAGGAAGGGGTGCACAAAGGGAGAGCACATAATAGAGTAGAGATTAGTGTGTGGCCTGCAGTTCAGCAGTCAAAGGAGGATTGGTATTATGCAGTAGCAAGGCAAATGAGCATGGATGCTTGAATACACCTGGATTGGGACAAGCTAGGATTTGTGTCGGGGGCTTCTTGGAGGTTGAATGTGAACATGGGAGAAAATGGATATAAAATTAAATGTGAATGTGGGACGAGATGCCAATAACCTGAAATGTAAATGCACCTGAAAGGAAATTGAAATGCACATGAATTTCACATGGATTGAAAAACCATTATTAGATATTTTTATTAAAATATTAAAATATTCCCTCCATCCATTATAATAATCTTAGGGTTAGGGATTTTGTAAGGGGGGGTCTAAATTGGAGTTGGGAACTCTCTCTAGTGTTGTGCAGGTTTTGAGGGCATGAGAAGAGTGTGAAGGCGACGCAACTTCCCTATCGCCAAGGCAGGGAGGGATACATACTATGTAAATTTTTGTTCCAGTTAATGAAAGGAATCTAGATTCTAGGTTTGTGATTTCATTACAACATTTTGTGTAGATAATATTTTTGTGAGTTCATTTACAACATTTTGTGCAAATAGTTTGTTGTTTATTTTTTTTGCAGGATTATGTTTTTGCAACTATGTGTTCTAGCTTGTTATTGTCATGTGTAGCAGTTTATTTGCAAGCATCTTGTATGTTTCTGCAGTTGTGTTGAGTTTTTTATTTTCTAATTATTTTTGGTGGCCCTCTTGGCCAAGAGAATCGTCAATAGTTCCTGTTATTCATCCATAATTTTCACTATCTAAAGATGACTAAGTATCGGTTCTGGATTTCTAGAAACAAAGTTCATGAACATTGTGAGTTCTAGAAATATCGCTACCTTCATTATCCTTAAGATAATTTTTTTCACTATTTCATCATTCCATCATGTCAATGCTCCGCTCACCCATCCCAGAATACCCATCATGAGCTCATATCATTCAGTTTCTCTTTTTTGTGTCACATTTGGCCTCAGCCCTCTATTTTGTTTTGCCTGACTCCTCCATTGTCCATTTAGGGTTTTTAAGGGAATTTTTCTTGGTTTCATGACCTCCATGGTTAAACATCAACAAGGCTTGTATCCTGCTATTCTTACACCTCCTCCTATCCTTAATATACCTTCATAAACATTTCCTATCACTCCTATCTCTCAAATTCATCATTTTTCTAAAAAACACCTAGTTTATGGCCACATTTTGACACTTTTTAAGACTAGGCTTATGTTTTTCCCTTTTGGACCCCTTCCCCTCACTCAATTCTTAAAATTCCACTTTCCCCTACTCCCAAACATCTATCCCTATCCCCCAAAATTTCCCCAATAATTTAGACAACCCTTAACCCCTTCATTCCACTCCCTCTGCAAGGCAGTCCTAAATCCCCACACCAAACCCTATTTTCCTCTTCCAACTAAGCTAGGGTTTGATATGAAAAGGAGGGACAAGATCAAAGGATTAATTTTATATATCATGTTAGCAAGAATAAGTCCATACCAGATCATAAACATAATGTCTCCATCATTTTACAAGAATTCATGCCAAAAGACAAGCCATGTGTCACGCCCAGGGTCAGTTTTGCTTCAAACTATTTTTCTGACCAAACAGAGATGAAATTGAAAAAAGTGAGAGATTTTTTTGTCCATAATAGGCCCAAGAAGAAAAACCTCCTTCATTTTTTACACAGGTATCATGGTTTGGTAGACATTGCAAAAATACAGGCATCATGGGAGAATTTCTGCACTGCTGGAGTGACCTTGGGAAAATCAAGTTTTCTCACAGTTGGACTATCCAAATGACTTGCATGATGAGTCACATGACAACTAGACTTGAATATATTTCCAATGAGCTATAATGATCTCAATTTGGAATTGTGGAAGGCATCCAAAAGTGGCCTGAACCAGCATTCAGTACTTTTTGACCAGTGTTGGGAGAATCAATTTTTGGACAGGTAATGGACACCAAATGGAAAAAAAAAACGTTTTGGAAATTAGAATCCACCATATTTCCAATGAGCTATCATGAGATGAATTTGGAATTGCGGAAGGCATCCAAAAGTGGCCTACACCAGCACTCTGCATTTCTGCACCAGCATTCAGCACTTTTTGACCAATGTTGGGAGAATCAATTTTTGGATAGGTAAATGGACACCAGATGGAAAAAAAAAATTGAAATTATATTCAACCAAGATTTTCTTCAATGAGCTATCATGGGCTCCGTTGAACCTTTAATTAACTGAGAGGGGGGGGTGAATCAGTTTAATGCATTCCCGATCTTTTAAAATTTTTCATTAAGCTATTTACACCTTCATTTCATATCCAATTTAATGTGCAAGTAATCTAAGAATGAAAGCAGCAAGTATTAGTTTAATATAGCAGTAGACTTAATATGAGAGTTGTAGGTATTAAGCAGATGATACATATCAGATTCAATACATAACTATCATGCACAGAGACACCAGATATAAGTGGAAACCCATAACGGGAGAAAATCACATCTTATTATTGTTGTGATGCAAAGGCAAGCTCCTACTCCCTCTCACCACTGTTTTTCTGCAGGCACCAACCTACAGGAGGCTCCAACCTCAATTCTGCAAGCTACAACTTGCAAGGAAGCATCAACTCCCTTAAATTTTCTGTAGGCACCAACCTACAGGAGGCTTCAAACTTTGTCAGCTACAACTGACAGCTATTAAGCTGAATGTTTGTTGATTTACTCCAGATATCAGCTCTGTTCTGTATCAGCTCTTCCTCTCTTAATCTTCTCTGCTTTATTCTTCTATATTCTGCATTCTCTATATCTTCTCTCTCTCTCTCTCTCTCTCTCTCTCTTCTAACACACATTTTGCATATCAAAATGATATTACTTATAGAATTTCTTGATGACTGTTTGTTTTCCTCTAGGAATTGTGAATGGCCTACCCTTCGGTCTTCTTCATTGTCATTCTCATTTCGTTTTATCTTTTTATCCAACCTAATCTAAAAAATCAAAACAGGCAAAATAATACTCATATACACAAGTGATTTTTTTCTTTCTTTAGGGACATTGCCTTTGCATCATAAACAATAAAAAAAAAATAATTACATATTTCAATTTCACCTCAATAATTTTCCGAATTCTAGTTTCTCTTGACTGATTTGTCTTTTCCTGCCGTTGTTAAGAACCTGTTTCGTATACCTTGGTTCACTCAGAATTGGGAAATCGTGGAATGTATACCGCTCAAACCTGCACTTTGGCCAGCTCTCTGAGCCCTCCTTTTTCCTTTTTCATAAATCGTATCTGCTCTATGCTCCAAGCATCGGAGACCTTGGAATTCACATCATCCCCATTCCACTGCAATTTCAAAATTACAAATAGTAATACATTTAATATCTTAATTCAGAGAATTTAGATATTAATTTCATACTCCTCTATAGTAACAAATCCGACATCTCTTATATGGACATATGCGCTAACTTCGCATTACAACCCTCATATGCAACATAATCGTTGACTATTGAACCATAATAAAATCAAACCTTATGACATTAGCACAGTGAATAAGAGTGTATCGTCCTTTGGCTCCAGGTCCACGAAGCATTGCACCCTACCTTTTTATATATATTGCGCACCGTATATATATATATATATGGTTTGGGATTTTGTATATAAGGCGCATAATCCATTGGCTATTAAAACCATGTTAATTGACCTTCGGCATAATTAATCACATATACATATTCTATTATATGTAATATATCCATATACATATTCCGGCGCCCTTCAATAATTAATGGAGTCCCACAGTACATCTCATACCCTTATGAACTTGTGAACCATGATAAAAAGATTTTAATATACTCAGTCGAACCTTATATTAAATTAATAACCCAACTTCATTACGTATATTTCTTTCTATTCTCCAGCCAGCTCCTGACCAAATGCCAGTCAACCGCCAATCGAATGCACACAACATACATGACTATCGTCTACGCACCTTTATTAAACCTCAGGCGTCCTGCTGACGCCCACCGTTGGATAGCCTTTGCCCGCATCAACGGATCTTATTCATTTCAAATGCATGCCTTCCGTCGACCTGCGAACGCGAAATTTCATTTTAATCAAAAACTCATGATGCTACGTGTCGATTCCGTATGGAATCGCTGCCCATTCCTCCAATACCGCTTCCGACGGATGGTGGAAAACCATGGTTTATACCCAACCCACCCATATCGTTCATGTCTCTGGCCCCGCTCTCCTCCGCTCCAGGTTCCGCCGTGTTTAATTAATAGCTCAATACACATCCGATTTAACGCTAATTCTTTGGCATTTCAATTATATATATATATATATATATATATATATATATATATATATATATATATATATATATATATATATATATATATAATTTTTTGTTTCGACTATGATTCCGCCTCCAACGCAGAGTTCCGCTCCTTTGACTTTGGTTCCACCTCTGACTATGGTTCCGCTCCTACTCACGCTGGTTCTTCGGTGTATGCATATATATAAACCATATATATATAACGCACTGATTCAAACACCCGGAATGTTATGTGTAACGCCCGTAATGTATGAAAGATTCTTGAAATTTATCTGTATATGTACATATTTTTGAAATGAAAACGGTTTTTCTGCAATGACATCTGTGTTTTCTCTGCAATGACATCTGTGGCTCTGCCTCTGTCGCTTCTGTCACTCTGATTTGCTTCCTCTGTCTCTGCCTTTCTCTTCATTTCCTCTTTGCTCCATTTTCTATCTTAGTCTCTTTGTAATTGTTCATGTTTCTGCATCTGCTACCTCCTTTGCCATCAATGACAACATTTCCAACAGGGCCCAATTCCAACACCATGAAGGCCTCCTAATGCCCGCTGCAAAAAGGCCTTTTTCTGCGCTGCGCTCCTAGAAAGTTCAAAAAATCCTAATAGAGGTTCGGGCAAAAAAAATCTTGTGTTGCGCTCTTGTAGAAGTTTTTTGTGCTCTTGTAGCCTTCTCCAGTGCATTTTAACACTGTATGTTGTGCGCCTGTAGGATCGTGTTGCGCTCCTATGGTTTGGCTTGGCGTACAGAGGGAGGGCCCGAAACAACAATGTGCAACCCGAAGGTCGTGCTATGCTCCTGCCATTGTTTTTTTTGAACGACTGCCCGAATGCCCGACACACATATTTGTGCTACACTTTGTCATGGGTGTGCAACCCTACCCGGGGTGCAGCCCTGCACGAGGTGCACAACCAACGCCCGGGCCGCCAACCTACGCTGCGCTCTTGCCACTATTGTCAAACCAACGCCCGACTTTGCATTCAGGACTGCTCGGCATGCTGCGCTCCTACCACAGGCATGCAGCACTGCACAAAAGGACATTCAGCCCCGCTCGACTCACCCACAAGCTTTGAAAAAGCCATTTTTTCGGCTATGAAGAAATTTTAAAAGGTATTTTTGACTTTCATCATCTATGCTTGGTTTTCTAAGAGGATAAGGTCGCTAAGTGAAGATGAAGATGGAGATAGCAGCCAAGAAACAGAAGCAGACTTTAAGGAAAAAAACAGTCAAGGTGAGGGAGAAAACAATGAGTCTAATGACAATGATAAAAGGGGCAGTGAACATAGCAAAAATGAAGATAGTGCAAGCTATGAATAGAGGCTGAGTTAGAAAATGAAGACCATACGCAAAACAAAGAAAACAGTGGGATAATCAGTATGTGCATAGACACACATAATGAGGCATAAAATGACAGCTGTGGTGAGAAAGAAGATCCATGAAAGCGCTCATGAACAAAACAGTGATAATGAAGTCACAAATTCTGAAGGCAAAGACAGTAGGCATAGAAAATATGAAGGAACCAATGAAAGTGCCTATGACAGTGACCCTACAGCAAATGCAAGCAGTGGTACAAAGGCTGAATTTGACAGTAAATACAGTGTATCAAATCATGACTAGAAGGATAGTCATGAATTTGGAAATGTACCAAGCAATGATCAGGGCACCTCTTACATTGCGAAGGAGAATGACTGAGCACTATAAACAAATAAAACCACTTTGCAAGAAAAAAACTCAAAACTGCCCAAAATGAGGGCCCGACACCAAATGATGAAAAATACCAAGCTAGGCTTGGTATTTTGGCTCAAGCTTCACTACAGGTCTCCAAGGACCCTTGAGGCACCTACATACCAAATTTGAGGAAAATTGAACAAGTTTTTGTTTTTTGCAAAATTTCAAGCCTAAGAATGCAACACCCCCTGTGTTGCGCTTTTTCCTAGGGGATTTTCAGAGGGATCAGCTTACATTTTTGGATTCCCCATCATGAGAGGAGTATGCTCACCAAATTTCAACTCAATTGGATTTGTTTTGTTCCCCCAAAAGGGTAAAAAACACTCATTTTTTCACCTTTCTGCCCTCTTTTATGAACAAGTGTTGCGCTCCTGGAAGCCTTGCTTTTTCCACTTTTTGGGAAACTTTAAGAGGTTATATTTAAACAAAAAAAGGTATATTTGGAAATTATACATCCACAGCTTTCCAACGGGCCATCACAGAGCCTTTTTCGACATCGGGAAGGCCTCCAAAACTCTGTTGCAAAAATACCTTTTTTGGTGCTGCGCTCCTGGAAAATTTTCAAGTTTTTGAGACAGTATGTTGTATTCCTGTGTGTAACTGAGAAAATGTGCATTAGGCAAGTTTCATCATGTATTTCAGAGCCTAAAAGTCAATATTTTTTCTATTTTAGTCCAGAAAACATATTTTGGAAGATATTTTGTGCCTTGGACCTTGTAGGGCCTCAAGGACAAGTTAGGATATTTATTTTTGGCCAATAGGCTTCTAGATGCTCTAGTGAGCTTTCTTCCGCCTTGCTTGTTATATAAGCCATGATGATTCATTGTAAACTTTTGGGACTTGATGTGTTTAAGATAAATACTTCGTTTTATGAGCTTGGAGAAGATATTGGTCTTGTGAAGTGGATGAATGACTTGCTTGGCTTGATGATGGAGAAGCATGTTTGCAGGATTCCATAGCTTGATGAATGGTGATGTTTTCTTGATTTTTTAGTGTTTTTTGTTGAATATTGCAAAAATAAACAGTGTAGGAGGCATCCTGAAACATCATTCCTGATCCTAGTTGGAAAAGTGATCACCAAAACTAGGTGAGAGCCACACAGGGGATTTTTGTCTCAAAGTCTATTTTTAGACTATGTATATTTTTAGACATGTGGATCATGTTCTATAAGTTGCGGGATGCTATTTATGGATGGTTGGTCAAGTTGGAAAAATAGATGGATTTCTATTTTTAGACATATTGGGCGGAATCTATTTTTAGATTTCCAGTCTAAAAATAGATATGTTGAATATTATTAGCTCTTAATAATATTTGGACTCTAAATGGGAAGATCTTTATTCTTTCTACACTTTACTATGGGCACAGATAAAGGGACAGATCTAACAAAAGAATTAAGCTATTCCCGAGGGTTGGTGTGGAGCCATTGCATGGATACTTCGCTAGAACTCATGTGACAAAGAGTTTATGGAGTTGATTGGGAAGTTAATGAGTTGTGTTCAGCTTTAACTAATCTGAAGATAGTTTGTTATTTGTACTATTTTAATCGATTGATACAATTAGTGAGAGTGGTGTGAATTAATTATTAATTAATTCACCAATTATAAACTCGTTAATCAACCAACAATACACTGAATAATTCATACATGGATGTCAATGGAGACCAAGCCACAGACAGGGTAGTGAAAGTGTGACTATCAGTTGTGACTATAAGTGATGCATGGTTTGCATCCAACACTCGGTAGAGATGCCTATATATACTGCGTGAGCAAGGCTGGGGTAATTCGAACTCATCAAGAGGCATTCTTCAGTAGGGATTGCACAGTAGAGGCAAGCTAAAGGCTGGCAAAGATCGGTGCATGGGATTTACAAGATCAAGCCTGATTAGTGTGTATAAAGTGGAGATTATACTGAGAGCTTGTGAGGAGATTTGGATGATGATTGTTACATGATCTCTATGACATATATGATATATATATAGTTGGTGGTTTTCAGCTTTAAGCTTTCCCATTACATACTCTGTTCATATGTGTGAATTTTTGTGGCTTTAATGTGTGCATGCAATTGATTTTATTTCCGCATGTGATGATCAATGGTAGAAGAGATTATGTATTGTGCATGAAGATAAAATAGTGTGTGATTAGGAGAATCTTGGTGGATAACATATCAGTTATTCAAATTTTCTACATGGTATCAGAGCGATATTGATCATTGGAGCAATTGCAAAGCATTGAAGCGGTTGAGTTTTAGGATAAACTTAGGAAAATTAAAATGGAGAAGAATGACACTATTCCGGTATACTTGACAAAAATTTTCCACTACAGGGATGAGCTTCAGAGTGTATGACTTAGTGTGGATGAGGAAGGACAAGTCAAGAAGGTTGGGATTCAAGCAAAGAATCTCTACAGACTTGAAGTAGATGGGATGTCTATGGAGCTTCCTACTGTTGGGAAGTGCAAGAAAGACATGCAATTGATGCTTGAGAGGGAGCAAGTTTTGCATGCAGGTAATAGTGAACCTCGGGATGTGGATCAGCCACAAGATGAGGATCATGGAGTGGAAGAAACCACTCATGCAGAGAAATTTCATGCCAGATGGGCAGAGGGAGTGCATGCAGCTATACCACCAGGTGAGAGGTGGGGCGACATGCATGATTAATCCTAAGAGGAGATTTCTGGGAAGGATTCATGAGATGGTGTGGATCTCATGGATTGAACCTGGCTACGAGGTACCCACAGAGCAGTAGTAGAATGATCAGTTGGATTTATGCAGGCAAATCAAAGTGACAGTGTCGGATACTGGAGCGCGGATCAGAGTTGACAGCAAGTGCAAGAGTGCATGGGTGCAAGATTTGAACAGCGCAATAGTTCCTGATGACATGTGCAATTGGTACCAGCAGAAGTCAAAGACTTTGATGATAGATGCATCAGATTGATTGAGTTGTTTGGAGCCTATTCAGTTTCAGAGGAGTTGCAGAGCAGATGCATGGAGTTGCATGGCGCTTGTGAAGGTTGCAGGGCGAATGCATGGAGTTGCATGTCGCATGCAAAGACAGTCCTTTCTTGTTGGGAGGGAGTGTTGAAGATTGCAACAAGAAATAGTGAAGGAGGCATCCTAAAACATCATTCCTGATCCTATTTGGAAAAGTGATCACCAAAACTAGGTGGGGGCGACACAGGTGATTTTTGTCGCAAAGTCTATTTTTAGACTATGTCTATTTTTAGACATATGGATCATGTTCTGTAAGTTTCGGGATGCTATTTATGGATGGTTGGTCAATTTGGAAAAATAGATGGATTTCTATTTTTAGACATATTGGGCGGAATCTATTTTTAGATTGCCAGTCTAAAAATAGATATGTCGAATATTATTAGCTCTTAATAATATTTGGACTATAAACATTATCTTATTCTCTTGGAGCACTTTAGTTAAGTGCAAAGATGTGGCACAAGAGCTGACAGAAGGAATTACGCTATTCCTGAGGGTTATGTGGAGTTATTGCATGGATACTTCAGTTAGAACTCATGTGACAGAGTTTGGTGGAGTTGATTGAGGAAGTTAGTGGAGTTGTATTCAGTTTAACTAATCTAAACATAGTTGAGCTATTTGTATCTAGTTTAACCGATTGATACAATTAGTGAGAGTGGTGTGAATTAATTATTAATTAATTCACTAATTATAAACTCATTAATCAACTAAAGAATACATCAGTTAACTTCAGTGCATGGACAGTTTCAGTGGAGACCAGTGTAGAGATAGGTGAAAGGGCAAGTGTGACTATCAGTTGTGACTATAAGTGATGCATGGTTTGCATCCAACACTCAGTAGAGATGCCTATGAAGACTGCGTGAGCAAGGCTGGGGTAAAAATTATCATCAAAAGGCATTCTTCAGCAGGGATTGCACAGTATAGGCAGGCTAAAGGCTGGCAAAGATCGGTGCATGGGATTTGTAAGATCAAGCCTGATTAGTGTGTAGCAAGTGGAGATTATACTGAGACCTTGTGAGGAGCTTTGTATGATGATTGTTACATGATCTCTATGACATACATAATATACAGATATTTGGGGGTTTTCAGCTTTAAGCTTTCCCATTACATATTGTGTTCATATGTGTGAGTTTTTATGGCTTTAATGAGTGCATGCAATTGATTTTACTTCCGCATGATGATGATCAATGATAGAAGAGATTTTGTATTGTGCATGAAGATAAAATAGTGTGTGATCAGGAGAATCTCGGTGGATAAAATATCAGTTATTCAAATTTCTACATTTTCTTGTACTCATTTATTATTCATTCTTCTCGGTTGTTATAGATCAAAAAAGTATAGGTTGAGACCTCCTCATGGAAGCACCTCAAACCTCCTGTTTGCTATAGCTTTGATGTTTTCTCTTTTAGCCATCTTAAGGAATTCTTGACTACTCCTTAGGTCCACTAAAATTTGTTTTTGTTTCATGAATGGTTAATATGCTAGCTTACAAGTATGATTCACGGTATGCCCTTCTTATTTGAATTTCTCAAAACCCTATTTTGAAGCCTTTCTATGGGTTATTGATTGAATAGGTTAATTCAAAGAGGTCTTGTTCAATCTTTCCCTTTTTCCATGCTTACCAACTTATCTCATAGTTCCTAATAGCTTGATATACGTTTTTTAGGAGTTCCCTCTCCATAAATTGAGTTATTTGTTTATCTAATGTGTTTTCCCCAAAAGCTGAAGGTGAATTTCTAAAGTTAGGAGTTATTGTGCTTCTATGTTTCACTGGAATTTTCATCTTATATGTTTATTAGTTTGAGTATTGTTCATAGAGATTAATGGTTTTCCATACCTCATGAGTTGTTGCTTTAGACTATATATGTTTAAGACCTTTTAGTTTTTTCCCAAACTTAATGTTCATTACACCTCATACATCACCCAAGGATCCATAAACCTTGCTAAATCGTCCCTACAGTACACCCTTTTCATCATTTAGACACTCTTGACTTCATCTGACCCCATAGCCCTATTGATTCAATCATCTCTCTATCCACCTATCCTACTTGATCATATTACCCCAACCCAAAACAAACAAACCAACTGTGCTTAAACAACTAGCCTAAAATCAATTATTCAAAGCGAACAAGTTCATATCCTTCGCATAATAGAGAGAGCCCTCTCTGAGTCCAGGAAGGCTAGGTCCTAGGACTCCAAATATTGGTCTGATGTTACCCTATCATTTGGTTTACCAATCTGCCAAATTACGAGACACTAATAGTTTCCACTATACAAAACATATTCATCACAAAGGCTATTCTATTCCCTGCATGGAAAATTGTCCTCATCCTATTCCATTCAACGCAAAAATGTGGTGAGCCATGGTATTGCACCAAGAACGTTGCAACTCCCAAAGGCTTCCCTACATTACTTTATCAACCCGGGGTTCGTACAAAATTGGAGGTGACAATGATATATACACAATAGATGCATTCTACTAATGTCATCCTCTTGTGAGCTTTACGAAAGGGTGCTACTTCTAGGGTTTCTAGGTGACTTCTATCACACTTATGAAATTATGCCTAGGGATACAAATAATTCAAATCCATGGCACTATCAGCAAGTACAGAACTATGCTACAACAAACAAGTACATCTAACTATTCTACAATGAAATAAATCTACTTATTAAACTATGATAAGAATGGAAAAGCAACCTAGGCATCTTGCATGAAGTACATTGTTGAATTGAAATGGCATAAAGGAAACTAAATTAATCACAATTTTCTGGGACAAATGGCTAAACACACTCTAATTACCCTATTCTATATCTATCAGGCTTTTATTCATGCAACTACTCATGACCTAACTATGCTTGAAAATTTATTGTTTCACAACTAGGAGAAGGAAGCGCTAAGGTGGCTCATGGAAGACTTGAACAGATGGGGGCAAGGTTGGAGGTGTATGAGTGGTTTTTGCAGGTTTAGAAGATGGTGATGGTGGTTTATGGGCTTAAGGAGGGGCCCACAGGTGCTATTTCAAGTGCTGCTACAGGTTTCCTATAGTGCTACAGGAAAGTCCTGAATTGCTATATGAAACAGTCTGAGGGAAATACGAGGCCAAAAATAGGTGTAAAAAGGGTAGGTAAAGTGTTGTGAAAGTGGATTAGGATGAGTGGAAGGTGGCCCACCCCTTGGCAAAGCTCAAAACCTCTTGGGAGGCATGTCTTGCACCCCTAGGGTTTGCGCATTATGTAGGGATGAAAAATCTGAAAACATTGATGATGGTGATTTTGGTGAAAAGAGGGTTGATGGAAGATGAGAGATGAAGTTGGAGGTGCTAGTGAAGTTCTCTTTGGTTGTTATACATGTACCTGCAAGAACACTACCTATTTATGCAACAAAAATGGACAAATTTATTATAAATACTATGGAAAATATGACTTGAATTTGTAAAGAAAATCTACTATATTCTACAAACAATGATCTACCACAACATAATGAACATTGTCATGTAATAACAACAACTAATCTCATCCATTACAAGAAATCATAAACTAATAGTGGGGAAGGTCTACCCTCCTCAAGCTCTATTGACAGATATGAGAGGGGGAGGCTTGACTCATAGATTTATGAAGTTATCGCCTATTCTACCACTCATGTAAGCATACTAAATCTCCAACAAAAGACAAATGGAAGCAAACTAAAATCAATAAATAGAAATACAAACAAACGAGCTAAACATTCATAAGAAAAACTAGCTAAATGACATGAAAGTAAATCATTATTACACAAGAGAGGCCAAGGCACATGGATTGGTCCCTAACCCACAAGCCTAGCTCTCTGAAACTAGATCAGTAAGGAAAAGTTTGAATACTCATTTCATTTCAAAAGATAGTCTCATTACTTCAATATAAAAGTCTTGAAAACTGATTACAAGAGCAAAGAACCTAATGGATTTCTCCAAATTTTGAATCCTAATGAGCTCTTTCTCAACTATATTTAATCAAAAGGGTAGCTACCAACAACTCCCTAGAAAATAGGTGATGATTCCACTTGACTCCAAGTGAAGTATGGCTTGAGTGCACTTTATCTTGAGTTTGCTTGGCTGCCTTTGATTTCGAGATGTTGAGGGGAATATCAAGGATCCCTTGGCTACCTTTGGGAGTTAAGGAGGGTGGACAACCTCATAGAATCTCTCCTTGTTGTCTACTTTGAGTCTTTATGACAAAATATCCACAAAAATTCCATATCTTCATGATTTTCCTGCATTTAACTTATGTTAGGTACTCGAAGTATGTTAAGCCTTAATCACCACCTACACTAGCATCATAAGGCAATCATATAATTAAAATGCAATAAAAAGAGACTTAATAAGGAAAAAAGGTGACGATTAACCCCTCCAAATGTACCTAGTTATGGATCTCATCATCGCCCCCCCTACTAAATGGCTTCTCATCCTCTAAGCAACTAATCCTCCTTCTGCATTTCCTTTAGGTCTTTGATGGACCCTCTGAATTTCCAAGGAAGAAGTGTGGGAGTCCCTTCAATAAGGTAAAACCCATCATTATTTTCTGCTTCCTCCAATAGTCTATTCGTCTCATCTTGTTCCTTCCCATCACTCAGTCCCAACAGCAAGGGTGGGCTGAGCTTCAAGCCAAGCCACTGAATATTGTTGGCTTGCATGGCCCTATTTTACAATGGTGCTCTCTCCAAGGCATCCCTCAATATTTATAGTGTGTGGTACTCCATGTTTCTAAGGTTGTGAGGGAGGTTGTTCCATCTTCTTTGGATAGCCATTATGCACTCATCTCTCAACAACCTAGAAACATCATCAAAGTGGGTCATTGCTTGAGCTTGTGTATGGAGGTATCTTTCAGCTAGTTCAGGATCCTTTTCAATCTTCAGATGGTTATTGATGACTCCTTTAGGGATGAGCAGTTCTTCCCTAATGTGTAAGGGTTCTATGTTTTCTCTTCTCATAACCCTCCTCATCCATTGTGCTCTTGTCTCCTCTTTAACCATCCATGATGCCAAAGCCATTAATTTCATATCCCCCATCCTAGGATTGGGGCCCCAAATATTTAAATATGTTAACACAAGGTTATGCATATAAAATTATGCCATTTTCACCTTGTCATCCATGCTAGCTTGATTGTAGAAATCAATGAACTGTCTACAATTTTGGAAAGGTAAGGATCCATGGGAGGCTAAAGTTTTAATTTGAAAGAGGAGCCACTGCTCCTTGAGGTAAATTGTATATGAATCTGAAGGATACTTGTGTTGAATGGCCTCCATGCACAAATCTGCCATGGTTGCCACTTCTTTACCTTTTTGCTGAAGCTGCTCTTATAGTGCTACATTCTTTGCTTGTGCTTTCTGAAGCTACTCCTTCAAAACTGACTCTCTAAGCCTCACATCAGAAAAATCCTTCCCCAAATCAGCTACTTTTCCTTCCATGACCCCTATTTCATACACTCCTTTAGATGTGGAAAGCTTCATCCAATGATGAGTGTGTGCACTCTCTTCCTCCAACTGATAAAACAAAGGAATTGTGATTTTTTTAGGAATTAATCTAACCCCCTCAATGTATGTGTAGTAAGAGCTGAGATTGGGTTGAGGACTAGGGTTTGGCACCATTGCAACATCTTTGGGAATTTATTTTGGTGAGGTGGCCTCTTCTTTATCATCCTTTCCTCCCTATTTTTCATATTTTTTTTCCTCTTGTGTCTTTCCCTCAGCTTCCTTGACTTGTTGCCCTTCTGTGGCTATATTTTCCTCTTCAACCAAGGAATTTTTCTCCAAATATGTGCTTTCTAGAGTCTTGTAGAAAAAACAGAGTTTTCTATAGCAAACTGTGTTTTTCTTGCTTAATACCCTCTTCTCCTTGTTTTTCACTTTTTTCACTCCTTGGAGGGTTTGTGGAGGTTGCATGAGGTGTATGGGCTGCCAATCCAGCTGAATCTATCCTGATATATGTTACAAGGGTCCTTATGGGTGAAGTGAATTCTTGCACCCTTCCTTCCTCTAATATGATTTCTTCCTCCTTATTTGGTGTTTCTTCAATGGTGATAGGGATCTTGGTGGTAGTTTTTGGTTTTCCCTGTCTCACCCTCTGACTCTTCCTAGTTTCGAAGTACATAGGTGTCTGCCTCTTTCTTTTTGTTTTGACAGGTGTGCTCAAAGTCGTGAAGGCGGCAGATACCTCTTGATCTATGATGTTAGGTGACATGCTTTTGTCTTGAGGGGAATTTTCATAGCCTAAGATAGGGTCCACATCTTCTTTTTCCTCAATCTTTTCTTCCTCATTTCCCTCAACTTTTCTTTATTTCTTTTTGTTGTCTCTATGTTTTTTGTCTCAATCTCCATCTCTTCCTTTTCTTCTTGTTTTTCTGCCTCTTCTTCCTCTTCTTCTTCCTCCTCTTCTACCTCCTCTTCTACCTCCTCTTCTACTTCTTCTTCTCTAGGGCTATAACCAGAGGTTTTCTTTGTTTGGGTAGCTATAAAGGTTTCCCTATCCATGTCTATGAAAGAAGACTAGGACACAGGTAGGTTTAACCTTCTCAAAGCATCATTTACAATTAGTTTTATTAGGCCATGATGGTCCAAGTTTTGATATTTCCGTTGCCTCACTTTATGGCTCATGTCTGTGATGGAGTTTAGGAGGAAGTGAGGGACACTTAATCTTTGTTCAAGTGGGAGCTCTCTTTGGAACCTAAGTTCATTTTAAAATCTGAAATGATACCCATAAGCCACACTCAATATGCCTTCACAAGAGATTAATTTTATGATTTGGAAGGCAACTTCGTCCCATGGGTATGGAAGGCTCTCTCTCCTCACTCCATTTTTATCTTCAATATACTCCTATCCTAGTAGAAAGAAACTTTTTTTTGGATGCAGTGCTAGGCATTCTTTCCTTAACCCATTTGACTCGTAAGGGCAAGGTGGTCACTCTTCTTATGAGTTTAGGAGATAGAGTTATGGCTAGTCCTCTAATCACAGTGATGGCTCTCTCTTCTGAATGTGACTGTAGAGCCACTACAAATTATTTATCTATTTCATCATCAGAACCTTTTAATAGCTCAAAGAACCCTGTCCATTGGTCATTTTTGGAACATTTCCATAACCTGAGGGTGTTGCCTAATTCTCTTAATATCTGCAGGCTTACTTATGTTGAATGCCCCTCCCATTTTAATGTTGTGTGATGAAGTTGGTGAGAGGTTTTTAGAGGTATGTCTTGGAGATGGAGGCCTTGAAGCAAAATACAAGAAAATTATTTTACCCTTTAATCTGTCAAATTTACTTTTGCTAAGTATGAATTGTATGGAGAAATTTCAGTGTTGGAGGATGAAAATCCACTTACCTTGGTCCTCTACTATTTTGGTTTGATATATGGAGGCTTTGGGAAGCCAATTCACCCACAGGTGACTCTGTGTTTCCCTCTAATCCTTTGTTGGTCTGTTGTTGAAGATACCTGTAGCAAAACGATGTTTCCTGTAGCACGATGGTGCATGCAAACCCAAACCTCGATGTTGCTCTTCTGATGGCTCCCACTTCTCTCTTTCTCTTGCTGCTCTTCGAAATTCTAAACGCAATGGTGAAAATGAGAGAAATATTACCTTTATTGGGTTTTTAACCAAATTTGGAGCATTGTGGTGAGTTGTACTTAACACGAGTTTCCTCTTTGAGACCGTTGGCCCCCACTTCAATTAAACATTGGTGACCTCATGATCACTTCCTTTCACAGTCATCCACTCTTACTTGACTCAATTTGAATTTCCTAGGTGGCATGCACTTTCACTTTTCCTCCAGTTTCACTTTACGAAGGTGGCCAAGTTAACTGGCCACCTTTTTGCCTTTTAAATTTATAAATCTCGACATTCAACTATTTTGGCCATTATGGATGCACAAAGAGAGGTGAGAGGCCATACCTAAGCTTACCTAGTGTTGGTGAGGTGTTGAAGGAGTTGGTTCAAGGAGTTGGAGTTGGTGGTGGCAGCCTTAGTATTTTATTCATTGTGTCTTCATTTTTTCATCTAATTTCTGAGTGAGCTGCTTATCTTTTATGAGTGAGATGCTTACCCTTTTCTTGTTTTTTTTCTTTTGGACGTAATGCATGGAGGGTTTCAGGTGCCATGGTTGGTGTGCTTGTCCCTCTGGAATCTACTGGTGGTATCCTGGAGTCATCTACATCATATTTCCTTCATCTTTTGGCCTTGTTATGCCACACACAAATTTGCTACAGGAAACTTTCGGATACCTATAGCAGTCTATTTCTTGCCTCTTCTTGCTTCATTTTGCTCAGAAAATGGATGGATATGGTGTATTGAGGCTATGAAGGAAGTCGTGGAATGAATGGAGTGGAGGGGAGGCAAGAGAATGGGTTCCTATGCCAAGTTTCCAATGATTTAGCTTCCAAAGGCGCAACATAGGGCTTAGATAGGGAAACTTCACACATTGAGTGAAATAGGGGTTTGGGAATGGTAGGTATAGGAAAAACATGAATTATCATATCCTAACTGAAGTTTAGAAGCCCTTAGGTAGCCATTTTCTACACAAATGAGTTTCATGTAGCATTTACAAGAGTTTCCTGTAGTGCTACATGAATCTTGTAGCTGCCTGATACACCTGTAGAAATTACAGTTTAGGGAAACAAAATGAAATTGTTGCCTATGATGGGTGAAATGGATGAAGGGATGGATAATGGAGTGGTTTATGGGGTGTGCAAGCATATAATAAGAAATGATGAAGAGAAATCTCTCCTCTGGATCCCAAAAACCATCTTTGAGTGTTAACATGCAAAACAAAAAACACATAAATGCATAGATATTTCTTCTTTTTCATTTTTTATTTCTTTTTCTCTTTTTCTCTCTTTTTTTTTTTTCAAGGCAAGTGGGCTGCCTCCACAGAGGTTTTCAACCCATAGGCCTGCCTTGAGTGCCTCAGAGAGGTTTTCACCCAAGGATATTTTTTTCTCTATTTTTTTCTTCTTTTTTTCTCCAAGACTGCCTCATGGAGGTTTTCAACCTCGAAGTTGGCCTAGGGCGCCTCAGAGAGGTTTTCACCCATGCCTCTTTATTTATTTATTTTTCTTGATTTATTTTTTTAGGAGGCACTGTAAATTATGGAGTTTCCCATGACATACACCTCCATGTTTATGGAATTTATAAATTCTTCCCTAGACATGGGCTTCTTGTAAACTTTGAGCCTATAACCATTGACAAGTAAGGGAATTCCTTCCTCAGCTATGGTTCTGATCTGAAATGCGCGATTATCATAACATCTATCCACTTTGTAGGGTCCTAACCATCTTGTCATCAGTTTTCCTTTGAATTAGTTAAACCTTGAGTCATACAACAATGCCCAATCTCCTTCTTGAAAGGTCTTTTCCTTAATTTTCTTGTCATGCCAAACCTTCCTTTGCAGCTGAATTACCTCTATGTGAAGGAGATATTTCATCATGAACTTCATCCAATCCATTTAATTGCAGCAACCTCTCTTTTTTGGCATTTGATATATCTAGGTCTAACTTAGTTGCCATACTCAAGGTGTTGAATTCAAATTTAACTGAAAGCAAAGCTTTCTTGCCATAGAATAGGTCATAAGGAGTGAATCATGTTGTTGTTTTCGAAGTAGTGTTGTAGGCCCAAGTAGCTTCTACCAATTTTTCTGCCCAATATTTCCTGTTGTTGCTCACCACCTTGGTGAGGATACTCTCCAAGGCTATGTTAGTCACTTCCACTTGGTCATTCGCATGAGGGTGGTGGGCAGTAGAAGTCTTATTCTTTATCTTGTGCCTCCTTAGAAGATTCTCAATGAGATGAGAAGGGAATTGTGCCCCCTGATCAGTGACTACTTCTTTGGGGTACCCAAACTTGTAAAACACATTCTCCCTCAGAAATTATGCTACTTTCTTCTTGGTTTCTACCTTCACAAATTTTGTTTCAGCCCACTTTTTCAGGTAGATAGTGTAGACTATGATATACTTTTTTTGTCCAGATGGTGGATCGATAGATCCAATGAAGTCCATGACCAATTTTTTAAATGGCTCAAGGGCCACCTGAGAGTGTAAAGGAATCTCATCCCTTTGTGTAGGTTTCCCCATCCTTTGGCACTGGTCGCACCTGCTAGTGTATCTTTTGGAATCCTGGTGAATGGTAGGCCTATAGTATCCTGCCTACAAAAATTTGAAGGCAGTCCTTTTTTCAGCAAAGTGGCCTCTGCAAGGGATACCGTGACATGCATAAATGATATCAAAAAATCTTCCTCCCTCATGCATCTTCTGAGAATTTGGTCAGGGCCCAGCTTGAAAATAATTCCCCCAATCCATGTGAAAGGGGCACCTTTTTTGATGATCTTGCTTTTCTCCTTGAATGAAATATTAAGAGGAAACTTTCTAGCAACCAAGTAGTTAGCTATGTCAGCAAACCATGGCGAGAGATGATATAGAAAAGAGATGTTCATCTGGAAGCTGGTCATCCACCATTCCTTCTTCACCTACAAATAAAGCTAACCTAGATAAAAAAAATCTGCAACAACATTCTCCTTTCCAGGTTTATCAACAATGGTTAGGTCAAACTACTGTAAAAATAACAACCATATAATTATCCTAGCATTTACATCTGTTTTGTTCATTAAATATTTGATGGTTGCATAGTAAGTATGAACAAAGTTCTAATACCCAATTACGTAATGTATAAATTTGTTTAAAGCGTGGTCAATGGCTAACATATCCTTCTCTGTGACAATATAGTTGATTTTAGCCTTAGACAAGTTGTTACTGATGAAATAGATTGCATAAGGTAATTTGTCATCTAACTGCCCTAATGCTGCCCCCATAGCTTTGTTGGATGCATCTGTGTGGGTGTGGAAAGGTAGAGTCCAATTTGGACCTCAAAGAATGGGGGTAGTAGTCAACTTTCCCTTAATGAACTCAAAAGCCTCTTGACAAGGACAGGACCAAGTAAACTCAAAATATTTGGCCAATAAACCAAATAGTGGCGAAGCCATCTTACTGAAATATTTAATGAATCTTCTATAATAACCAGCTAACCCTAAAAATATCCTGACATCTCTCTGCTTTTGAGGAGTAGGTACCCTTTTGATAATAATGATTTTTCTCGGGTCCACCTGTATTCCTTCTTGGGAGATTGAGTGTCCTAATACAACTCTTGCTATTTTTAGGAATTCACACTTTTCTAGGCTAAGGGAGAGATGCATCTGAATGCACCTCCTCAGCACTTTTCCCAAATTGGAGAGAGCTTCCTGGAAGTCGTCCCCATAGGGTGTGAAATAATCCATGTAGACTTCAACAGAGTCATGGACTAGCTTAGAGAAAATTTCTTGGAGAAGTGGTATCTTTACACAAATTTTTCAACTCTCCCAGAAGTTCAGTCTCCTCTCGGGTGTGCTGACTAGGATGGATCAAGCGCTCAGGAAAAGGAGGTTGTTGGATCTAAGTGTTACCTTATTCATTTTCCTCCTCAACCTCTACAGGTGGAGATGGAGGGTGGTTGTTTGGGAGTACTCTTCCCAGCCTGAGATTAATCTCATGTATCTCCATAGCATAAGCTAGCATAAGCTGGATAGGATGTCTCTCCACTATAAACCTGTTGTATCTGTCTGTTGGTCAGGTTCGTATTTGGATGTGAAGGCATTTGAGGCAGCTTGGGTGGATCAGCACGAGTGTGAAATTTTCAATCTGAAAAGTATACATTTGTAGTGATATATTTATTCCTCCTACTTATTATTTCAATAAGTTATTTTTCAGAAATATTATGGCAAATATCGAAATAAATACTACTGCAACATTCAGAAATACATATGCAGAGAAATGAACAGTAAAATACATAAGCACTAGAATCAATCACATGTACACTGTTATTTTTGGACAATTGTCCCCAGAAAAACCCAATGCGGGAAAACCGGTGCGGCAGATGAGGGTTTTATTAATTCTTCAGCAATCGATTTCTTTACAAGGAAAAATACTGGCAGGTAAAATCTGAAACACCTGAGAGAGGATTCTGGGCTCCTTCCGACAAATATCTGACACCCTGATCAACCTCTGCTATCTCTTGTGCCTCTTTGCGTGTTTCTCTGCGCAGTCCCAGTGTTGGACTGCGTAATTCTGTGTAGGGTCTACGTGGGTTCTCTGCGATGTAGCCCAAAGCTGCCTATAGTGGCCCACTGCTTCCCTCTGTCCCTAACCTCGATCACTAACTGACTCCCTTCTCCTTCTGCTTCTGCAAAATCCTCGCCCTAAAACTCTCCCATTGAAATCGAATTCTATTGTTTCAGAATCGATCTCCTTCGGGTACTGAGTGTATGCCCAACTTATCTTCCAAATGACCCTCAAGACTTCTTTTATAATCTTCTCATTGGAGAACCAACGACCCAGATTAGAAGTTTAATCAATGACTAAGATTAAAACTTGACATGATCTTTGTTTTCTAGAAGATTCACACTCTGACTTATTAATACCCTTTAGTTATTTCATTTCCCTAAGTTTAGACTTAGGGTCTTCATTAAAATAATTAATTATTTTAATGAGTCATGAACCGAGTGGAATTTCCACATACGATTTATGGGTTCTTTGGAATGTTTTTGTCCAAGCCTCCTTGCAAATTTTGCGACTTGGAACGCTTTTGGATGCTACAAAAATCAACACTCCCTCTTAGCGAGGAAGGTGTTCCAACAATATGCCTGTTGCATTTTGTTCTACTTTTGAAGCACCCTCAGTGCTGTTGCTGCAACGGTAGACTTCCATTCACTAGTCGGTTCTTCGTTCCTGTTACTCATCTCTAGCTCTGATACCATGTGAAATTTTCAATATGAAAACTATATTTTTGTAGTGATAGATTTATTCCTCCTACTTATTATTTCAATAAGTTATTTTTCATAAATCTACTGGCAGATATTGAAATAAATACTACTACAACATTCACAAATACATATGCAAATAAATGAACAGTACAGGACATAAGCACTAGAATCAATCACATGTACACATTTATTTTTGGACAATTGTCCCGATAAAAACCCAATGCGGGAAAACCGATGCATCAGATGAGGGTTTTATTAATTCTTCAACAATTGATTTCTTTACAAGAAAAAATATTGGCAAATAAAATCTGAAACACCTGAGACAGGATTCCTGGCTCCTTCCAACAAATCTCTGACAGCATGATCAACCTCTGCTATCTCTTGTGCCTATCTACGTGTTTCTATGCACAATCCCAGCGCTGGACTGCGTAAGTCTACGCAGGGTCTACATGGGTTCTCTGCGCTGTAGCCTAGAGCTACCTCCAGTGGCCCACTGCTTCCCTCTATCCCTAACCTCGATCACTAGATGACTCCCTCCTCATTCTTCTTCTACAAAATCCTCGCCCTACAACTCTCCCACTGAAATCAAATTCTCTTGTTTTAGAATCAATCTCCTTTGGGTACTGAGTGTATGCCCAACTTATCTTCCAAATGACCCTCAAGCCTTCTTTTATAATCTTCTCGTTAGAGAACCAACAACCCATATTAGAATTTTAATCAATGGATAAGATTAAAACTTGACTTGATCTTTAATTATTTCATTTCCCTAAGTTTAGACTTTGTTGGAATCATGATTTTCGTTAGACCAAAACCCACAGGCGTTAGTTCTGCTGCAATCGCTAGAGTAGGATCCATGAGAGGCGCTTAGTCCATGTCATGAAACACACAACGAGCGTTGAACCCAATGTCCAACAATCTCCCCCCCCCCAACGTGAGTCGGGCAAGTTTTGAACTCGAGACCTATCGCTCTGATACCACTTGTTGGAATCACGATTTTCGTTATACCAAAACTCGCAGGCGTTAGTCTCTACTACAATCGCCAGTGTTAGGATCCACGAGAGGCAGTTAGTCCATGTCGCGAAACAAACGGGGAGTGTTCAACCCAATGTCCAATAGACTTAAGGTCTTCATTAAAATAATTATTTATTTTAATAAGTCATGAACCGAGTGGAATTTCCACAAACGATTTTTGGGTTCTTTGGAATTTTGTTGTCCAAGCCTCCTTGAAAAGTTTGAGACTTGGAACACTTCCGGATGCTATAAAAATAAACAATGAGTAAGACCAGGTTGAGGTTGGGGTGGAGGCATTAAAGCAGGTGGTTGATTGTGTTGAGGCCTCCACCCTTGGGATGGATTGTTCCACTAAGGTTGTTGAGGAACATATTGCTGAAATGGTTGGTTCATAGGCTCAAGATGATATGGAGGGTTGTAAGGCCAGGTAGGAGGTGTAGGCTGAAATGGAGCAGTGGGGGTGTACTAAGTTGGCATGGGTTCACTCTGATTATTGTGATAGTAAGAGTAAAGTGCACCTTGGATGCCCTGTTGATATGAGTTAGAGCCTTGAGGCCTTCTCTGGTTGATGAAACAGGGTTTCTCTGGCCCCACTTCCCCACTTTGATATATAGCTTTAATTCTAGGTAAGGAGGGACATTTGTCTCTGGCATGATTCTCCTCACAAACTAAGAAAACCTGTATGATACTTAGTGGACATTCATTTCTAGGGTGCTTTCTGGTACATCTAGGGAAAAATATAGCCAAAGCTATTTTTTATTCCTCTTGCTTCCTTTTGACGTGAATTGTGTCCATTTGCAAAGAAAATTTGTGCAACATGTCACTCTTGAAGTCCTCCAACATATTTTCAATCTCATGTTTGATGGAGGTGGAAGAGGAAGGGATATTGGATGTACTTTGGCTAGCTCTGACTTTCTTCATGACTTCCCTAGAATGGTTCCTGAAGACAATTTTGATTGTTTCATAAGGCAGTTGTAGATATCTCCTCCTGATAAAAAATTTAAGGTTTCTATCACCTCCTCTTTGATCCCTCATAGAAGTACTAGTTGAAGCGATCCAGGATCAAGAGTACAGTTGGCTCTCTTATAGTTTAACTAAAACCTCTCTTCATATTCGTCTAGAGATTCATGAGGCCCTCAAGTCATCCTAAATATCTCATCCTTAGTTTCATTGTACCTATAGTAGTCTTTGTACTTGTTTTTGAAGGCCTCTTGCATCTGTGCCCAGGTAGTGATGATGTCCCCAGGTAGACCGATGAAATAGAGCAAGGCTGCATCCTTAAGGGTGGATGGGAATAGATTTAGTTTCTGATCATCTGAGGCATAGTGATAGGTCCTATAGACAACAACAAATTCAAACATGAGTGTGTAAGGATATTTTGAGGTAATTCCATGAAAGTGTGGAAGAGCTGAGGGGCTAATGTTTTTCATCATATTTTCCCCCTCTGCCTCTCTAATGGGAAAGGCTTCCTGGGTTTCAGTGTCAGCCATGATTAAGATAGGTGAAGTAGGTTCCTCAGTTGAAAAAATATATTCTTCTTCCCCAATGGGTTCTTCAAAATTTTCAGAAGGCTCACCTATGGTGTGTTCAACCTCATAGCCACTGAAGAAGAGTGAAGGGTGACTATGTGGTGATGTGGGGTTTTTAGGTAAAAATTTTCCTTGAGTATCCCTACACCTACGAGTCATGAAAATCATATTTTTTGTATTTTTTTCAATATTTTTGAAACAACATGGAAAATGAAAGCAAAAAAGAATGCTAAAACAACATCAAAGCATCTACTAGACACTTCCCCGATAACGATGCCAAAAAAAGTGGTGAGGCTTGATATTGCACCAAGAATGCTACACCTCCCAGAGGCTACCCTACTTTACTTTATCAACCCGGGGTTCGTACAAACTTGGAGGTGACAATGCTATATACACATCAGATGCATTCTACTCATGGCATCCTCTTCTGAGCTTTACAAAAAGGTGCTACTTCTAGGGTTTTGTTGACGAGAAGGAATGTCCAACCAACAGTACCGGATCTCCCCAATAAAAATCCCCAACTAGACTCTAAATCATTTGTAATAGGGATCTCGTCTAGGGTGTGGGCCTAACTACCGCTGAATATACCTTTTCTCGAAAGGAGAATGAGCCCTGCAGATCTGTGAATTCATGGTTACTCGAACGATACAAGACAAATGGTTGATGAGTCTTTAATGAAAATGACATATTATAAATAGCAAAGCGAGATTCAAAGCATGTAGCCAAAATAAATTTTGTTAGCAGCATATCATGAGATTCATGCTTATAAAGTTGTTTGACCACAAAAGAAACAGTTCTCTATGGTCGAAACACCCTTCAATTCCTTAAGCATTTTCCAAAAGATGAAATGATGTTAATAAAAAAGTCGCTAAACATATTTCAGTTAAATATTCTCATACCATCAATGCATCAAGTAAGCTTAAACGTATAAATGACATGAGCATAAAACGTAGCTTAGTCAATTATAAAAAGATAACCAATACAGAAGACAAAATATTCATAATGCTAACACACATTAGTCATCATCTGATCCAGTAGTGGAATCAAAACATTTTTTTGTATTAATTCATTGAAATATGCATTCAATGCTATACAATTATCTCTACTCCTTTTGGAGTCCTGAAAAAATATCCTTTACAATTTCTCGATGTATAATGAGAGAAAATTGATCTCTGCAACCCTCACCTTCCAGTATTCTGATCGTTGTTAGCTTTGCGACTTAGAGTACGGTTATCACATCATCCAATGCGACTTACACCTTCTTGCCCATTGCGACCGTTATCGTTTCCCCACTACACTCCAATAAGCATGTTAGTGGGAAAGCCTTCAACCCCACAGTGTGGTTGGTGGTGTTGAACTGGGAGAAGGTTACAATTTCATTCCAACTCTCTCCGAAGTTGGCTATATCTCCCAGGTTAGCTGCTGAGTGGGGGTGGTCCCTAAAGGAAAACTAAGTTAAAGATAAGTAGATTTAGAGAATTGATTAGAAGGGAATTACTTATCAGCAGATGATTTGATTTAATATGTAAACAACCTATACATATGAGCAATATTCAATGACTTGTTCAAAATATAGACCAAAGGCTTTTAAAGTAGATAACAAATGTCATTAAAAATAAAATCAAGATATAATGACAACAACTGTACAAAGGAAGTAAGCTAGACCAAGATCATAATATAAATTAAAACTTCTACAAGACTGCAATACTGTATTTTCCAATGAATGTAGATACTAATTATCTATAAGCATAATACCATTAAAATGACATACTGAAATTGTATGGTGAAGCAATTTCTGCTACTAATTAAATTGCTGCACTAATAATTTAAAATGCTTGCATCAAAGTGCTTCTTGGAGATAATATTTGCACGAATCTAACCAAGATAGCAAAAAGAAATCAAACTTTGCAATGTAAATGTGATGAGATAGTGCTCTTGGTTTGATTTTATTGATTAGTTCTAAAGCAATGTTATAACGAACCTCTGCCTCGCACTCACCTCCTGCCTCAAATTCAGACTCTCTGCTAATGAGAGTCCATAGGGGTGGAGGGTCCCTAATGTCTACGTTCAACTTAAGTTGGAGGCGACTTTAGAGATGCCAGTTCAGCATGCAAAGTGAAATGCCTAATACAAAATGAGCTTGTAAGTACAGAAAGATGATGATTCAATTAAAGATAGTGCTTCATAGTTAGAACAATAACCTGCTGGTTGCCATAAATTGAAATGCTTTACTGTAGATGTTAAACTTGATCCAGCAATGAGGAGTAGATCAACAAAACATAAGTAAGTGATGGCAAATGAGATTAAAAGAAAATTAGGAAATTTAAATGACTGCTATGTGATCTAAGAAATTAACTAAATGAACATATGATTTATTCACATGCAACTAGACTATATTAGCAAACGAATATGATTAATGCAAGTGATTTAGTTTGAGAAAATTAAAAGAAAATCAAGCAACATAAAGTTTACCCACTCAAGACTTCTCCTCTAATGAGTAGGTGAGACACTATGAAACTTCCCAAGCTCCTCAAGAAAAGCTTCTACCTTTATTAATGAAAGAGTCTTCCAGAGAGAAATGAGGATTGGGAAGAGCTTATATACATAAGCGCTTTAAATTTTCTTCTTCTAAAGACAAGAGAAAGGCTTAAAGCCTTGAGGTGAATGCATGCCATACCCTCAAAAAGAACTAGGATTTAGAAGTGTAGAGGTGAAGATATATGAATTGATTTGAGGTTCCAAACTAGAAGAGTGCCCTCAGCCCAAGCTTTAGCTCCTTTTCCAAACTTAGATTGCTTCCAAAGAACACCACAAACAAGGCCTAATAAAGGCAAGAAATATCGCTGAAATATGTGAGAGGAAATCACATGCATGCAAGGAAAAAGAACCCAATGCAAGCATAAAATACACTTTGAACATAAATTTCACAACTAAGAACAAGCTCGGAAAAAGTTGATTTAGTGAGTGAGAATGCGGGGATTAAACCAACAACTGTTCCTCAAAATGCGAAATATATATGTGCACAAGTCATAGAAGAAATGACATAGGATTTTTTTTTAGAGATGGAATAAAAGCAAAAGGTCATAAAACCCCCTAAAAAAATCTCTGACAGTCTATGAGATTGTTGGCTTGAACAACTTATAGAGGGACCTCTATATCCTTGAGTCACTGACCCGAATCGAAAAGTCTTTCGCACCCAATGACTGGTAACCCGTCTCTTTGAACACACCAATTTCTCGCAAACCAATTGTTAGTAAAACAACTTGCATATAGAGGCCACGTTGAGCTCTGTCATTTCATCGAAAAATAAAAAGCCAAACAAGAGTTTGTGAAACATACCTTAAAATCCAAAGGAGATCCTAGATATTGCCACAAATCTCCCTCCCTAGACAATAGTGCCTTCATGAAATGCAAAAGAAAACACAACCTAGATTAAGTATAAATAACAACATCAAATGAATAAGTATACCTCATCAACCAAAGAATGCACCAAGAGAAGCTAGGTAACCCCAAAAGACTTTTTCTTTATTCACCTCAATAACAATTTCTGCATAATGAATGGCCAAGCAAAGCTTCAAAAATCCATTGTTAAAATGAGAGCCTGCAAGGCTCATTTGGGAATAGGAACTATTAGAGAAAACTTCAATGAAAAATGAAGACAAGGAGAAGTAGATAATCCACGTTAAACGCAGTATAGTTGTAGACTCACAGAACACCTGATATGTTTTATCTCCCCGTTTGTTGCTGTGATAAATTTTTCTTTCATGTGTGTATATTCTAACTATTGATTACCTGGGGGAAAACCACTTGCCAAGTGCATATACGATCGAAGAAGTAAATAGACAAACCTCAAAATATTCACGGATCGTTGTGGATAATTTATTAGCAGATGCCACGTGATTATCTCTCTCCAATGTGAGATGGAAACATGAGCGACATGGTTGAAGGGCACAGATAAGTGGTATGAATCCTATTGTGGCCTCCTATCTCCCCAAGTCAAATCTCATTAAATAAATTTAAAATCAAGGTCATTTTCCTTTTGTCAGCGTGAATTTCAGTGTCACAATGTAGTAATTTATTTATATGTGCGTGAATTTATTTCAGACATGCTTATCTCCTTTGAATGACTTATGTGTGGATGTGCACTAGAGTGGAGCTATTCACTTATTTTATTAAAGTTCCAACTTTAATATCCATCATAATATTAAATCTATTGATCTAACCTAATACACTTAATATCTCAATATTTAATTTCTTTTAAGGACTTATGTTGACTGGCCCACTAACTCATGGTGATGAAGTGGCCATGTCACACATTTTGTCCCCTTTTAAACTTTTCAAACGTATCTACATATTTATAGTGAATTAAATTAAATCATTGAACTTTATACACGGATTTTTTTTTACTCTCCATTTTGATTTCGCCATCAACTTGACTGACTTGATTTGTGTTCATGGTGGGCCCGTATGCTTGCTTTTTGCATGATCACTTTGACTTCACTTCTCAATCTTCCATGTCAAAATTTGACTTGTTTTGACTTTGGCACCTTCCAAATTTTCCACCATAATTATTTTTGAATTTTTCTCATTTCAATGCATTAGGAAGTTAAACGGCTTTTGAGGGACTATAATGCTTTTGACCTCAAAGTGTCCCAGGATAATGCTGGGTCTCCAGATGAATTTCAACCGGGTCACACGTTTCAGAATTTCCTAATCATCATTTACATCATTACATAAAATAATTGAAATCAATTTTTATGAAATTTTTTTTAATTATTAAAAAAAATCCTATTTAGACCTAGTCAAATCTTCTAAATTTCAGAGACAATTTAGCACACATATATATCACTCTGTAGACACTAAGATGGATGATCAAACTCAAGCCATCACCCGGCTTTGGTGTAATGCAATGAGAAATGCAGAATTATTCCCAAGCACCAAAGAAGGAAAGAATTAACTTAAGTAAAAAACACTCCAAGGTGTACTCGCTTGGGTTGACTGAAAGTCTGCCATCCAGGCTCATTACATGGATTTATTCATCATGCTAGTGACATTTATACAAATACTTTGCAGGTCAAAATAATCAAAGACTCAAGAAGAAATGACAGAGATGAAGAACAGGAGTTTAAAACTCATAATATGAGATATTTCAAGACACTGACAGCAAATGTCTTCAGTCTATCCTGGCATGGAGTCTTCACATTATCAATTGGGAAGCCACTCAACACACAATGACCCATGGACTGCTATTTCCGTGGTCAAGGAAGATTTCAGTGATTGAGAGGCTCAGCACGTCTATCCGTTGTTGATTCTTAGGTACTTTGCCACGCTTGATAATCTGCAGTGATTGTGTGCACCTGGGAGTATCTTCCTTAATCTATAAAATATTCACATATCCGGGACCAAGGAAAACATATTTAATATTATCATTGGATAGAGAACCATCTTGTGATTCCTGATCGGGGAATGATGAACTGACAAGACTTTCTGTGAGATGTGAAGATATCGTGGAAGCAATTGCTTGCTCATGCATGTAGGGAGTTTAATGTCTCATATCTCTCTTCCTTGTTTTTTCAAAGGTCCAATGCACCTGCAGAGAAGGAATATGTGGCTTATTATTGAATCATGCTACTAATCAAGTGTTCACTGTAACAGCTTTCTCTAGATCCTGACCAGTTTATATTTGGATTGTATCTTCATTCAATCAACTTTGTCATTCGGAAAGTATCCAATCCTTCCTAGCAGGGTTTCAGACATCTGGGGTGTATGTTTGACTATTCTAGAAAAGGCTGTGCACATGTGACCTCCTTTATTGCGTGTAGTTCTTCTTTGGTTTCTACCTCTGTTTTCAGTAGTGGTGATTTATCTGCCACATTGAAACATTTCCACACTGCTTCCAGTGTGGCTTCCATGACCAACCCCTGAATGGTAAGTGGTAATTCAAGGTTGGGTGTCAGGAAATGAAGCCTTGGATTTCTTCTCCAACACCTTCTTACCTTGTTCAACGAGTCGCTCGTTTGCAAAACCGTAGGCCTGCTTTGTAGAGACACAACTCTCTCTCCTGCTTCATAACATTTTCTTCCTCGTGGTTGCCCGCAAAGGCGGTCCTCGCTGATGTGATCCACAATTGATTGTCTTGTGTCTAACACGTGTCTCTGCTATTGTAACTGCAGAGGTGCGGTTCGGTTCCGCGAGGCATTTTCTTTTTCTCTTGCCTATCTTGTGTGTGAACTAGTCGTAGAAGTCAGAATTTTCAAATTCAGACCTCATCTTCCTATTCCTCCAAGCAAAGCAAGGCTCTCTAGAAAATGGAAGACTCATCATAGGGGTCATCCGAGGTACAACAATATGCGGGAACTCTTATCTGTTCTCCTAATTCTGGGGGATGTGTCTTGAGTCGTCTCTTTGGAAGAATCTTCCCATGATTTCTCGGGGTTTTCTTCCTCTTTCCTTTTATCTCGCCTTATGCTTTATCCTGTTCTTCTTTAATTTGCGCTTTAGCCTCTTCTCGTTCTTCCTCTTCCTTCCTCTGCCCACTCTCCTCTTTTTTTTCCTGTGGGCTTCTTCTTCCCTTCTTCTTTCTTTTGTTCCTCCTCAGTTGTTTTCTACTGCCTCAACTGACTTTGTTTGTCCTCTTCTTGGGCCATGCTAGGGTATCTTGGTCCTTGAGTTCTCTTATTTTTCTCTTCTCAATCCTCTTTGTCAATCTAGCCTCTAAGTCTTTTTTCCCCGTTAACAACAGAGACTACTACCCATATCAGCCCTTGCCTTGACAATATGAGGCTCCTTCCTAGCATGTCACTCCCCTTTCTCCTCCATGGTTTTATCATCCTACCCCCCTTCTTGATCAATTGATTTATGGCTCTCCTATCCTTGCCACCAATTTCGGGTCGCTCTTCAACAAATTCCTACAGATTCCACGAATTTGCATGTTTGCAATGTGAGGATGATCCCTTCAAGATCATAAGGATCCTGGGATATGGCACAAAATGTTCTTGGTTTTCACCCTCTTCTTCTAGTTCTTTTAAATCCCTAACCGTATAGGCGCCCACATAGTAAGCGAGAGAAGGCCATGGTTTTTTTCTTGTCCTTGTGAGACCTTAGAAAACCCGCTGCTATCTCGTAGCACACTTCAAAAGGAGTTACATTTTTTACCCAGATTTAACCAAGTGCAGCTATGTGCCTTAAATGACTCCAGACTTCATGAAAGTATTATCTATGATAGGAAAATAGTTGGCCACTTGGGTTATTGTTTCCATGGCTCACCTGGACATGCATGTGGGTATTCTTCCAAACAACTTTCAGAGTATAGAATGAAATTGAAGTGATCTGACACACTATATACGTTTACCTTGGAAGCCCAACACCTTCTTAACTTTTGAGTAGATTAACTGGTGTCTAACATCCCAATGGCGTGTCATCCTTTTTTATTGACTTGCGTGATTATGTCCAATAAAATAGGAAGCCATATAAATTGAAATGCAAATTTCTTCTTCAAAGTTCTTAAAGTATTGACATGTTCTAACCTTAGGCTACTACTATTAGAAGGCCTGAAGCAGCGGTGCCATGTAGTGACACTGAGCAATGAGAGAGACCCAAGTACCATTGAAAGTAGTGGCATCTGGTCGGTCGTACATCCTGCACATCATCGCTGCCACAAACTTGTAGACTTTCTTGAGGCCCTCCGTTTTATATTCCTGATCCTTTCTAACTCTAAACTTTTCCGGGTCCTCCCACCATCCCTTCAAGGTATTTGGTATGGGAACTACATGAGTGGCTACCCATTCAACATTGAAAGTTTTCTCTTGGGTGGGGAGTGCATAGTATACTTCCACATCTTTCCCCTTCAGGTTAACAAATGATTTCCCCGAGTGATCTCGAATAACCCAAATTTTGGAGTCGACCTTTTGCAGGATCCATTCAATAATATTTGCACATGGAAATATGGGTGGATGGGCGCTTGCATAGTGGAGCTTGGACCTCTTAACCTGAATATACACCTGCCGGTTTGGTAGATCTTCTGGAAACTCAGGCTTTGTGAACTCCTGGTATACCTAGTACCAACTCATCTTGTCCCCTTTCTCGAACAAAAAGGCGGTGTCTCCATAGATAGGTGGAGGAGAAGGGGGCATTTCTTCTTTTGAGATTTCAATTTTAGGACTCTTGTTTCTCTTTCAAACTGCTGGGGGCCCAATATCACTTGAGGCCGAAGAGATGGACCCACACTTGAGCTCGGCTTCAATTTTCCTTGGCATATTCATGAAAAAATCTCACGATAAGACAGATGGTATAATTATAAATACGTTAAGACCAATGAATCTTCCAAATGACTCCTCTATTTAGGTTGCTACTACCTCTACCAACTATTATCTAAGGAAATGGACAAACCCGCGACTTGGCGACCTTGCGATTAGGTCGCACCGGCGTAAACTTCCAAGGAAAAACGACTTCGTGACTTGACGACTTCATGACTTGACAACTTGGCGACTTGTGACTAGGTCGCAAGGCTGCTAGGTCACTTGGTCACTAGGTCACGAGGGTGGCCGATGATTGGTTATAAGCGACTTGGCGACCTCGCAACTCGGCGACCAAGTCGCGGGGTCACGAGGTCGCTTAGTTGCAGAGTCACAAGGTCGCGCTAGGGTTATTTTGAAGGATTCCGCAGTGATGAATGGTGAGCAAAGCAAAAACATAAAGTGGGATGGACAAATCTGGTTGATAAGGCTTTCCTAGGTTGGCTAAGCAGGGTGCTTGAGATAGAGTGGGGGAGGGAGAGGCTTCAGAGAAGGAGATAGAAAGGTATAGGACATGAGGGGAGGTGCAGAATCTAGCCAGGGCTATTGAGGAGCTTAAATGAGGCCAAGGAGGGGATTAATAGGCAAGGCAAAAATTGAACAAAAATGAAATAGCAGAAGGACTAAGCAACTTACCCAGAAAAAAGTGCTCCAGCTGGCCTGTCAGAGACGCTTTCTCTATCGCGCAGGTCGAATGCGACCTACACAACCCTTTTATTTATAAAGGGGTCACAAATGTGATCATTTAATGCAGGTCGTAGGGTCGTAGGTCAAGGTTGGTTAAGGGATGTGTGACCTTGCGACCGGTCGTGAATCTTAAGTTTTTAGACCAACATGCGACCTTGTGACTTCGCGACCTAGGGTTCGTTGGGTCGCTAGGGTGCATGGTTGCATAGTCGCAAAGTTCTTCGTTTTATGAGTTTGAGACTTTCACGACTATGTGACTAGTTGTTAAGAGACCAAGCCCTAGATTAGAATTTGAAGGGATAATGCATGGAAAGAACTCTCTTGAGGCTCTAAGCCTAGGCCGCTTCAGACTTCATTTTTACTAAAAGGTCAAGGGCTCAAAAATTTTAATTGGGACAAAATTTTGGAGGGTGTTGTAGCGGCTACAACAAATGGCGATTCACTGGTAGGACCCAGAATCTCTGCCGGTGCTTCATCTTGAGGGGGACGGGGGAAACTAAGTAGGCTGCTCCTTTCACCCCATGGGTCCCACTACTTTCATCCTCAGACTTTGTGTGTTTTCTCCACCTGTTTGCCTGGCTTGAGGTGCTATTTCACCATGTTTTATTTATGGATACCGGATGGAAAGGGCCGAGGTAACCTCAAGGATTTCAAGGATCCGGTATAGTTATTTGGTCCTTATTGTGTTGCTTTGCTGCCAGCGAACCTGGTGGTCCCGATGGAGTCACTGCCTAGGAGTCACAGATGTTGCTCCACTACCAATGAGCCTGGTCAGTATCTTGGTGGAGTCATCGCATCGCCTCTCTGCGCAGGAAGCCTTTCTCAATCCTTTACCCTTTAATTCATGTGCTAATAGCACTTATTTAAATGTGCTCAAGGCACTTATTTGAAGGTGGAAAGTATTACCTAGGAAGATGAGGGTTCTCGACTTATGTTGCTTGCAAGAGAGGTTTCTCCTGGTCTATATACAAGGACCTTTGCTTTTTCTTGGATATCCTTTTGTCACCTGAGGTTTGCCCTGTTCCCTTTTTGTCTAGTGAACGATTTCACCGAAGCTTTCTTTTGTACCGCAGTCCCTTGAGCCAGCATACAAGGTGAGCTACTTATGCTCAGATTCTGGGACTTGGTCATTTTTTCCCCACGGGGTGTCTATCACAGGCAAGCTCAGGCCACTTTGTGTTCCAGGGACGATTCTTCAATAGCATAGATTCCGGTATAGCATGCCAATTGAGTAACTACTCCGTCTATCCCTCATCTTGAGGTGCTAGGGGAATGGATTTCCGAGAGCCTGCTCGAAGCAAGCCATTTATTGAAACACATAAAACAATGAAAAACAAGAGAAAAAGAAAACAAAACTATGATACATAATATGGTGATGGCCTCTTGGGGCCGTCAGGTGAAATAGTGTTTAAGGTTGTGCCCATTTATCGAGAGGACCTCAATCCTCCCTTCTAGGGTCTGTAGCTTGTATGTGTGGGAGTCGACCTTTTCTTTTATCTAGAAGGGGCTTGTCCACAGGGCTTGTAATTTGGCATGTTTCCCACCATAAAGACCTTGTTTTCAGCGGATTTATTATCGAACCATCATTTTATCTAGCTCTGATGGATGGAAAATTTTTCCTGGGCTTTTAGCCTTTCCTCCTCTAGTTTCAACAATGTGTCTATATGGGCTTGTAAGGTTGGGCAAGGAATACCATGGGTTTCTTGTGATAACTGAAGGGTTGGGAGAGACAAGTTGGGAGGAAGGATTGCTTCTTTTCCATACACAAGAAAAAATGGGGAGGTGCCCAAGGATGGTTTGGGTGTGACCCAATCAGCCCATAGGGCATTATGGAGTGCATTATGCCAATTTTGTTGTTGGGACAATAGAGTCTTTTTTATGATACGGATGAGGTTCTTATTGGTTGACTCGGCTAGCCCATTTCCTTGGGGGTAATAGTTAGTAGAGTGTTTGAGCACTATATCATTTTCTGGAGCAAATTCATATAATTTGAATGAAAAAAATAAGTTGCATTATAAAAAACAAGGGAGGTTGGAACACCAAACCTGGTCATGATATTTTGAGTGATGAAAGCTATTACCTCTTGATCATTGATTTGACGCAACAGTATTGTTTCAACCCACCTTGTGAAGTAGTCCGTAGCCGTAAGAATGTATCAATGTTGCTTAGAGGAATGTGGCAAGATATCCTTGATCATGTCGAGTCCCCATTGTTGAAATGGTTCTTCCACCGTGACAGACTGCAATGGGGTGGATGACCGTATCTCTTTGTTGGAAAATTTTTGACACGAAAAGCACCTCCGAACATAAGCGTGTGCATCTTTGAACAGAGTGGGCCAATAGAAACTGACACGCATAATTTTGTGAGCTGTGGTATCCCCTGCATAGTGTCCAGCTGCTGGACCATCATGTCGTTCTTTCAAGACCTCTTGTGCCTCGTCATGTTCCAAGAAGTGTAGAAAAACCCGGTTGTGATGTTTGCAGAACAACTTTCCCTGTACTAGCTGGTGGGACATAGCCTTCAGTCTTATCACATGTTTCTGTTGGCCGGTCATAGTGGGGTGCATGATGCCATGACCCAAATTTCACTGAAGATCCACATAACATGAGGGGGCACTCTGCTGAGGTGTATTGTTAGTCTGATACATGTCGATTTTGTGATCCGAACACCCTTCTTCACTGCCTCACAAGTCTGCAGCTTCAACATCCATCCGGCATAGCCCTTGAGCCTTAACAGTATGTGAAGGCTTAAATTCCAGGTCATACTCTTGAAGGTATGTCATCCAGTTTCCTCGGCTCTCGCCCAGCTCCTGCTGCATGAACAGTGAGCGAACTACCAGGAGAGGTACAAACACTGTGACAGGATTCTTCAAAATATATGGCCTGAAATGTTTGACCGCCTTATACACTGCATAGGCTTGCTTTTCAATATCTGGATAATTCAGCTCGACACCTTGCAACCCTGCACTCATGAATGATATGGGCCGCTTATCATTGTTGTCGTATTTCTAGGTGAGGAAGGCCGCAAGGGATGAGTCTGAGGCGAAGGTGTACAAAATAAAGCCTTTGCTTAAATCTGGGCTATGAAAGGCAGGTGCCTCTACGATGGCCTGTTTGATATTATGAACGCCTCTTTCTCAGGAGAGTTCCATTTGAATTTTTTGTTCTTCTTGATCATACCTTGCAGAGGTTTCACTATTTGGGCGAAGTCTGAAATAAATTTTCGCAAGAAGTTGATTTTTCCGAGGAACGACTACATGGCCTTCTTTCCATTGGGAGGAGGAATCTGGGCGATGGATTTTGCGTGTTCAGGGTCCACCACTATGTCATCCCAGGTTATGATGTGCCCCAACAGATTTCCTTTGGAGATGGCAAAAATGATTTTCTTTGGGTTGAGTGAGATCCCATATTTTCGGCACCTTTCAAAAATCTTCTTGAGGTGGTGTAAATGGTCACACCTACGCTTTGAAAATACGATGACGTTGTGAAAGTATACTACCATGCTATGCCCCATTAAGCCCTGGAAGGCAATTTCCATGGCTCTCTGGAAGGTCGCCCCAAAATTGATCAGGCCAAAGGGCATGCGCCTGAATGCGAACATTCCCCATTTAGTTATGAATGTGGTCTTCAGACGGTCTGGTTTAGCCACTAGTACTTGGTTGTAACCTGAAAAACCATCCAACAATGAGAACATTTATGACCCAGATACTGCTTGAAGGATCTGTTCCATAGGGGGCACCGGGTGGTTGTCTTTGTCCGAAGCTCTATTCAAATTTTTGAAGTCCACGCATAAACGAATTTCGCCAAATTTTTTACGAACCGAGACCAAATTTGACACCCAGGTTGAACGTCAGACTTTGAATATTATACGCATGTCCAAGAGTTTCTTCAGCTCCTTTTGGATCATCGGCTCCAGAGTGGGGTGTACTTTTCTCAGTTTCTACTAGAATGGTTTCACTCTTTCTTTCATGGGTATCACGTGCTGGATGATTCGCGTGTCATAGATCCGTAGCTCATCATAAGTCTAGGCGAAAACATCTCGGTATTTCTTGAATAATTCAGTGAAGGATTGCCTTTCCTGAGGGGTGCATTATGTACCAAGGTTGATGAATTTGGGTTCCTTCTCCGTCCCGAGGTTTATCTGTTGGTGCGATAAAGTGGAACTCTACACCTTTGTGTTTGGGGGTCCTTGAAAACTGTTCTGTAAATAAAATAAATTTTCAAGCGACATGACCCCTCTGGGTATAGGATTTCCCTTATGCTCCTCTCGTTCCTTTTACAGAGCCAAGTCATGGTCCTCTTCTTTGATAACTGCATCCTTGAACACATCCATATTGAGCATGAAATCTAGTACCTACTGATCATCATTAAAAACATGTAGATTAGTTACATTATCTGGCATGGCAAGTCTGTAAATCATTTCAATAAAGAACCCATCTCTTAGTGGGGTAAATCTAGCGGCAGCATTGGCGAGTGTATCGGTCATTACATTGTTCATTCTAAGTATGGATTTAATACCAAAAGCATCAAAAGTATAAATCAAACACTATACCTCTTACTGGTAACCTTTCAAATGCAAGGACAAGCAGTGAATGGTATTACGTACCTATCGGGTGATAATCTCGGAGTCTCCAATTACCTTCAAACATCTGACCTTGAGATCAATTTCCTTCTTGAGCCCAAGGATCAATGCTTCATACTTGGCTATATTATTGGTACACTGGAACTCCAATCGGTAAGATATCAGGAACTTATTCTTCTAGGGGTCTAACAAAATGTAGCCTGTGCCGGCCCCGTCATGGGTCTTGGAACCGTCGTAGTATAGGGTCAAAACTTGGTCGTTGGGTTCTGTAAGATCATGTGAACATGCAGGAGGTATACTTGAGGTGGAGGTGTATGATGGAACTTCTGCTGCGGACAGGTGGAAAGTAGTATCCGGGAGGAGCTCTAACTAGGTGTCTTGGGCGACTCGGGATTGAGGGGTTTGATAGTAACCAAATGCGGCTTCTAGGAAGCACATTCCTAGCTCCTCTTGTGTGAATATAACGGGTTCATTAGTCGCTTCCAGGTCGGTTACCGTGTGTTTCATGTAAGGTTCACTCTCAACTCGGATCTGATTGTTCCTGCCCTTGTATGGGAGCCACAGGTGGGACCAATCAGTGGAAAAGTATCCTTGCAACTTGCTAGACCAATCTTGGCTTAAGAGAAAACCGTAGGCTTTCGGGATATCCGCGATTACTATGTTGATGCATTGATGCACCCTGGAGTCTGACGAGAGGCGGATGAGGACATTATTCAATTCACCCATTGTAGGGACTTGGGATCTATCAAGCTGAATGATTCTGGCATCAGTATTTTCAGGACAGATATTTATTTTCTTGCAAACAGATAGGGGCATAACATTTGTGGATGCACCAGAGTCAACAAGGTAGTTGTGAACATTGAAGTTGAAGATCTCGAAAGATAAGAGGAAAGGGGGGGCGGATCCTTGGGAATTTGCATTAACAGAATTCACGATGGGCTGAGGGCTTGCAGCCTCTTAGGTGGATGTGGAGCTCACAGTTTTGGATGCTGGCAGGTTGGCGAAAGCTTTGAGAATAAGATCTTGCTGATTAGCTATCCAGGAGAGCTCATAGAGGGAATTGTTGGCCCGCGTTTTCTTCATATTTTCGATGATGTTATACCCAGAATCTGGGTGCGGGAGAGGGTCAACAGAGGAATTCGGTGAACCAAATGATGATGTATCCTTTGGGTTTAGTCAGGTAGAAGTTGGGCTATATTTTTTGGGAGTTGCAGTTTGATTTTCCTTATTTGGTGGTGGAATCTTCCTCAGGAAAGCTGTGGTTGGGGACAGGCTTGACTGTTGCATCAAGGGGGTTTTGTTCGAGGGTCATCGGTCAGCCAAGGAAGAGGGGTCCTTCCTAGACTACAAGGATAGTAGATCCCATATCCTCATCTAGGGGAGAGGCTTCTTCGTTATCTAAACTAGCTTCCTCTTCAAGATCACCCACGATTTGATCTTCTAAGAGTTGATCTACCACGACGGTCATGTTGTTGATCCACTGAGGGCAGGTTTTCTCCGATTGGGAGGCTTGGTGAAAGGAGCAGGAATTATACTTACCAATTTCTTCTACATTAAAGCCCATATTTGGGTTCGACGAAGGGCGGCTAGTGGTGGGGTTGTTCTTCCTAAAGAAAGGTTTCTGCATTTTGGTGCTTGAGGTGGAGTCATTATTTTTTCTCTTCAGATCGAAGACTTTTTTTGTTAAAAGCTTGAGATATTTTATGATGCTTTCAAAATCGAAGGGGTATTTTTCCTTGTCTTCGGACTTATGAGTTGAGGATTGCGCTCTTTAAGTGGCGGCTTTGGGTCATCCCGGCTATCATGATCAATGGATCCTATGGACAACATTTCCTTCTCGACAGCAAGGGCAGTGGCGTAATTTGCTGCTAGGGTAGCTCTAGCTTCGTGTTTCACGAACACGGCGATATCCCGAGGGAGGGCTCTTTTGTAAGAATCAATGGTGATAGAATCATCCAAGGCCGTGTTTGGAGGGAACCTATTCAAAATGGTAGCAAAGAGCTGGTTGAATTCTTTGACTTTCTTCTTCTTCTGACACTTCAAAGTACTCAACTCTGTGAGGAGCATGGAAGGAGTTTTGTCTTCCGAAAACTTTTGGAGGAAGGTACGATGAAATTTCTCTCAGAAGGAAATGGAAGCGATAGGCAAGGAACGGTACCATGTAGCAGCCTTATTTTCTAAGGTGTGGGGAAAGAGCCGGCATGCTACATCATCAGATTGCACTCTCATCATTTATTAGGCCAAATAGAAATTACTAATGTGATCCTCAGTCAATGTACCCTTTTCAGGGTCGCACTTAGGGAGGTGATTCTCTGGATGTCGGGGCATGTCATGAAGGCGACCGTGGAGCCCTAGAGGAGATTGTGCCATCCAAGCCAACAGCTACACACGCCTGGCCTGATGGTGGTGCGGGATGTAGACATGTCCCATTTCATTTCTGGATTCACTTCCCATGCCAGATCCGGAGGCTTCGCCCTCATGTTGAGAGTGCATGTCTTGATTTCCTCCGAGGTTCCCTATATTCCTAAGATTTCTTTAGTTATACAGGAAGGGGAATCTATTTTGGATTCGGTTGTGATGATGGTGGCCAGTATTTCGACCTTTTCCATGGCCTCTATCCCCCTGACCTCTGTTTCCTAGGCCCCTCCCAGTGCCTCCTCCAGGAAGGTTATCTTCTTGAGTGTTATCACCCAATGGTTGGCCGGGTTAGGGTCTGGTAATTTCGGGGCCATCCCATTCGATGTCTCGGGGGTTGTATAGGGATTGAGCTGAATTTCGCTCAACTACATATGCATAATCTTGGAGCATGATCCATATCAGCTAAGGTATGGAATTGACCAGGGCACTATGGCGAGTTTGATGTGCTTTGGGAGTCCATGGATTGGCCAGGGAACCGATGGTTGGGACATTTTGCAGTCCTCTGATGAGATCACGGGTGATCGGGCGTAGGGTCCTCAACTGGTTTGAGGTGACCTCATAATAAGGGAGTTCATCCTCTGAGGTATTTTCAGGAGCCGAGGGGTCAGTATTTTCATACATGATCTCCCCCTGTGGGGTTTGTAATGGGATGTTACTTGTGTGCTAGGAGTGTGCCATTCAGGCCCTCCTTCTAGCGCCAATTCTATTGTCGAGAAGAAATGCCCGGCCAACAATAGGGGATCTCCCCAGTAAAAAGTCCCAACTAGACTCTAAACCGTTTGTGATAGGGATCCCGTCTAGGGTGTGGATCTGACTACCGCTGGATATACCTTTTCTCGAAAGGAGAATGAGCCTTGCAGATCTATGAATACACCGTTACTCGAACGATACAAGACAAATGGTTGATGAGTCTTTACTGAAAATGAAACATTATAAATAGCAAAGTGATATTCAAAGCATGCAGACAAAATAAATGTTGTTAGCAGCATATCATGAGGGTCATGCTCATAAAGTTGTTTTATCACAAAAGAAACAGTTATCTATGGTCGAAACACCCTTCAATTCCTTCAGCGTTTTCCAAAAGATGAGACGATGTAAATGGAATAGTCACTAAACATCTTTCAGTTAAATATTCTCATACCATTAATGCATTAAGTAAGCTTAAATGTATAAATGACATGAGCAGAAAACATAGATTAATCAATTATAAAAGATAATCAATACAGAAGACAAAATATTCATAATGCTAACACACATTAGTCCTCATCTGATCCAGTATTGGAACCAAAACATTTGTTTGTATTCATTCACGCAAATATGCATTCAATGCTATACAATTATCTCTGCTCCTTTTGGAGTCCCGAAAAAGATCCTTTAAAATTCCCCAGAGGGAGTAGTTATAGAGAAAAATTTACCCTTGTGTGTCCCTGACCCTTCATATTCCTGACTGTTGGCATGCCTTGTGACCTAGGAGGCATTCGTGACTTGCGTCCTAGCTCCGGATGTGACCTGCGACCTCTTGCCTACTGCGACCTATGACCTGTGCCAATTCCTTGGTCAACGAATAAATTGTGTGATTGAGAGGTCCGGTACGTCTATCTACTACTGATCCCTGAGGTACTTTTGCCACGCTTGATAATCTACAGCAACTGGAGTGACCCTTCACTGTGTTCTGATTGGATAGAGAAGCCAGCTTGGTGTAGATCCAGACTGGTGTAATGATGAACTGAATAAGATTTTCCTGTGAGGCCGAAAGATCTTGGGAAGCAGTTGCTTGCCTCATGGGTTGTAGGAATGTTTGAATGTCCTAGGCGACCTCTTCCCTTGTTTTTTCAGTGTCCAATGCACCCAGAAAAGGAATGTGGTGTACTTCATCCATTGAATCGATGCCACTAATCAGGTGTTCATATGCGAACTTCACTTTATCTAGATCCTTGACCAGTTTACCTTTGGATTGTATCTTCATTCAGATCTAAACTTTGTCATTCTGGGTGAAAATCCAATCCTTCCTAGGCAGGGTGTTAGGCACCTGCGGGTATATGTTTGACCATTATAGCATGTTGTCCAAAGCAATGGAGGCCTCCTTCAGCTGTGCAGTCCTCCTTTTGGTTTCTTCTTATGCTTTTAGCAGTGGTGTGACTATCAGTTTTATCGTAAACATCTCCTTGTACAATTGCTTCATGGTGGCTTCCAGAGTGACCAGCTCGCTTTGAATGGTAAGTGAAAATTAGTTGGCTTGGGTGGTTGTGAAATGTAGCCTTTGGATTTCTTCCTCCAGCACCTTCTTATCTTGTTCTGACTAAGCTGCCTTCTGCTTAGAAACCTGTAGCCTGTTTTTTAGAGACAAAATATCTCTGCTCATTCTGCTAAAATTTTCTTCTGTGGCTATTGCAAAGGCATTCCCTCCTGATGCGATCATAATCATATTAGTCCTGGTGTCCAAGACTATGTCTTTTTCTGTTGTAACTACGAGAGGTGTGGCTAGGATCTGCGCGAGGCATTTTCTTTTCTCTTGCCTGATCTATGTAACTGCTTAGATCCAGACTCATATCTTCCTGCTCTAAGTACCAAGGTTTGAGAGAGGAGTACAATTTTCATAGGGGTTGTCCGAGCATCAATGCGTGCGCCCGTCTCCGTTCTCCTCGGTCACTAGTCGCTTCGTCTTCTTTGAAGAATCTTCTCATGATTTGCCTTCCTCCTTCTCCTCTTCTCAAATGCATTTGTCCTGCTCTTTGAATTTATGCCTAACCTCCTTTCTTCCTCTTCCTTCCGTGTTCTCTTTTTTTCCATTACTTCGGTCATTTCTTCTTCTCATTTCTTCTTTTCATTTCTCTCAACTTGCTTCTTTAATACATGTCTCTTTTCTATCAAAAGAAAGGTCTGTCTCTCATGTGACTTCTTACTTGATTTCTTCTGTCACTTTGGGGTTTTTTTTTTTTTCCTCGTTGTTTCCTCGTTTCCTCGCTTCTGGGGCTGAAGAGACTTCCCAGCCACCCCTCCATGATCATCCTTTCCCCCTCGATTAGGTGATCTTCCAAAGGCAGCCTCCCTATCCTTGTTGTACTCGCCTAGTTTGTTCTTCAACAGCATTCCGTGTGTTGGCATCCATTTGAATTTGGCCCATTTGCAATGTGGGGACGATCCTTTCAGATCATATGATTTGTGCCATGGAAATGAACCTATTTCTTCAAATTTTCATTTCTTTCAAATCCCTAACCATATAGGCACCGATAGTAAGCAGGAGAGTAGGCCATGGATTTTTCTTACCCTTGGTGAGGACCTTGATAAACCCGCTCGTCATCTGCTAGCACACTTCTTGCATGAGTAGTTTATCGGTGACGAACTCAGGAAGTGCGTGGGTTTCCTTTAATGACCTGAAGACTTTGATGAAAGTATTATCTATGATGGGAAACCAATTGGCCACCCAGGTTATTTTTTGCATGGCTTGCCTAGACATGCATGGGGCATCCTTGCCAAACAACTTTTTGTAGAGTGCAGGAATGAAATTGTACAAGATCGAATCCATATCTTGTTTGTACTTGGAGGCCCATAACACCTTTAACTATTTATGGATTGTTCTGCCATGCTCTACATCTCAATTATGTGGCCATCCTTTAAATTTAGATCTTGCGCATACCGCGTCCAACAAGAATACCACAGTAGTGGCATCTAGGCCTATCAAACATCCCGCACATCATCACATACAACTTAGATTCTTTCTGAGTCTCTTCGTTTTGTCTTCGATCCTTTCTAACTCAACTTTCTCTGTCCTCCCCACCATCCCTTCAAGGTCCGTGGTATGGAAACACATGAGGGAGTTACCCATTCACGTTGATTTTCTGGGGTGAGAAGATTTCCACATCTACCCCCTTCAAATGCTAGCAAATGATTTCCGAGTGATCTCGAATAACTCAAATTTCGAGTCGAATCTTTTCAGATCTATTAAATACATTTTCACAGGAAATATGGGAAAATGGGTGTCATGATAGTGGATGTTGACCTCTTGACTCCGAATTACACTAGAACTGCAGATCTCCGGAAACTCATAGGTCAATACCTTAGTGTTCTAGTACCTAGCACCATCTTGTCCTCTCCACCATGTGGTCTCCAGATAGGAGGGTGTAACTTATTCTTCCGAGATTTCATTCTAAGACTCTATTTCTTCGAACTACCAAATCCTATATCGCTGATACGGCTATTCAGACACACTCCGGGCAGGCCCAATGTTCCCTGGCATAATCATGAACTAATCCCACGATAAGACAGATGGCATAATTATAAATACATTAAGACCAATGAATTTTCCAAATGAATCCCTTGTTTAGGTTGCTTCTACCTCTTCCAACTATTATCTAAAGAAATGGACAGACCCGTGACTCGACGACCTTTTGACTAGGTCGCTAGGTCGCTAGGTTGCACCAGCATAAACTTCCAAGGAAAAGTGACTTGGCGACTTCGAAAATTGGTGACTTGGCGACTTGCGACTAGGTCGTGAGGGTGGCCAATTATTGGTTATGAGTGACTCGGTGACCTCACGACTCAGCAACCAGGTTGCGGGGTCTTGAGGTCGCTTAGTCGTGGAGTCGTAGAGTCGTGAGGTCACGCTAGGGTTATTTTGAAGGATTCCGCGGTGATGAATGGTGAGGAAAGAAAAAACATAAAGTGGGATGGACAAATCTAGTTTATAAGGGCTATTGAGGAGCTTAAATGAGGCCAAGGTGGGGATTAATAGGCAAGGCAGGGCAGTCAAGGCAACAATTAACCAAAAATGAAATAGTGTGAGGAATAGGAAACTTACTCGGAAAACATGCACTCCAACTAGATTTTCAGAGGCATTTTCTTGCTCTGTCGCACAGGTCGAATGCGACCTACGCGACCCTTTTATTTATAAAGGGTTCGCACGTGTGGTTATTTAATGCAGGTCACAGGGTTGCAGGTCAGGGTTGTTTAAGGGATGTGCGACCTTGTGACTTGGAGGTCACAAGGTTGCATGGTCGCATGGTCATGAATCTTAATTTTTTAGACCAGCATGCGACCTTGCGACTTCGCGACCTAGGGGTTGTTGGGTCGCTAGGGCGCACAGTCGCATAGTCACAAATTTCTTGGTTTTATGAGTTTGAGACTTTCGCGACTATGCGACTGGCTGTTAAGAGACCAAGCCATGTATTAGACTTTGAAGGGATAATGCATGGAAAGAACTCTCTTGAGGCTCTAGACGTAGGCTACGTCAAACTTCATCTTTACCGAAAGTTCAGGGGCTCAAAAATTTTAAATGGGACAAAATTTAGGAGGGTGTTGTAGCGGCTACAACACTAGGATAGCTAATGAATAAGGGAAAATAGTGTCCACACCATAAACTACATGAAATGGAGACATGCCAATGGATTTTTTGTTGCTTACTCGATCTGCCCACAGTTAATTAATTAGCTTCTTGTGCCAATTCTTCTTATTTGCCTCCAACATCTTTTTTATTATTCCAATCAAAGACTTATTGTAGGACTTCGCTAATCTGTTGCCATGTGGATAATATGTTGTAGATGACCCAACTTAATGTTATACATGTCATAGAATTATGTCATCTTCTTTGATTTGAAGGCTACAACATTATCCGTGATGATCTTTCTAGGACAACCAAATCGGGACAAGATGTTAGCTTCTAAAAACCAAATTATAACTAAGTCTGTAGCTTGCATGGTTGGGATCGCTTCGATCCAATTTGTGAAATATTATATTGCGGTAAGTATCCATCTGTGTTGAGCTAATGAGGGTGGATATATTTCACCAATAAATTCTAAGCCCCGCTTCTGGAAAGGAGCTTCAACTGAAATGGGTTGTAATGGTAAAGGAAGAAGCTTACATTTACCTTAGAAAAGTTGGCATTCATGGCGGCTCATGACCGTCTTGTACAAATATGAAAACAATGTCAGCCAATAATAACCCACTCTCGGTACTTTGTTGGTCATGGTCTTCCAGTATAAGTGACCTCCACAATCGCCTTTGTGGAAATTCTTCATCACTTCTTTGGACTCATCTTCAACCAAGAAATTTAGTAACACTCCTCTAGGATCCTTCCAATAGAGTGCACTATCTAGTATGCAATATTTTGAAGCCTTAAATTTCAAAGACCTACTCTTACTCTTTGACATGCCTAGAGGAGGGTTCAAATTTTGTAAAACATATATGATATCAGCATACTGTGGAGATGATGAAAAGAGATCTGATGCATGAATAAGACTTACACCTTCTTCCTCATCGGACAGTGCTGATATGAGATCGATTTCAAGTGCATGTATATTTGACTCAGCCATGAGCTTGGCTAAGCCTTTCCCTTTGATCAGCTTGGTCAGTTTGATTTCAAGGTTATACTCTAAGATCATTGTTATCCACCTACCTCTTCTTCCTTTTGGATCTATTTGCATGAGTAATTCTTTAACTACTACATTTGGAACATATGCCAAAATATGTGAGTGCTATATATAAACACGGAAGTCCTTGAGTGCTTAAACCAAAGCCAAGTACTGTTTCTTGATTATGTTGTATCAGAGGGTTGCCTCCCTTATTGTGCGACTGAAGAATGATATTGGCATATTTTTCCCATCCTTTTTCTGCATAAGTACCGCTGCCAAAGTATGCTCAGAAGCAAAAGAAAATATAATGAAATCTAGGGAATAATCGGGACTTGTTAGAACTGGAGAAGTTGTCAAAGAAAATTTCACCGAGCTGAATGACTTATGAGCATTTTCAGACTATTTTACAACATTCTCCTTATTCAAGATGTTAGTTAACTCTCTAAGATGTTCTGCTAAGTTGGGAATGAACCTACGTAGGAAATTCATCCTACCATTGAATGCCTGGATTTCCTTCTCGTTACGAGGGAAATAAATTTGTTGTATCATTTCAACTCTATAAGGATCTATCTAGATCCCATATTTTGAAATGATGTAACCCAACCGTTTTCCTTCTTCCATAGAAAATAGGCACCTTTTAGGATTTAGGGATATCCCAAATTTTCTGTATCACTTGAACACAACTCTCAAATGGTGTAAATGCTCATCATCTGAATTTGAATAATTAGTCAAATCATATAAATAAAAAACAAGGAAGAAATTTTTCTCGTTACTGAATGCTATGTCCATGGCATGCTAGAAAGCAACCCCCACATTCTTCAAACCAAAGTACATCTTAGCATATTTAAAGGTACCCCATGGTGTAGTGAACGTTCTCTTATCTTGATCATCTTCATGCACAAGAATCTGATTATACCTTGAGTAGCCATCAAGCAATGACATCTTGTTGGCTCCCACAAATCACTGAAGTATGTGGTCCATTTTGGGTAGCAGGTAATTGTCTTTCAACAACACTTTGTTTAGATTTCTGAAATCTATACATAGTCGGATTTCACCAGTATTCTTCCACACTAGAACCAAATTAGAGATCCAATTAGAAAATTTGACTGGAACAATAATTCTTGCCTTATAGAGCTTGTTTACCTCTTTCTCAATAGATGGCAACAACTTTGGGTTTATTCTCCTGAGCTTCTTCCTAAAAGGCTTTTGGTCTGGCTTTATCGAAATAGTGTGTTGAATGATATCTTTATTGTACACCTTTATATCTATGTATCCCAACCAAACACGTTAGAAAACTCGATAAAAAAATCAACATATCTAGACTTTACCTCGAGAGACAAAGAATTTGAAAGCTTGATGAACTTTGGCTGCTCCGATGTTCCAATATTAACATCTTCTACGCCTTTTTCTGTGGGGACCAAAGTAGGTTTTCTTGCCACGTCATCTTGATCAAATAATTCTTCCAAAGGTATGAGACCCTTTGGAATGTTACTTTCCTTGAGATAAAGTATGTCAATATGATCCTCCTTGATGACTTGGTCATCCTTGTCGTACACTTCGTTCATAGAGCAGTTCTCAAACTCACCTTCACTTTGAAGGAAAATTTTCACTTGTTTATCGTCCCCGAATAATTGCCAAAATTCCAAGTTATCAGGAATGGTAGGCCTATGCTTTATATGAATTTCAATTTTTTTATTTGAAAACATTGTAGATCTAAAATTACTTGCAGCAGTGGCTAATGAATCAACCATCAATTTTTGTAACTTTAGCACTACATTCTCAAAATGTCAAGTGATGCATTCCTATATTACCTTATCCTTGGGTGATTGGCTTGATACTCACCTTTGATTTGTTTAATTACCCTCTCTAAATCATCGTAGAGTGAAATTCTTCTAGCTCCCAATTTTTTCAAAATTTTCAGACCAGTAATGAGTGCCTTATATTCAACCTCATTGTTCGTACAATCAAATGCTATTTTTTATGAACACAACCTAACATTATTAGGCACTTTATTTTTCTATTGAAATGGGATACGGATCCATAAACCAATGCTAGCCCCATCTTTGCCAATGAAACCATCAAAGTCCATGCTCCAAATACCATCTTCTTCCTCAAGGTGCTGGAACTCTTGACTCTGATTTGACACAATTTTATGATCTGATTCTTTATGTTGTTCCGTACTTTCATTTGCCTTCTTTGATGGCTGTTCGGATATAGTAGGCATATTTTCTTTCCCTTTTTCTAACACTGTTCTAATGCCATTTGAAACTTCAGGAACATCCTATATTTATACTAATTGAGAATCTACATCATTTAATCTAGAATCATTGTACAATATGAAGGGCTCTAAATCTCTATGTACAACGTTTATAGGATGATTAATATGCCTTTCCTTTTTTGTGATCATGTATTTCATTATAGTCTCACAGTATATTTTTCCCATTTGATCGAAGACAAGAATTGTTGCATAGGAAAAGTACAATTGCAGTGTACCTATCAATTTAGCCCCCAGGATCTTGATAACAACATACCGAAACGTGGAGGAATGTCAGCAACTATCACGTCCATTAGGAAATTTTTGGATGGGATTTGTTCTAGGGATACAACTAGATCTTTGATTAGACCCAAACAATAGACACGGCCATAATTTAAAGAATATAAATCATGATATGGGAAGGTTATGTCAAGGCCAAGCTTCTCCATGATGGCTTTGGGCATGAGGTTGTGAGAACCCTCGGAGTCTAACATAGCTTTATGAAGGATCAATTTATGGACTTTAAGACTCAATTAAAATGGTGGGACCTCACTGTCTTCACACTGACCATCGATTGCGGGACCAAATATTAACTTGGGTTGATCATACTCTATATTAACCATGTCGGATAAAGGGAAAATTTGAAGGTTTTGACCACATGAGATTTATATTTATCAATTTTTACCAATTCAATGAGAGGAATAGACACCTTTAAATTTTAAATTTATGGCTCTAAATTAAAAGGTAAATTTTTGTCTACCTCTTTTATGACAATATCCCTTTTCTCAACATGATCTCTCGGTGCAGTTTCTTTCCTCTGAATATCTCTTTCTTTGACAGGTGCACTTGTAGAAGGTTGATTTCTTCTGTCCTGATTTGGAGCTGCAATCTCTTTACCCTTATTTTGATTGACTTGAGAAACTTGCTTCTGTGGTACTTCTTTCTACTGAACTATCTTCTTCAGAGGTGGATCGATTGGAACATCACGAGTCTTCAAGGAGTACTGCCTTTGCTGGGAACTCAATGCATTCAGGTATACTCTCTGATAATCATCATCTTTTACTTCTAACTCATGATCATTTTCCAATATGAAGTCTTTATCACTAGGTGAGCTTGTTTTTTCCACATATTCTTCATCTTCGATTAGAAAGATAGGTTGACCATTAGCTGTGAAAAGAAGGTTTGCCTCTACTATTGGTTCTTCCTCTTCATCACTCTGAGCATAGTTATGTTTTAGTGGTGTCCTAATTTGATGTTGTTGCTATGTTTCAGGAGCTCTTTTCTCTCTCTGCTTTATCCAAAACTGAGGCTAGTGCTGCTAGCCTCGAAAGTTCGGATTTCTGATTTGTGGCTTCATCTGTCGATCTGAAATAGACATTTTATCGACCATTATTTCCATGGTCCTAAGAAAAGAATCAAATTTAGTATTATATGAGGTGGAAGGTTCCTCTTTAATGGTCACTTTGCGTTTAGTTTTGAGTTTTGAATTTTTAATCAAGAGATTGGCCTCAACATTCACTAAATTTCTGGTCATCTCTTCTAGAGTAGTAAGATTTATTTCTCTCAATGAGTAGACCATATCTGGGTCAAAAGCATCAGAATAACATAGGAGGACCAAACCAAGAGGTGGTTTCATTTCAGATTCCAGTATCAATGGAACAATGAATATATTCATTGTGATTGTTTTGAGTTAAACTCAACAAGGATTTTTCAAGGATTTTTCTTCTCATCCCACTTGGTTAAGAAAGCATCAGTTAATTCAGAAGGAGTCCTAATAGAATTAGCTACTAGGGCATGGAACCAAACTTTAAATTCACCAGAAAAACTTTGTGCGATGATTCGCATCTTGGCATCATCTGCATCTAAGTCCTCAAGATCTATGAAAGTTGTGATTTTTGCCATGTGCTGGCATGCAGTGATTTCAGAGTTTTCATCGAAGAGGGGAATTCTTTGACCTTATCCTTAAGGTAAGTCATGCAATTGGTCTGGTAAGACAAGTGGGGAAAATCTTTCCATAATTCTTGCTTAATGGAATATTGGATTCACAATAGGAGGGATGAGTTGAATAGGTAAAGGAGCTGAAGTTTTTGGTACTGAAGTGGCAGGTATGTATGATGAAGTCGAAGGTGCAGATGAATATACTAAAATTTATTGAGTTTTAGGTTCAGATGAAACAAAAACTTCTTCTGGATGGTAGAATTGGATCCACTCCTTAATGTCAAGGTCAGATTCGGGCTTAATTTCTTCGAAAAACCAATCTTTCAAAGGACTTAAGTATAATTCAGACAAAGAGTTTACCTTAGATAATATTAGAGGATAAAATACTATATCGGACAAAGAAGTTTTGGATTTGGATTTAAATAAATACAATTTAAACTTCAGGTCATTAGGCATATCTTCTAGAGAAAGTAACTTAGCAAGTAGAGAAATCGATCTTACAAATGGAACTCACCCTGATTCAATGTGTGTAGCTTGATATCGATGTCTTCGAAAGAACTTATCTAGATCATCAACCAGATTGACTAGATCAGGGTCTAGATTCACTCTGGTATATCTTATAGAAGCTAGATCTGATATGAGGCACTATAATTATGAAATAATCCTTATGAAGCTCGATCCTATCATCCAAAGGATCAGTTTCCGATAAATATTTTTCATACACCCAGGGAATTTTTTTTTTCTCCCTAAAAATGGCGTCAGAATTTTATCACTCTGCCATATTCCTAAGGCAGAAGAAAGAATCCCAATAAAGGTAACCACATACCAAAATTTTGGCTTGGTAGCTAGCCCTACCAAGTCGGAGAGGGCCCTCTCCAAAAGGTCACAGCCAAGAGGGCTTGAGGAATTAGGGTTTTTAGGCTAGATATAGAGTGCAAGGGTTGTTTTGATTTGATTTGGTTGGGTTTCACTAGAAGAAGAAATTATTTCAAGGGAGCTAGGTCAGGGAAAATGAGATAGATTTGCATGGATTCAATCATAAGTCTTATCACCTAAATATGATTGTGATGAGATGGTTTTGAGATTGAGGAGAGGCTAGGAAGATCATGTGAGATGTATTCTTCCTAAACAGAGGAAAATGGACAAACTATGATCAATTCCCCAAAACAGAGCATGAGCAAGCATGTGTTCTGCCTATCAAACATGAAAGAGATCATACCATAGAGATGAATTTAACATGAATACAATACATTCTAAAATATCAAACTGAATAGAAAAAAATGATAAACATCATACCACAAGTATCCCAAAAAATAACTGCAACTCTTCTTTATTAACAGACCAAACTGAGTACAATAGTTCCTTGATCAATAAGCTATTATCCAAATTATTCCAACCCTTGCTTAGTGTGAATAAAGGGGCTAAGTAGACATCAAACGAGCTTCACTCATCCTCAAGGATCGAATCTATGAGGTGAGGAAGAGATCCACTAATTTCTAAACTGAAAGTTGAAGTGTATGATGGTCCAAGTGACTCATTCCTATCTACACCCAAACTGATTCATCTTGACTAAAGGATAACTTTACCTAATGAATCTACCCCTAAGTAACTTATACTTGAAATATTTACATTTACCATGATGAATTACATTAATATAAAGATGATTTTCTGAGAGAAAATCGAAATTTACAATTAATAATCAAAAGTATCAGCAAACTGTCATATGCGCCATTTTCTTGTCATATGTGTAGCGCCTTAAGGCTCTGCACCCTCCATGTTCAAGGAAATTTTTGACTGACCTACAGGTGTCCAAATCAAGCTCAAGATGGATTTTGGAAATATTTTCAAGTCCTATTTCTGAATATGCCTCTATCTCTCAAAATGATGCTGATTTGACCCTTCAAAATTGCAATCTCCCAAGAATGCTTTGTGCGTAGCACCTAGGAAAAACATGGGAAGAAACATGATTTTTTGGTGGTTTTTTGCCCTTTTGACTGAACAGTTTGCCTCAAAAACCTTAGAAAATGTACATGGTGCATGTCTTCATCATTTTAAACCCAATGGTGGTGACCTTTTTCCCAAAAAATGTCCCTATCATTTGCATGCAGATGACAAATTTTCTGATATTTCCTTATTCATAAAAACACAGTCAAACTCAGAATTTACAAAAAAGTTTGAAAATGCCTCAAAAATTTTAGAATAGATGATGATGATGTGTCTAGGATTGGAGGGAAGCGTCAACAATAATGTCCAATTTCTTCTTCTCCTCCATGGTCAAATCTTCAATTTTTGCATTGGCACTTTTGAGCTTTCCCAATGCAATTTTCCCCTGTTTGACTTTCTTCCTCAATAAGTCATTATCCTTATGCCTTTTCTAGCAGCTTATCCAAGTTCTTATTGGCCCTATCAAGCCATGTCTCCCTGTTTTCATTGATTACTATAGCAAGATGCTCATTTAGGGTTAGTTGATCAGCAAGCTTAGTCTCCCTTTTCCTCTCTAGAGATAGAGCTCTTTTCAACCCTCTATTTCTAGGTCTCTATCTTGGTACTTGTTCCTCATGTTCATCAAGTAATCCATACTTCTCAAGTGTTTCATCTAGAATGGCTTTGGCCTTTTCTGCCTCCCTTTGAGCAGTGATATAACTGACCTCATCAATGACCTGTTTAGTCTTCAATTGCTCATTTTCTAGCTCAAGGAAGTGTATGACATATCCGACCCTATCAAGATTAGTCTCGAGATCACTAATATTGGCATCCTTTCCTTTGATGGTTGCATTAGTGATTTTTTCATTTTCATCCTTATCTAGGTCAACAAGCTGAAATTCCTACTCTGTTTCATGAGTGTCTTCCTCATCATGAATGATTGGCTCAATGACCTTCTCTTTTCCTTTGTCCACCGGCTTTGTTGATGTATAAGGAATGGCCCCTTCCACTATATGTAGATAAAACACATTCCTAAAGCCTCTTTGGTAGGTTTTTGGCAATGGCTCAACCTCAACCATAATAGCCCACTTAGGCTCAATATCATCCATGTTGCTAGGTGACCCAATGTCATGATGAGATGGATATGAAGGAGGTGATAATGATGAGTGTGCTATGGGTTGAGATGGAGGGATAGAAGTGGATGGATAGGATGATAAAGGGACATTTTGTGCACGTTGAATAGGAGGGTCTCTGAATATATCATGTGCTATGAAGGTATCCCATGCAATGTTTAATTGATTCAGATGGTGAAGTACTATGATCTTAATGAGGGAAGGATGGAATAGAATTTTCATTTGATGTTCATATTCCCTTTTCTAGACAATGAATTCCATCTTATCTATGCTTCGAAAAAGGTAGTAGGGTATGTTCAACATCTTTACCCTAGTGAAATGCATCAAGAGGAGGATGTGATAAGTATAAAGCCTTGGAAATCTACCCTCACATGAAAATTATTTCATAATTATCTTCATCATCGGTGCATATATGTCCTGGAGGTGGGAGAAAGGAAAGAACCTCTTTTTCTCATTCTTATACATTGGTTTCAGGAAGGGCTCAAAGCAGTTTTCCTCCAAATCACTCTTTTTGAACCACTTCTCCCCAACATTCGGGATCTCGGTGGTAGCTGAAATAATGGCAGTTGAGACAGTAAAGGTGGCTCCAGTTAAAGTGACTTGGCTATTGTGGAGTTTGGATATGAAGAGCCTGGTCAATATGTCATGGTGTTGAACCCTTTGAATTTGTTCACAAAAATCATAACAACCAACATATTTGAAACATGCTACTGTCATTGGAGAAGCCAAAAGTTCCCTTGTGTTGGTAGGTTCAAGTTTGGTTATCCTGCCCCCTTTATGTGGCTTCCTAGCTTCTATTTCCTCTTCCTCATTGTATGGTCTATTATGCTCTTCTTTTTCTACCATGGTGTTTTTATGTCCAAAAATCTAGGGAAGTATATGATAATGTGGAAGGTGAATTTTTGGGATAGGAAACGGGGAAAGGGAAATTTGTGGGATATAGTTTTAGGGATATGAGAAAAGGGGGAAGGAAAAGGAGTGGTAGTGTGATGGGAATTGGGATGGGGAATTAGGAATTGGGAGCCTAGGTAAAAGGAGCACATAGGGCTTAGGATTTTAGGATTTAAAATCTTAGGGATAGGGATTGTAATAATAGAGGTTTTGGGAAAGAGTATTTGCAATGTGGAAAGGGTATGAGAGTGTAAGGGAAATGGGTTTTAGGAGTTGGGAGTGTTAGGGAGGAAAAATAGGGTTTTGAATGGTTAAAACACCAAATTCTCAAGCAAATTACACAACACCAAACAAATAAACTTGAAGGAGGTAAATGATGATGGAAGACACCTTTACTCACTTGCTAGAGGCTCAAACAATTGTTGCAGAAGTTCTGGAGGTGATTTGGCACAATTTGGATGATTTTCTGGCTTGCTCGACATATGTGCAGCGCCTTAAGGCTTTAAGTAGAGCCTTCATTCTATGCGTAGTGCCTTAAGGATATGTGTAGCACCTTCAGGATATGCGCAACGCCTTCAATTTTTCTCCAATTTTGCCCAGAAAATCAAAAAATCGCTCTTCTCAAGTGTTTTCTCGATAGAATAGGAGGAAAATTAATTTGAAATGATGTCTAAGAGTCTTTAATACTTGAGTGAATTTTGATTTAAATCAAAAACCCACTTTTCCTATGTTTCTTTTCACTTTTTGAAAGCATGTTGAATATCCTTTTTTCTTTGACTTTTCTTCTTTCCAGGATGAAGTTGCTAGAGTTTAGCACTTTTCACTTTGATTTTGTGGTCTTTAGTTTGGCATATGAAATTGGAGTTGGCAGCTTTTGGAGAGTAACTTATTACATATAGGAAGCATAATATTACATAAAAAATGAAATAAATTAAAACTCTTTTTTTTAATAAATTACATTTGAGTATGAAATTGTACTTGAAACCATAATTACAACTTTAAAAATATCATATTTACATGTTGATAATCTTCTGGAGATGATATTGAAATGTCTACTGAGTCACTCTCACACCTTTTTTTGACCTTATTGAGATGAAATGGTGCATTTTTGGACCTTGAAAAATGAAACCTAATAACCTAATGGGACCTTGAATGACCTGACTCCATGGTTGACTTTGATTGACATAAGACATAGTGAAATGAGCTTTCAAAAGTGTTTTTATGCTCAGCAAGACTTGAAGGTGGGCCAAAAAATGTGAATTTGTAAGGGAGAGTGATATTTTATGACTAGGGCTAACATCAGTGAATCAATTTTTTGCATGACCTAAGGGAATGATAAAAAACATTTCTGAATGGGACACCTAAAATGAATATGAAAAGAGTAATTTTGATCACTAATGGAATAATGCACATTCTAAAACTAACATTAGGCACCTAGGTGGACCAACAGTTGTGCAAAAGATTTATTTATTACCACATGTTATTTTAGCTAGTCATAAAATCATGATTAGTAAATAGGGTGTCATGAGAAAACTTCATGATTGGAATGATAAAAAAGTAGTTGTGTGAACAAATTAGGAGATATAAATGAGTGCAAAGAAATAAATATCAAGTCCCATGTTATAAAAATTATGATACATGTGATTATGTTAAAAGAACTGGGAGTATATCGCATATGATATCTCCTTGAGAAGTTAAGGATTATTAGTGTAATGATTATAAGACCTAGACATGAGTCTTTTGTTACAAAATGTGGAGCTCCTCCAACAGAGGACAGGTGTGAATGACAAGACAAGAGTTGGATAGACAAATTTCCTTGAAAATTATTAGCTCTACATTTGTTCTACTTGCTCATCAACCTGTCTCTAGAAATTATTTATATGTATATTCTATTACAAAATGATAGCCAAAATCATCCCTCTAAAATGCTGGTATGCTAGCTTGTCTTGTCTGAAGGAATCTTGTGCCAATTCTTGAGAAATGAAATTTTGTCTTGCTACAACGTTGTGCATGCATTTACACTAAAAGGAAAAGACCCTCTAGTGGAGGTTATAAAGGAGGGTTTTAGTGTTATAAAATTGGAAAAAATTGTCAAAAGAACATTTGCTACAACATCCATTTTTGGTAACAGAGGTTTTGGCAGAGCTTCTAACGAAATTTCAACATAATTAAAAAAAATAGGTGGCCAAAGGTTGTTATGGATGTTTTTCTTATCGGTGCACGCATCAGGTGTGAATGCATTGGTGCGTTTTACCATGAACGCACCAGTATTGTAAACATACCAAGCACCAAGATGGAAAAAAAAATCGGACGCCTCGATGTTTTTAGCAACGTCCTGGTGCGTGTCAGCCAGCAAGATGCACCGGGTCGATGGAAGGTACATGCACCGGGCCATCTAGGTGCTAAAACACACTCGGCCATTAAGTTATAAAAATGCACTGGTGCGTTAAAGGAAAACTGTATCGGTGCATGCAACGCCCATCGGACCACCCAAGTGGTAGTCGTCGATAAAGCACACCGGTCGTTCTAATTGGTATTGGTATTTGTGCAGTGCCCATGGGTCGTAGAAATACACTGGTGCACATTATCATAAAAATGCACCAGTTTGCAGTAACTAACATGCACTAGTGTTCATTTTGTAGTTTTTAGAAACATCGACCTATGACAGTGCAATTATTGTGATTTTTTAAAATTCATTATTCATCAAAAGTTGACACATATCTTATAACAGTATTCATATCAATTAAATTTTTATTAGTGAATTTGAATGTGATGTTTGGATTAATTTGTTGTATCATATCATCAGATTTCGCATCTCTTCATTATAATATTTAATCATCCATATATTTAATCAATGGTGTAATATTTCACAGTGGCAATGGAGAACGCAATAGAATAAATTAAAACATATATATATATATATATATATATATATATATATGACACTCTTTGTCATACAAAATGGGATAGTTATTGGTATCCCTCCGTCTTTCAATTGGGACAATATGTCCATTACATTAAACAAAATTTCTGATTTCACGGACAAATATTTTAAAAAATACAACGCCTTGCTTTGATATCCAAACATATTGATCATCATTCTTCGCTGAAACTACTGTCACTGCTCGAGCTACTTCCATGACTTAGTTTATTTTGAGGAATGTTTGTTCACTGTGTTTATTTTTTTCTTCTTCTTTAAGTTCCATCTACAAACATAAAAATAAAGTGTAATGAGTGTATATACATTGGTGAGAATAATGAAAATTACAATATTAAATAATATACATCAATGTAAATCGAAAAGAAATGTACCATAGCAAGAATTGACTCATGAAATATACACATTATTTCAAAACCAAATTTCATGCCATCTTTCAACAATTCATTTGTTGCCACAATTCCATACTTTGTTTCCTGCAAGTTTTATACCCCATAATAAATCATAGATTTAATATAAAAGATTTTTTGTTCTATTAATTATAGATGGAACTAAGTAAAAATTAATTTCTGATATGCCAACATATACTAAAAACCCATATTTAACCCAGTGTCAATCAATTCTTCTGATGGTCCTTCTTTGTATGTTAGCACCTGTTTGAATACATTCAGTGATGATTGTTGTAAAACAACTTAAAATATACAAAAATGAAATCTAGTTAAGTTGTTATAAGGAAGTAACAATTACTCACAAACATAGATATCAACCCTTTTCTTCCTTGTCGTCATGTTTTATGTGTTGAATGGGTTCCATTTTCTTTTATTTTCTGCAAGGAAATACTTGAAAATTAACATTTAATGCTAAATTATTTATTTATTGTAAAAATCCAATGATTACATATTACATTTGAAGTACGTTGTTGTTGAGATGGCTCCTCGTGCGATGTAATTATGTCCATTTCTTTGACCATATCCTTGTACACCTTTTTGGAAATTCCTACTGGCATATTTCTAATATCATCTCGTTCATCCTTTGAGATTTTCATAATCTTCCTGAAAATGTAACATGACAATAAACTAATTTTTTTTTTTAAATTGATATATGAAAAGTAAATATAACAAAAGTGATATTTATAAATGATTTATTTCTAGTAATATATACATGTAATTCTAGAAAAACATTTAAAGGAACATTCCTTCATTTTTGTTGTTGTATGTTTTTTCTATTAAAAGTCTGACATGTCTCATTGACCAATTCTCTAGAAACTCATCCTATAATTTAAATAAAATTTGGTTCTTGGAATCATTGGATTTATTTTTGTATTGTAAGTGGAAAGAACGTTTATACATTCGTTCCACTAGATCCCTCAAAGTTTTGTAAAATTTTCCCCCCCTTTAGTTAACCTCCAGAACCACTCCAGATGAGCTAAGGAGAAATTCATTTTCATTTGCATGTTCTATTTTTTTCTTTTCTTAGAACAACATTCATTTTCTTAGCTATTGGTCCCTATAGAAAATTAAACATATGTGAATTAATAGATTATTTTAAACATAGATAGAAAATCTTTCGAATTAATCACATCATTAGGATTTGGTCGACGTTTCGAACCATCTAATGTGGTTCATCCTCAGGACAAGGCGAAGAAGGAAAACGATCTCAGTGAATAAATAGGAAGGATGCATCATAGCTCGGAGTTAGATATTAAAACTAGCCATTATAAACTAGTTGTTATTTAGTTAATTAGTTATAAAATTAAAATTAAAAGTTTTTTAATTATTTAATTAGTTAGAAAATTAAAGGATTTTTAATTAATTTAACTAATTAGTTATGAAATTAAAAGTTTTTAAATATGTAAAAATGTAATAATTTGGGAAAAAAGGATTAAAATATAAAAACCCAAAAGGGAGAAGGGGTAGCTTATAGTAAAGGGAGAAAAAAAAATATATAAATAAATAAATAAAATAAAATAAAATAAAAATATAAATATAAATAAATATAAATAAATAAATAATAAAAATAAAAATAAAATAAATAATAAATAATAAATAAATAATAATATATATTAACTATTGTTCTGCCCCGCTCTCCACCCTTTGTAATAATAATCATAAATCTTCCCTTAAATTTTTCATTTTATTTTTATTTTCATTTTCTAGTTTTATAACTTATTCATTCTAATTAATTAATTAATTAATTTATTTATTGTTATTATTATTATTATTTATTTATTATTTATTATTTATTTTATTTTTATTTTTATTTATTTTTATTTTATTTTATTTTATATATATATATATATTTCTCCCTTTACTATAAGCTACCCCTTCTCCCTTTTGGGTTTTTATATTTTAATCCTTATTTCCCAAATTATTACATTTTTACATATTTAAAAATTTTTAATTTCAGAACTAATTAATTAAATTAATTAAAAAGCCTTTAATTTTCTAACTAATTAAATAATTAAAAAACTTTAATTTAATTTTATAACTAATTAACTAAATAACAACTAGTTTATAACGGCTAGTTTTAACAACTAACTCCGGGCTATGATGCATACTTCCTATTTATTCACTAAGATCGTTTTCCTTCTTCGCCTTGTCCTGAGGATGAACCACATTAGATGGTTCGAAACGTCGACCAAATCCTAATAATGTGATTAATCCGAAAGATTTTCTATCTATCTACATTATGGATCACAAAATTCTTAGATTTAACATTATTTTAAACATGTTATCTAGCATTTTTAAGTATATTATTAATGAAAATTCAAAAATGAAACTCATATTGGATCGATAATATTTTTTCATTCACTTGATTCATCCTTCTGCAATTTTTCCATTAAGCTTTTACTCTCTTCTGGTCTTAGATCATAAATAATATTATCGAGCTTCATCAGTTTTTGGCTCTCATGATACACAGTAAAACATACATATTAGTTAAACTTACATATAGTTCAAAAATAATAATTTTTATTAAGAAATTACAAATAACTTGCCTTTTTTGCTTTTCTTGATGTGCTATCAGTATTTTTGCTACTTGATATCTTGTCAGCCATTTATTTATCAATATGAAACCTGTACCATACCATTCATTAATATAGTTTATAAATAAATCACATACTTTTCACGTAAAAAAAAAAATGAAGAAAATGGTGCGCCTTTCAAAAATTACGCACTGAAGGCGGTGTGGTAGGTTCTTATAAACGCACTGCCAAAAGAGTAGAAACATCATATGGTTCTCTCTGTCAACAAGGAGACTCGGTGCATTATATGTTAACCAGTGCACCGATTAACACAAACATAAATTAATAAAAAAATAAAAAATAAAAATAAAAATAAAAATAAAAAATAAAATTATCAAGCAATTTTTTTTTGTCAATATGCGCCCGGTGCACTATACTACAATAGCGCACCAGTGCGTTATTTTAAACAGGGCACATCGATTAAAAAAAAATGTTTTTTTTTAAATCATGCAAGGGTCGACATGGATTAGGATCTGACTCTACAAGTGGTCCCGCGGGTTAGAAGTTGTACGCCTATATATATAACAATACAAACCGTATAAATCTAAAATGAAAAGCCCTAGTTGTGAAGTCACAGAAACAAGAAGAAGCAAGGGTTTAATGTAAGAATGGAATTTTTTTGTTTTTCTTCTTCTAAAAATGCACAGTAAAATTTAACAATTTTACTATACTACAGGGTTTTTGTGTGAATCACTAGATGTTTCGAATTCTGATTCTCTGAATAATGTTATTGTTTGAAAGTATTTTGCTTCTCCACAGTGCTCTCGTTCTCTCTTGCTCCAAGTATGTTTCTCATGCAAATCCATCCTTGAAAATTTTTGCAAAAATAATGAAATAATGAATAGATTTTACTATTTAAAGAAATTTTTATGAAATTAGATTTCCAAAACTAATTTGCCACCCATTTTTCAATTTACCACCTTTTTTTCACCTAAAAAAAAAAATTGCGTTTTTTTATTTCCGTATATTCGGTGCGCTTGTTAACTAACCTCACCGGTGTGTCAGTTAATAACACCACACCGGTGCGCAGTAACTAAAACGCACCAGTGCGATTAACTGTAAATTAGCACCAATAACCATAAGTCCATTTTTAAGGCACTGAAATTACATTTAGGTATGTACACCCAAATTTATTGTTGATTTTGCTCAAATTCAGGGATAAAATGTCATAATTATATCAAATGGACAATTCTTCAAAATCCATCTCATTCCATAATATTTCTCAAATTCCATCGCAGATTTCCCCCTATCCATCTCCAGACGTAATTACTTTAGATTTTATTTATATTTTCATTATCTAATTGCATTTGTTTTTTATCCATGTCAATCAGTTGAATAAAATTAATGTATACAAATTTGTAGGTTCATGCATATTTAGAATCGATTTCAGATGCACAAAATATTCAAATAGCTCCAAAACATCAGAAGCTCTTATCAGGAGTAGCATACCACAAGGTGCATTTTGTAGATGAAAATGGACAGCCGCTTCACCCTGCTAATTGTAACATTGCATCTTCTAACCACAATCCCGGGACAATGATGGTAATAATAATTTTTTGGTACATTAATGTAATTATTTCAATATCAAACCAATTAATCATGCATTGTCGACGTGCTTACTAATTGATATTATTGAATTTTACTAATCATGTTCAAATATATTTTTTAAAATTATTATGATTCTAGTGATGATGAGAGACCTACCTACCATCTTTCGTTGCACCCCATGACAATGTCAAATCGAGAGAAGGTTGATTTAAGAGAAAAAATCGTAGAGGAATGATACCAGGAACGGTTGAATCAACCACCTATTCAATTCCCACTATGTCCAGATTCACCAATTAGGAATGACTACAACAATAGTAGTTCTTCACAAGATGGCAATAGAGGAAATGAAATAGAGGTTGGTATGGATGATTACTTAATGGATACGACTTCCATGGAGACAATTTTGTTAGATGCATTTCATAAAGATTATAATCTAGGGGATGATGCTCATATCACTAATACATTTTTCGAAAGCCTTAAATTTTCTTCCACCATCCCTCTCTTTGGACCTGGCGGTCATTCAAAGTCTACCCAGTTGGGGACAATGATATTACTGTACAACTTGAAAGAAAATTTTGGCTTGTCGAATGGATGTTTCTTGGAAATGTTGAGGTAATTGACCATCAAGTCCTCCCTTATACTTTGAGAAATATAATCACACAATGAACATTACAAATGGTCAATTTTATGAATGATAATAATTATATCAACATTAATGTACATTTAATATTGTCCATGACCAACTACAGGTTATTCAAAGATAAGGTTCTTCCGAGTAATAATGCCTCGTAGCTGCGAAGAGGCAAAGAAATTGTTGAAAATGTTGGGTGTTGAGTACATATCATTTCATGCATGTCCAAATGATTGTATTTTATATAGATGAGAATATGCAGACAAAGAGATATGTCCGAAATGTGGGCATGATAGGTTTGATAAATAAAAAGAGAAGGGTAATTCACGTGGTCCTCCTTTTAAGATATTGAGGCACATTCCTATAATCCCAAGGATTCAAAGGCTCTTTTGTTGCAAAGAATTAGCGATGTTGCATGGATAGCATGCCTCACACAGAAGTGAGTTGGGATTTATGTGAATCTTAATAGATTCAATAGCCATGAAGCATATAGAGGATAAATAGCCCAAAATTTTCAAGGATGAAGTACGAAGTCTATGACTCAACATAGCCATGGATGGCGTCAACCCATATTCCCTCCAAAACACCAACTATTCTATTTAACCTATAGTAGTGATCAATAAAAATATCCCCCCATGGTTTTTCGTGAAGAATGAACATCTTATGTTGGTTCTCATAATCCCTGGTAGAATACAAGTGAAGAATATGGATGTCTACTTACAACCACTGGTAGATGAATTAAAGGAATTATGGGATGGAATAAATGTATATGATGTATGAAGACCCATCGCAAAAGAGAGGAGTTTTACATTGTATGGCATATGTTCTTACACGACACATGATTATCCAGGCTTAGGAGTTTGCTCTGGTAAATTACATGTTTATTGACTTTTTTATATACGTAACAATATTATTTCGCATATTAGTTATTTAATTCATTGTTATTGTTCTGATATTCGTGATATTATTTAACGTGCCATGCATATTGTATATAATAATTTCACAGGTCTTGTAACAAAAGGGTACTTTGGATGTAAATGTTGTGGACCTTCTCTGAAAGCTACATGGTACAACGACCTATGAAAGCCAATGTATGACTGCTTCAGAGTATCCCTCCCAGGAGAACACCCTTACAGAAGAGCAACATCTTCTTTCAATGGTAAATGAGAGAGAACCCAAAGGCCTCCAATAACAACAACAGCTGAATGTCTTAGAGCATATGAGAGAGAGAAGGAGAAGGATTTCATAGAAATGTTTGATTCAAATGGGGAGCCTATGTTTGATGATCCAGAATTCTTCGACACCTATGTTGAGAAATTTCCCATTGGGATGAAAATGAAATATATCTTTTATAACCTCCTATTGGGAGAATCTTATGATTACCCACTTATTAAATCCCATGCATATATTTAAAAATGTTTCACATTCTTTATGGAGGCACATATCATTGAAACAAAGTGACACGTTGGCTATTAGGATAGATATTATTACTTCAAAAACTAAAAAGAAACATTGGCCAAGACGATTAGAAGGTACAGGATCAGAGGCAGCTGGTCCCTCTAATTAGTATTTCAAAGAAGGTGATGTCCCATGGATTTTTAAAAAATATGATATTTCTTTGGCAAATGATGTTATAATGGGTGTGAGGGTGCCATATTCATATGGGTCTTCACTACGACGCTTCTTCACCGTGGATGACCATTTTTCGGGGTTGAAATTGCAAGACCATTTGAATCTTCTAAGAGTATGTATAATTTCAAAAGCATGATTTTATTATTTTTTATATTAATAAATTTTATCCCATGCAGGGATCATAAAACATAACTAATTTTGTATATTATTGCATATGTTTATAACTTTGAAATGTCATTATCCTTTGTTCGTGTGTGGTTGTGTGAAACATGACTTCCCTCAAGACCTAGGAGGTGCCATATCTAAATTATCTGCATTTGTACATTGGATCCAGTTAAAGGAGATTCATGTGGCTAGTATTCCACGGTGGCATCAAGAGATAGTTGAGATTGTTTGTATGTTTGAGAAGGATATGTCGACGAGTTTCATGGACTTGCAGGTTCATATTCTAGTCCACCTTATAGATGAGGTTGAATTAGTTGGGGTGGTTTCTTTTCGTTGGTTGTTCTTCTTAGAGAGGTATATGAAGAAATTGAAAGGTTTTATTCGACAAAGGGAAAAACCCGAGGGGTCTGTGGGAGAGGGGTACATATCGTATGAGTCTTTCTATTATGCCAGTGAGTACATCAAGCAGATCAACAACAGACTAGGTGCGATGATTTTGGACGATGAAAGGGATGAAGATAAAAGAGAAGGGGAGCTGCTCCAAACCAACGGAAAAAGGTGCTTGATAAGGAGTAAGCGACTTATAATTTTTCAAATTTACACAAAGTAAATATTCATGTTGAACTTTTCTATAATGTATATTTTAATCTGATATGTACTATATGTCATTTTTATTTCATCAACGAATGCAGAAATTGAAGCAATCAATAAATTCATTCTTTACAATTTCGAAGTGACACAACTGTGGGTCGCATTGTATGATGAAAAGAGGATGAAATGGGATAGTGACAATCAAGAATTCAGATGGTTTAATGGTAGAAGTGTGCATTATCCCGATCATTTAAAAGAAAGCATGCCAATTATATGCCCCAAAAGTTGGGTTGCTGACTAAGTCAGAGAGAAATACGGTGCAATCGGTCGTTACCCACGTGCTAAAGAGGATGCAATAAACGTAGGGATTGGGTGCACCCACTCGGTAATAGTCTATTTATGTACATTTTAAACTTAATAATGTACCTTTGAAATGTAACATCTATATTTCATATTTTAACAGTTAGGTTATTATAAGACACATGACACTATGATTTTTTAACTTTTTTATAGGTGAATTTGCTCCCATCTATGTGGGCATATGGACACCATTTTCACATAGAAAATGTCAATGAAGGACACATGAAAAAATACTGTGGATTGGAAGTAGAGATATATCAATCTAGTCGAGCTAGCTACCGTGATCAAAACCTAGTACGAGGGACGTTAGGTTACATCGAAAAGATACAAGAGATATTTGAAGTGGATTTATCTTCTTTCCAATGTGTTATTTTTAGGTGCAAGTGGTGGGACACCTTTGATAGGAATAATGTAAAGGAAGATTGCGATAGTAGGCTGATATGTATCAACTCTAGAAATATGTGGGATGAAGCTAAGGATCCCTGTGTTTTCCCCAAAAACTGCAACTAGGTGTTTTTTTACCTAGATGTGTTGGATAGGGATTGGTGGTTCGTATTGAGACATGACCCTAGATCAAAACATATTTTTGAGAACAATAATGTTATCATGCCAAGCAAGCTGGAAGATAATGAGCGTGACCATGAGAAACGAGAGTGATATGGTACATGTGTTATTTCATCATTTATACTTTTTAATATGGGTTTTTATAAAGAAGAGGAATTAACCTTATAACTAAGACTCTTTTTTTCGAAACATTATAATATGTATTTTGAATTAATTGGTTTGCATTGTGTTAATGTAAAAATTATTTCACTTGATAATTTTCAATTATGTTGATCTCGAAAACAATGGCACACTGTATCAATTTTTTTTTTTTTTTATAACGTCAATTCCTAAAATAATACAACTACTTGATTTCTTTAAATATGTGTGAATGATATCTTCAAAATGTATATTGCTATTTTTGGTATGTAAGATCATAATAAAATAATGATAATTCTAAACATGAATTTATTTGCATTATTTTCTAAACTTTATTAGGTTAAAAAAATTCATATTATTCTACATTTATTATTTTACAATTATTTATATTCATACAAATTTACAATTTTACAATTATAGTAATTTAACAATATTTATGGTATACATTTTAATTACGATGGTTCTGATTCAAAATTGAAAATTAATTTACAATTTTATAAATTTACATATTTACAAATTTTAATAAAATGGAATGATGACAATACATACAATTATAATTACAATTTTCCAATTTCACAATACAATTACAATTACAATTACAATTTTACAAATATTTTACATACAATTACAATTTTACATACAACCACATTTACAATTACAATTTTACATACAATTACAATTACAATTACAATCATTTCACAATACAATTACAATTACAATTACAATTTTACAATTTCACATACAGTTACAATTACAATTTTACAATTTCACATACAATTACAATTACAATTACAATTTTACAATCTTACATACAATTACAATTACAATCACAATGCATACAATTACAATTACATTTTTAGAATTTTACAAATTTACAAATTTTACAATTTTAATAAAATTGAACCATGACATGAATACATACAATTATAACTACAATTTTACAATTTCACAATACAATTACATACAATTACAATTACAATTTTAAAAATATTTTACATACAATTACAATTACAATTTTACATACAATTAAAATTAAAATTTTAATTACAATCACGACATAATATTTAATAAATATCATGATTTAATATTAAAAATAAACATCACGATCATGATAACCATTGTACAAACCTCATATTCGACTAAAATACACATTCAAATTCGCTAACATTATCTAATCATTGTGATCATGATCATCTTAATAAAACACAAGCATTGTATAACATCATCACAACAAAAGCATCAAATATACGTCTCATGTCAAATAACTGCTATCACATACACATATATCCGCAAGCACATTAAATGAACATATCTAACATGACCTAACAATATACACATTATGATGAACCAACATATAAATTAAGTACATCAACATGAACATAAAATATATGGACTATATATATATATATATAATAAAAAATATACAACTATAATATAACTGCATATAAATGTCAAATATCTAGTGATAAATCAATACTAGTACTAGTTGAGGCCTGCACATTGAATGATGGTGCAGCGTCATGCTTAGATAGATGACATGCCTACTCCGGAGGTCCCTACTGATCAGTCGATGGTGCAGTCTGCTCAGGAACTGCCTACTAATGACTCGTTGATGGTGCAACCTACTCAGTGGATGGTGTGGCCTACTCAGATGGAGCTTCCTCCTCAGATGGACCTTCTTGCTCAAGATCAAGTGCCTTCTCAGGACTAGGTGTCTGTTGAGATGGTGCAGACTGCTCAGGCAATGCCTGTTGATTAGGACTGGATGTGAGCTTCTCATCATGATCTACGGTGTAAGGTGAAGGAGGAGGAGGTGGAGTACTAGAATGACGATCATTCCCCTCATGATCATGATCATGATCATCAGATGAGGCACTGCTTTTTCATGCATCTCCACGATGCCTACCCCTCCTAGCCCACGACAGTGCTCTGGAATCTCCAACGATATAACGCATGAGGGTCATCACATCACCGGGCATGCCTCTCCAGAGCTATGTGAACCTACGATCAGTCTGGATCTCTCATATCGTAGCCGGGTGGACTTCCTCATCAATTAGGAGTTGACAAAGTTGGTCACCGAACTCCTTCCTGAATCGGGTCTCCGGCCTATGCCTCAACCTCGCGGGTATCTTCACCTGATCAGGATTAGGTATGTCACACTGATCCTCCACCTCTGCCATCTCCTCGTTGACATCTACACCTAGATCATTCAGTGGGTGTGGAATCATGTCCCCAACTAATGTCCCAATATCTACAAAATATATAGTACACAACAATAATTAGATATTTTCATTAAAAACTTTAATAAAACAAGTTAAATAACGTGTTAGAATAAATTTGATAATTCTAATTAATTAATTAAGACAATAAAATGAAACTATATTAATTTAAAGAAAAAACTAATATTACCTCTCGCATCTGACGGCTCGTCCTGTGTGAAGAGGATGTTGGTACACCCTCGCCAATCCAAATTGGTGTACGGACATGGCACCAGAACGAACGAGTGATTGTCAGCAATGGATAGCAACTCCAGTGCATCAGGAGATATCCCTGTGGGAAAGTCAGACTGGCCCCTCTTAGGCATCATGTGGCCCCACATTTGCATCCGTACATGCAACATCGGCGTACGAGGTTGTCGAACAAAAGTAGGTCTCGTCTCTAGAAACCTCTCAAAAAATAAACAAAATAACTCTCAATGAAAAGGGAAGCTCAACCTCCCACATGCATGAGAATGAATTCTATTTAATGATGTACAAAACTGCCACAAAAAAATTGCAAACCATCTCACAAGTCGTGGCACCTAGAATAAAGAACCAACATATAATAAAAGTGGGCAACTAATGTGTTTCCCGTCGTTTGTATAGTGTGCGATAGTCGTCAGCAGTAGTGAGAGGCACCTCACCTCCTCTGTACAAAATGAAGCAATACGTAACTGACCACCAGACACCTAAAAATCAGCAGGAGAAACTATATCGTCCCTAATGTATCTCTGGGAGTACGCCAATTGATTGCCTGTTGCATAGCCGACAGGGACATCTAGGAACTGGGGAAAATCCTTCCCTCACCTAGATAGGCCAATAATAAAATAGATGTCGTCCTTAGTGGGTGTGAACCACCAGCCAGGATCAACCCGGAAAGCTTATCGGTGGGCATCCCACCTAAAGATCAACTGTCCCAATAACCCACTATGGCCCTTCAAGGATGTAGCCTCCTCATAGAACTTGATGAGGCCTAGCTTCAGCAACCAGGCCGCCGTAATAGTTGAGGGTACAAAAGTGTTCTTTTCGGTTTCCTCCCACAACCGACTCACGCTATACCAAATACCATATGTTTGTTTTGTTTTCTCTGTTACTTGACTATCTGCATATTAAGTACTTTTTTTTATTAAATGAGAAAAGGTATATATATATATATATATATATATATATATATATATATATATATATATATATATATATATATATATATATATATATATGTATATGTATGTATGTATATGTATATGTATATGTACCTATATATATATATATATATATATATATATATATATATATATATATATATATATATATATATATGTATGTATGTATGTATGTATGTATATGTATGTACATATATATATATATATATATATATAATTTTTTGAAGGAAAAAACAGTTAGTGTGCCCCAAAAAATAGTCGTGCACTGGTACCGGTGTGTACTTTTCATCGCGCATCGTGCTCAGTGCACATGGAAAATATTCGTGCACTGCCAAAGATGGAAATATTTTTCTGCACTGCGTTGACAAAACTATCCACTCAACACAGATATTTTGTTCAATGCACCGCCCAACAACAATACATGGTCAACAATGCAGTCATGTAAACGACTGCACCATTGACCATGTACTATTGTTGGGCAGGCGGTGCACTAACCTAACTATCCACCCCGGGGTAGATAGTTTGGTCAACACACCACCCATCCAACAGTACATGGTCAATGGTGTGGTCCTGTAAATGATCACACCATTGACTATGTAATGTTGTCAAGTGAGTGGTGCGTTGACCTAACTATCCACCCCGGGGTGGTTAGTTTGGTCAACGCACCACCCTCCCGACACTAGTACATACTCAACGATGTGTTCGTTTAAACGACCGCACCACCATGTTATTTTTTAAATTAGTCATGGTGTGTGTTTTTCGGTACTGCACCTGAACCCAATGCGGTTTCTGTTAACACCGTTTGTGGTACAACCTATAAATTTAAAAGCAACACTGCGAACGGTGCGAGCCGAACGGCTCGAGCACACCGTGCATAATTTTTTTTTTTTTAACGGTTAATTTTAAGTTTTTTTTCAAAATATAATCATCTGAAACATTTATTTATTGAGAAAAAAATAGAATACATGTACATTTACACGTCGAGGAGGAATTTTTGTTGAGGAATTGAAGAAACCAAATTTTTGCACCATTTTCGATAATTAGAACTCCACAAGTTGGGAAATGAATGGCAGCAATGCATGCAATGGGAGCACCAATGGCAGGGTGCCTCACACAAGACAAACTCACACCGGTGCTTGAGAGGTCTAGAGCACTGAAGAAGTAAAAACAACATTTTTACGCCCGGTTTTTTTTTTATTTAACCTTGTTTCGATGTGTGGGTTTTTGAGATGCACCAGGCGGTATTGTCAATGATGCACCGCATGTCGTTACAGTGCGCTGGATTACAGAGACGCACCAAGCCTGTTTATACGTAGAGCATCGGTGCACTATAGTACTTAGACACACCGGGCGGGTTTTTATAGAGAGCATGGTGTCTCGGTGTGCCAATTTTTAATATGCACCGGTGCATTTTGGGTAAAACACACCGGTGCGATTTATGATGAGAAATGCACCAAAAAAAAAAAAACATCCTCAAAAACCTCCACCCCCTAACCTCCTATAGAGACCTCCACTACAAATGGATATCTAGGCTATTTTTATAAGGGGTTCCTCAAAAACATCTGCTAGAGGGTCTTTTCCTTGTAGTGTTACATGCATGGACATTACTATGAATTTCTAGAGTATGTATTGTAGTACAATTAAGTGTTTGAGATCTATGACAACTTTTCTCTGAAGTCAAGTCATGAGACTGTCACTTAGAGTTCTTAGAACTATGACATTTTTCTCAATTTTTAATACTTAGGGTTGCAATGATATTTGTTTTTTTCTCTACTCATTGTTTGTAATTTTAGAATTTTTGGTCATTTTCTTTTACAAACTAAGTAATCGATGAGTTTGATGCATAATAAAAATTCCAAGATATGTTCTGCATTTTTGCAATTATCATCAAGGAATTCCTTAAATAGATGCCACACATCAATGTGTTGACTTCTTGGATGGACAATGATTGGGGGCGCTGATATTCAATGTAAATTCACCTTCACAATGCAGTATGCATTCATAGTGTGAAGAAATTCTTTGAAAACAATCAACATGTTGGTAAAATTATTTGGACATAGATGCATTCCTCTGGCTTGGCTTGTGTATGTTTTATTTTCTTTTACCAGCCAAATTTAAGTAGGAAATTATCAAAAGGATGAATTAAAATTACTATATTGGAATGAAATTAATTTCTATGTTTCATGTTGAATGTTCCTATCCTCTCATTATAAAAATCACTGCATGGGCAAGCTATAGATGATTTGTATGCAAAAATTACAACTCACGATGGTTACGTTGTGCAACTAGTGTTGACCTCAAGGGAATATTTTTCTTTCTATTCTTGGTTTTAAATGTTATGTTGGCATCCCTGTTTGAATGAATCCTTGTTTTTAGGGATTCCATACCATAATTTGGTTTGAATGTCACTATTGTGGGAGAATTGAAGTCACAACACTTGCCTCTTCCATGGATAAGAATGGTTAGCAATAAGTTATTATACTCAGTGGTAAAATTGAGTTGTGGAACTCATGAATACCCAAATTACTATTATTAAGTATATTTGATCTTGTAGGTTGACATGAACTAGAAGAGAATATTATCACGCTATGTTATTTCTTCTTGCATATATAACATATATAAAAAAGAGAGGAATAAAACCCTTGTGTATATGTAAAACAAGTTCCATTAGAATTTTAATGGTGGCTTAGTCACCTTGTGGATAATTATTTTGAAAAAGTGGTTGTATAAAAATAAGTATTTTAAAAATTGGAATAAATTTATTTGCTTGTTTGGATGAGAAAATATGTATGGATAGAGTAAATAATACACTTTTCACACATTCTTGACATGGGGCATGGGAAGGCTTGCTCGCAAAAAGATATTTCTTTCTTTGAAATAAATAAATCTTATTCAAAACCAACAACATTAAAATTGTGAAGTATGCATTTGTACCATTGCTGCTCTAATGGGTGCTAACTCATGTGGATACCTTCAGAATTTGACATTGATGATTGATGGTTGTAATTCAAATAATGGAATTTTGATTGTGCAAGGAAACTTCAGAAGGTTAATAAAAATGGTTAATTTTAACCATTATATCCAAGACCAAGGATGATGATCCTTGAAATTTGTGTCTTTATTATTGTCTTGAGGAAGCATAAATATTTTGATCTTATTTTGACCTTTCAATTTCTTGTTGGCAAACAAGGATGTACATTTCAGGTATCGATGAATGAGAAATGAATGAGAGAGAGAGAGAGTTCACTCTCTTGGTGGATAACGTTGTTGATTGTACAATGAAATGATTTGATGGCATTGCATGTAGAGTGAAAATGATGGCTTGCATTTGGTATTTGTATTATGGATAATGAGTTATGTCACTAGATGTGTCCTTGTAGGGACAATCCTGAGTTAGATCAGAATTATGTTCTTGTTTATATCTAGGTATATGTAGATACAATCAACTGTTTTTTAGTGTTGATGATGTAACAAGGAATCTCTAGCTTGAACTGTTATCTAGTAAATTGTGGTGTTTGACCAGAGCATGCAGTGATGATTATCTTGGATAAATATATAGTTGGGTTAATTGGCAGGCTTGTGTATTAAATAGGTCCTAGGCACTAAATAACTATGGAACTCTACATAAATATCTAAGCTGTAAAGGAGCATGCAAATAAAACATAGGTCCAGATCACCCATTAGAAGTGATAGATAATGCCCCAGGATATTTTATATTGTGGCCATGAATATTTCGATACAAAATGACACCCCTATTTATGTATGTAATTATTTTTCTGTGGGAATTTGTTCAGTATCCTAGGGCTTGCATGTACAACAAAATTTATTCTATTTTGTCTTGTGATGGGTTCCATCCACATACCCGCACGATTTCTTCATGTGCATGGCTTACAAATTTATTATGGTTTTTTTTCAAAAAGCGTCCAAAATAATTTTGCTGATTAATTTCATTCCACTAATAAGACTAAGAAAATAAATAAAGTTGGATTTGAGCTCTTGGATATTATTTGAGGGATGCATCCTCAATGTATTCCACTATTACAGGTAAATCACTATACTTATTCATGATTCACTGGATATCATAATTCCATCATGGTGACCACTTTTCTAATGATGCATTCAATGAGTTGAATTTGAAGGAAAAATGTATATTCATGAATTTGTAGTTGCAGGATATCTAAATCGGGTTATGGGAATATGTAAGAATTTAGAGGCATATGATGTTCTAATATTATAAGACAAGTTATTAGACAGATATTTGGAATTGTCAACAAATCGTGTAAGAGACATTTTTGTTGTAGTATTGGTGTATTTTCAAATAGATTCGGATTACTTTTAGTAACCCATTGACCCAATAAAGTGAGTAACATGCCGAGAAGTGATAATAAATCCATGAATATACCAGATTTATCCGTTATCTGTAATGTGACAAAGCAAATACCCAAAAATTGAAAAGTAGGCTATAGAATGGACTTCGTGTTGCAATGGATTCCAAATAACTTAAATACTAGATAAAAGGGTGCAATCTGGGATGAACAAATTAAGCTAGTTATACAAGTAGACATCATTACACTAATGGAAAAGAAAAGAATCCATATTGAACTTTACAGTTGTAAAACTAGTATGCATAAACAGGTAAATAGGAATAAAGGTATAATAGTGATAATTAGTGCGATCTCTCATGAGAGACAATAATTATTGAACTCTGAATATATCATTATTGTTGATTAACAAGTGAAAAAAAAAAAAATTATACCATGGTGGATTGAAAATTGTGATAATAATACTTGGAATGATCCTTATTAATTGGTGAAATCATTGGGTAAATGAAAGAATTTATAACGATGTAGTTATGATAATGCTACAAACTCAAATTGAGTGAAAATTATTAACCCTTGATGGGTTATGATGTATGCTAACTATTTTTATTCTATAAGTGTTTATGAGAAACTAATAACCACAAGGATGGTGAATATAGGTCAAGCTAGAATAGAAGACCATAATCGAACCTTTGAGTATTCTCACTTAGAGGAAATGATGTTACAGAAAAAAATTAGTTTCCGCATTAAGTGAAACAAAGGTACCTCAGCCGAGAATAAATACCTGTGAAAATCAAAATAAAGATTTTATCTGTAAGTATATTTCAGCTTGTGTTCAAAGTGAGGAAACACCAGGGACGACGTTTCACTCAAGGAGGGTGGAGATGTAACACTGCTAGTGAAAAGAAAATAGTTAATTAACTTTTACTACAGTAATTCGACAAACTGTAGAAATTTATTATTTAAAGTTATTTTGATTTTATTTCCTTAAAAATTGGTTTATAATTTTGAACAAAATTATATTTATAAATATATTTTTAATTAAGATTAAATTGTCGTGGCTGACATACATAAGTTATATTAATTATAATTAAGAAGGAATGAGAAGAAAACTGTGAAGAAGAGGCCCAATAGTAGTTACCTAACTACCAAATAGTTAGACAATTAGACAATTGTGTTTCTTGGTCCTTTCTCTCCATAGATAAAAAATAATCTCAGGTGGGAGGAGAGGGATTACACCCTTATAAGAAGATAAACAAAAGAAGAAGAAGAAATAACACAACTGAGATATCAATTTGGAGATTGCAAGGAAGTTTTCCAAAGCTGGGCCTAGAACGAGTGGAATTTCTTCCAAAATCGCGCAAGGTTGAACCCGGAAGGGATTCTGAGGCCTGCAAGAGTACATATAGACTGAAGATGTCATATATTTTCTGGTAGTAGGGGCTCAGAGGGAGTATCGAACATTATCACCGAAATAATTGGAAGGACGGAGGGCTCTTCTGTGGAGGTTTCCTTACTCAATATTGTCTTGGATAAAGTGAAATATGTGAATCGTGAATGTATTGAAAGGAAATTTTCCACTGTAAGTCCAAGAATAACAATAGAATAATAACATAAATTTCACTGTAAGGAACCCATTGTTCGTTAGAGAGATTAAAAGGACAAATTATAACTATCATAACTAAACCCAATAATGCGAGACCTCCACCGTTACTGAGCGGGAATGGTAACCCATTCATGCTAGAAGCCTGGGTGGAGGGAAACCCATGAGTGGGACAAACCCTAGTCATGCAACACCAAAATAGTAAAATGGCCACAGACAACCAGTTCGATATCAGGAGTAGAGCGGACGTAGTAGGGCTACTTTAAAACTGGCCTCGTTCAAATGGAATGAGGACCCAAGGGGTCAAAATGGATTGGAAACATTAGAAGAATACTTGGAAGGGTTCGTAGTATTAAACCTTGATGGACACAACCAAAACCCCAAATCACTAATGTTAGAAAGAGTGCTTTACCTGCACTATTCAACCCCAATAGTTAAAAATTAATAAAACTGAACGCAAAGATTATGCAAGGAATTGTGTAAGGTTATTCATTAAATAATGAACTTACTTGTAGAAGCCATGAAGCTTGATGAAACCTCCAGTGTGCCGATAGCTAAACCAAATTGGGAAATGACTTAGTACATGTTCCCAAGGTTAACCAAGTAACAAGTATATCGGTACCGGTTCAAGGGTTTTTCACTCAGCAAAGCAACGATGCCACGATATGTAGAGATTCCAACTAGACGTAGAAGGTGGAAAGAGCCTGGTTAAACCCTCCGATGGCCATAAGAACCCTCCAACCTCATCAAGTGAAGACAGGGAATTGAACCTGGGTCACATTCGCCGAAGGGGACAGAGCGTTCTGGCAGCAAGAGAAGAAACAAATGACTATATTATCGAGGCTTTGGGTGGGCTAATACCCTAACCACCCTCAAGTCAATCCAGTCCGTCGGATCAAATCTTAATCCACATTCGAGGAGAGTGTCAAGTGTTCCCTAATGAATACCACAATTGTTCAGCATAAAGATCTTGGATTGGGGGGGGGGGGGGGGGGTTGTCACATAAACTTGAGTTAATAATTGAAAATTAGTCGCCAATGTACATTAGTATTAATGTTCCTAATTTCAATAAACCATAGTAGTTGAGATGTAGTTTATAAGCATTCTAAATAACCTTAAATGTTCATCGTGCCACAAAGGTCCTTGTAATAAATTCTAAAGTGTTCATAACCATGGGAAACAATATATAGCAATTAACTTGGTCACAAGGTTATGTAATAAGAATGAATGTGAGTCATAGTGGGACCTGTGTATTTAATTGTGTACAGTTAGTTAATTATTGCTTTGGACCCAGGTGTATGAGGTTAGAGGCTATTATGGTCATTTCATTGCTCATGGTAAATTGTGCCAGTAAAATATGGAGATTAATTTTTTTTTATGTGTGTTAAGTAATGATTTGGATGAATGTTACACTGGTAACGAATTTCAGCCCTACACAGTTGGGCCAGTTGCATTTTTATAACCACCCTTCTGTAGATTTATAGGAAATCTGAAGAGAGGAAGGGGTTGGTTTTTTCAATTCCCCAGAGAACTTTGGTTTGGGAAGAGACAAGAGGAGAGAGACATAGGTCTATCTAAGGTAGGATGTTGTCTGTGAGAACTCTCGAGCTGGACAGAGAGATAGTGGAGTACCTTCCATCTGATTACTAGAGGCTGGGATGTAGTCACATTTCCCTACATGTGGACCTGTGTAGAAACTATGAGAACTATATACAAGCATGACTTCAATGGGGATAAGTGGATGTGATCGCCCTTCTCATGGTTGGGAGGATCGACCAAGCTCGATAGAGATTGTTAATTTAATTCAGATAAGTACAATGTGTAGTTCATCTTATTAATTTAATCAAAATGCTGAAGTTGTGTGATGTGAAGATTATGTTCAATGAAATTTAATTCTTACAGAATCACTAGAGTTATGGTTATAAACATAATTAGATAGAGATAAAGTGGTACTACACATTTTGGAAGAATTATTATTGTTTTGTTGTTCTTGAATATAACATACTAGGATTTTATACCCGTTGAAATAGAATTTGTGTAAACTGTCACCAGAGCCACTATTTATTATGTGTAGTACAAAGGAATTTATGGAGGGGTTTCGACCATCTAGTCGGGAAACCGAGTCAGTCTATCCCCCCATGGTTCAAATCATTTCAGTCCAAATGAGGAATAAAAAGGTTGAACATAGCTAGAACCTGTGCAAATTTTAATTAGTAATCTAGTTACAGAATGTGAATAGGCTCAACCCATAAATATTGTGTCTTCAACCATAACGAAAGGCTAAAGCCTGTATTAAACACAAAAATAATTAACAATGAAAGAACATAATGGTTCATGCCATTCTTAAATAACCAAGCTTGATAAAGTGGTAGTTAAAGCCCTACACTGACTGGGGAGTGAGTGTCTGCCTGTCCCAGCCAGGGTTTAGAACAAGAAGAAAAATTGCAGAAAATAAATACACATTCGAGATAATAATATACATAGCCGAGAAATGTTTAGAAATGCTTTCAGCTTAAATAGTGGAAAAACAGACCACGACTTATCTATACATCATTACAACAACAAGCATAGAACCTTCAAAGTATCCTTTTACGCACAAGATAAGCTAGAAGTCTTATAAGCCTTGTTGAAAGAAAAACATGAACCATATATCCAAGAAAAATTCAGATAGTAAACCTGTAACATCATAAACACATGAGGTATGGCAACAACATTTATATTTAGAAAGAAAACAGAACAGAAACAAAGTGTTTTCCACAATTCAAGGCGGAAATAATGCCTGTACATTTACATGGCTAATCAATTAAATGAAAGATGAGATAGCCTAGTCAATAAGTCAACAATCCCGTTAGAACATTATAAAGCCAATCCATTAAATTAATAGTCCATAAATGAGTGGCACCCAGAATGTCTAAATTTCAAACTGGGAGCAAGCATAATCTCTAAAACCTCTGCTAGGGTCGAGGGGGTGCATCTCTACACGAGGAGACCTCAAATGACATCGTTTGGTTTCCAAGACAAACCCGGAAGCCTTGACAGAATGCCCCTGAAAGAACCAAGCAAAGGTTGGTATGCAGAATCCATAAAATATATTGATCCAAAGATAAAGGGTAAGGAAAAGAAGACCTACCTGTGACTGCGACCGACATAAGCCCATCGAGAGGTTGAAGGCGTCCCTCGAAAACTTCATGAAATACTTGCAAGGGGCAGACAGTGAATTTATTTTCAAACGGTGTGACCCATAACCATACAATGCAGAATAAGAAAATGATAGAATGGTGAGTCGAACAAAAATACCTACAATATAGAGCAAGAACCAGAAATAGTCCACCTGAACCAGTTCTGGTGCAGAGGCATCAGTTCAATGTTACAACGGAGGTCCTGCAATCATGTTAAGAGACCCATTCTTAGCCTAACAAGGAAAAACCCCAAAAAAAACTAGAAACTTGCAGAGTGGTGGAAGACAGGTCGAAAATGAATAAGGGTTCCTGAATTGTTGTGGTAGTTAGGGTAAAACCCTCCTAGCCACCCTCCACTGCCCGATTGAATCGACGATCGGATGGAAGAACCGGATCCACCGATAATTACAGGTGAAGGGGACGAGGCACCCCAAGCAGTGTTTTAGCCATTCAATAAGGTTAAATGGAAGGTGAAGATCTCACAAACCTTGTCTTGGTTGGGGCGTCGATCACCAAACCCTTGTGTCAACTTAAATACCATGACATAGAATAATGGACCTTATTAAAATGATAAACCGAGATTTATATCCAAGCACTGATTAAATTAAATGTGAGGCTTATTATATTGTAGTCCATTAACTTATTAATGTAAATGTAGAGATATTTGTACATGCCATAAATTGTATACTGAGTCTCTTGACTTATTAAAGATAACCATGAATTGTATACTAAGTTTCTTGACTTATTAAAGAGAACCATGGACATATATGTATAGGAACTTTATATGAAGTCTCATATTTACCATGTTTATGCATATCATTTTTTATTTATTTTTTACCATAATAATGGTAATAATTCTAATAATTTATTTAGAAACATGTTACATTTTTTTAAATATTAAATTGTTTGAAATATTGTATTATTTTTTAGAAATTTAAATATTTTTAAATAAATATTATTAAGCATTTTAGTTCTAATTTAAAAAATTATTATTTAAACTAGACTTATTATATAAAGGAATGTTAATACGCTCCAAGAAAAGTATAGATACCTAAAATTTTCTTATAAATAAATATTGTTAAAAATTTTATGGTTTTAATTTAAAAAATTATTAATTAAACTTACTATATAAAATAAGAAAGGTTATTGCACTTCAAGAAAAGTATAGATACCTAAAATTTTCCTATTTGCAAGCAGATTATTTTTTTTATTTTTGTTATTTACTAGCAAATCAATAATTGTAAATTTTGCAAACATATCAACGTGTTTTTTTTTTCAATTTACTAACAAATCAATATGAAGCTGAATCTTTTGGCCTAATTGTAAATTAACCTTGATAATGCTGAGATTTCATAAATATATAATTTCATAAATTTCTTTCTATTTATCACTGATAATTATTTTTATTTTGAATCACAAATTTTCTCCAAAAAAAATACAATTTTAAATTTAAATCATAAAATTAACAAAAATCATCATTAAATTACTTTTTGTTTTTAAAGACTAATAGTACATCTTACATATATTTACATTATTCATCCATAAAAAATTTGAACTGAAAGGGCCAAAAGTCTGGTTCAAGGTGCCTCACCTACACTAACCACCATCAAATTATAATACGAAGGATTTACCAACCTTCTTTCATGTTTTCATTGAGTGAATATCTTCGAGTGAATATGGAACAAACTAAATAATCATGAAAATACGTGGAAGATGTGACCAGTGTCAATAGATCTTCTGTAACCAAGTCAATTCTCTTGAAACGTAGAAAAATCCACATTCTTGGGATAATTTTAAAATTATTCCTTTAATTACACATCAACTGCTTTTCAAGTAGCAAATCAACATTTCATTAAAATGAGGATGACTTGCCTTCTGCAATCTATTGTACAAGATTTCCTCTAAGATAATTGAAAATCGATTAAAGCAGACCCTCTCTGAACACATCTCCCTTGAACAATATGGGTTTCTCAAGGGCAGATCTATACATGATGCCATTGCTATTGCGCAAGAGATATTACACACTATGCATTCTTTGAAAAGAGAGGCACTGGTTATGAAAATAGACCTATATAAAGCTTATGACTCTCTGGACTAGTCATATTTACGTCTTGTTTTGTTAAAAATTGGTCTACCTCTTAGGATAATTCGCTGGATCATGTCATGCATTACCTCTGTTAGATACACAGTTATTATTAATGGTCTTCCTACATCATTTTTTGAAGCAAGTAGGGGACTTCGGCAAGGATGTGCTCTGTCTCCTCTCATCTTCATTTTGATTATGGATTGCTTCAGTGAGATTATGCACATGGCGGAACAAAAAGGTTATATATCAGGATTTTCTTTCTCGGATTCCACCTCCACCTCCCACTCTCTTTTTGTGGATGATATGTTAGTATTCGGAACTCTGGTTAGAAATCACTAGTTCTATGTTCACATCATGCTTATCAAATTTGGCTCTGCCACAGGATTAAATATTAACAAAGCCAAATCTTTTCTGTTATATGAATTTGAAGATAAGGATGAAATAGATTTTATTGCCGATTTCCTTGGGGTCAATTTCAAGCTGGACTTGGATGATTTTCAATATCTCGGTTATAGAATCAAACCGTGTGGATACAAGAATAGGGATTGGCTGTGGCTGGTGGACAGATTCAGGGAAAAAATCAATAAATGGACACATAGATGGCTGACTATGGGAGGCAGACTCATAATGATACAAGCAGTCTTATCTCAACTAATTGTTTTCTAGGGGCATCTGTTATTTTTACCCGAACTCATTGTTGATAACATTAACAAGATAATTGCTCAATTCTTATGGAATGGAACCGGGAAATCACACAAATTTCATCTCATCAAACTGGAGACACTATGTTGTCCCAAATATCATGATGGATGGGGCATCCTGAACACAAGGGTGTTCAATAAAGCTCTGTTGATCAAGTCGTTCTAGCGCGCCATCAATGGTTCTGGTATTTGGAATGATATTATCAAATGTAAGTATCTTGAGGGTGATTCCCTCCATCAACTTCTCTGCCATGATTTTTCATTTCCAGTGGCCTATTCAACTATATGGTGCAGTTTCATGAAGATACTGGGACATGTGGCTGATCGGTTAACATGGCTATTCTGAGATGGGAGCTGTATTCTGTCGGGCTTCACCAACATTCAGGGTTTTCCCAAGCTTTTTAAACCATCTCCTTGCCTTATTCATAGGCTTACACACAGGGGCATTTGCTTCTTATCACAAACGATTCAGTCGTGGTCATTTGGGGCTCCAGTTTTAAAGAGCGTTGCACAGTTGGGCCTTCAAGATGAGGATGCTTTGGATTGGGAACAATTCTATGACAAGTTAAGGGCGGTCGGGGTATGTTATGCTATGGGGGGAGATATGGTGGTTTGGGATGGGCCAAAAAATGGTTTTTTCCCTATTGTCAAAGATATATATAGCAGTATTAATCTAGAATCATATACGGGTCAGATTACTAGAATTTTTGGCCCATACTTGTTTCGAAAGATTCCCACAAAAATCATTCTCTTTGGGTGGCTTACATGGCAGAATAAAATTCTTACCTGGAATAACATTATCAAAAAAGACATACATGGGCCTAGCAGATGTGCAATATGCTGCAACATGGAAGAATCTACTAAACATATTTTCTTCCGATGTCATGTTGTTATTCAGTTACGGAAACTATTCAGTGTTCATATAATTGAACCAACATAGGCTCCGAATGACTTTATTTCTGCTGTTGAAGACTAAGATAAGTTAAAAAGCAAGTTTAGATCTCTTCCCTTTTTTCTCATCTGGGAAGTTTGGCTAGCTAGGAATAGGCTTATTTTTTATGGTACTCCTTTCAGCCTTCCCAACATTTTCACAGCCATAATGAGATGGATTGAGGAACGGAACCCACCTGAGGTCATGACCAAGGATGGATCTCACAAAATTCGTCCACATGAGATATCCATCCCTGCGATTTTCTTTGATGGAGCATGCAAAGAGGGCATTACAGGCTGTGGTGCCTGGATTAAGCTATCTCGAAGAGAGAGGATCCATTTTCATTGGAACGGTGGTCCGGGGACCAACAACAAAGCGGAGATTATGGCCTTATGGGGTGGACTCCTTGTTGTAGTCAACTTACAATTGACAGAGATCCATATATATGGATATTCTAAACTGATTATAGATTGCATCACTGATCGCCAGCATTTGATCATTCCAGATCTACAGGGTTGGCTCAAGAGGACTCAAAGATTATGGCACAGATTGGACAATCCTCCGATCTCTCACATTTATAGAGAAAACAACATGAGGGCTGACGGCCTATCTAAAAGAGGTACCAATAAAGTTTTTGGGATTATGCAGGTTGTTCATTTCAGGGATGGGGCACAAATTTGGAACAGCTCTATTCCAATTCCATAAAACTTATTTTCCTTCATGGAGTGCCGGATCTCTTATATTGTCCTTCCATGGTCTATATCATATTTTACATACAGGTATATTTTTTGCTTCTAATACGATCTGTTGCTTTATATTTTTATTCCTGCCATGCCAACACATACACAACACTTTTCCCAAGAGAGCCTGATGAACCTCTGCTCTCAAGCGAGCCTGCTTATTTTGTTTATCAAGCGAGCCTGATTTTTAACCATATCACTACAAGCGAGCATGCTACTTTTCTTCACAAACACACCTTTCAAGCGAGCCTGCTAAATCTTTTCATAAACAAACCGGTTTCGAATTTCTCCCGACAGCTACTTGGTATGTTTCGGAAGGTCTATAAATCTAAATTGTATAGATATAGGTAACATCTTTTTGATGCTTCTGACCCTCCCAAGCGAACCTAATGAACCAATCCTTCAAGCGAGCCTGCTTTATTTTGTTTATCAAGCGACTGACTTTATTTTCTTCACAAGCACACCTTCAAGCGAGCCTGCTATTTTATCTTCACATGCGAACCTATTTAGTCTTTTCTCCTACAGCTACTTGGTATGTTTTAGAAGGTCTATAAATCTGAATTGTACAGATCTAGGTAACATTTCTTAGATGCTTCTAGCCATACAAAAATGAGATTCAGGTTCTTCATGTAAATGATGTTCAATGATGGTATAAGACAGTTTATTCTTCATGTAAATGGGGTGGAATTTTTCACTCCGCAATTGCTGATTCCGTCATGGTTAATTTCGGCTTCTTTCTTTCTTAGAAGAGGTTCTGGAATCTCTATGGCAATTTGGATCACGCTTTTCTTAACTATATGCAGATGAGAATGTAATGATTGACTTATGAACTGTTATATAATACAGTGTTTTTTCTTTCTGGAAAAAAAAGAATCATTGACCGCCATTCATTTGTTATTTTTTAGTAAATAGTTGTAACCGTTACAGTCACTAAAACATCAAATATTGAAATTGTTCTTCAGAGTGAAAGAAAGACGACACACTGAAAGCAGGTATAAAATATATTAAAATAAAAAATAAATAAATGTAAAAACAAAAACTTTAAAAATGTTTAAATAGAACTAGAATTATGTTTAAAAATTAAAAAAAGTTATTAAAAATAAGAAAGATTAAAAAATTTAATAACAAAGAAAGCGAAAGGCAAAAATTCGAAACGAAGATTTAAATTAAACATATATCTTTCATAATTTTATATTAAATATTAATAAAAATTAAATATCAATAAAATTTGTAAACATAAAGGAAGTTGTAGGTTTATATATATAAAGCTTCGTAGTACCTTTCTATTTTCATAATTATATAGGGAAAATTGTCATACAAAATAAAACAAGTACAGTGACCTCAACCTGTCCGGAGTAAACCAGGTCTGTTGGCCACCATAACGAGTTAAAGGCAGGCCAAATACGAAATTGTCTTATCCTTCTACTTACAGCCTTAATGACCTTAGTATGTCCATAATATTTACAAATAAAACAAGTAGTTATACTGATAAACTCCAAAATTATAAAGAAATCTAAGCATTTAACCAAAAACATCCTCAGAGGAATCTACAGGTGTTGGATCCTTAGCAATAGTACCCAGCACCTGTTCACTGCATTGTGGCATTTGTAGCTGCGTTTCTATCTTGCCAACCCTATCATTCTGCTGAATCTGAGCTTTGAACATCTCATGCATGTCCAACTTCATTTGTTGCAATTCAAACAGAATTGAAGAGCTGATGCTCTTTTCCTCTTTGCATGCCAATGCCTTTGCAAGCAGGCATTTCATCTTCCAATATGTCTACACCGATTGCTGAAAGAGGGACACCCGACCCCGAGTGCTCCCTGGATCTGTTATGAAATCCATTTAGGAAATTTGTTCTTCCATATCTTCATCCTTACTATCTGTTTGTTTTTCCCATCCATGAATTGTTGTCTTAATTTGAACCAAATTTCCTGATTCATAGACCTTTGCAATGTCTTGCAGCACTTGTTCATTTGACCTCCTACCTCTTCGGCTCCTTCCAGCCTCTGGATTGGGCTGTCTACGGCGATTAGCCTTCCCTGCTTGCCCTTTAACCATATTAGCATCGGTGAAACTTGAAAACAAGCTTGTGGGCAGAAGTAAATCAGAAGTGGAATGCAAGAAAACTGAATAAGGCTCCTTCGCAGCTAACCTAGCCCTCATTGCCATGTCGTTTATGAGAAAATTGACAAAACAACAAAAATTGGAATTGAAATGAACCAGGAGACAACCCCCGCAGGTAACAAAATTGTAGAGAATACTATGACAATGCCACCCCATAATTAAAGAGAATTGCAAACGAGAAAAAAAAAGATAGCCATAAACTTTCCGCCTTACAGCTACATACCCAATAGTCTCTACATAGTTTTGAAAGGCTACGACATAAACCTTGAAAGTAGCATGGATGCAGAGAAGACTATGACAATGCCGCCCCATGATGAAAGAAAGTTGCAAACCATAAATTACAAAATATCCATAAACCTTTCGTCTTACATCTATAATCCCAACAGATGCTACATAAACCTTTGCCATGAGAGGACAGATAGGCGACCAAGGAAAACTAGGGTGCACCCTATGAAGATAACTAATCCCAAAAAGTATGCCATCCTTAAACAGAGAGCCAATAAAAGAGATACCCCCATATGAGAAGCTAACAATATGAGGGGAACAGGCAGTACTTCCAACCATGAAACCAGACAAAAAGAGCATTAACAACAAATTGAACATGCTGGAAAAGGTGACAAAGCCCTGAGAGCGAAACAAAGAGAAAGGAACAGAACAGGGGCGAATAATAAACGAACCGGAAGGACTTCTGAAATGCAGTTCTATGTGTATCAATCCCATGTTCCCTTTTCTAAACCACCAAGAAGAAACATTACGGATAGAATAATCCCAATACAGTTCCTCGAACGCAGAAAGAGAGAGATAATCATCATTCGACTTAAACATAGGCAGAAACGAAAAACAAAAGCAGAGGATGAAAGGCATAAATGCCATGACATACCAAAAACTGCTTCTACCCGTCGCCTGTAAACCTGCTGCAATTCTGGATCGTTCACCTATTGGAAGAAGCCAATGCATAAACTGTGCCGTGAGCAGATGTTAGTTAGGAAGGAAGAATCATAATGACCCAGCACACGTTGCCAGCAACCCTTCATTAACCCATCTGACAGCGTCTGGTTTATTTTGACAAGCATTTGCATGCAATTTAGAATTGTCGCCAATATTTACAAGTAGAGGGAATGTAAGGTCATCCACCACGCAGAAGCCCACTTCCCTGACTGTTAGCCTAGCACCTCGATCGGGGGAGGTTTATATATATATATATTTCAAAACTTTATTATAATAGTCATCTTCTCATTATTTTATTTTTAAATTAAAATTCTATCATAACATTTATTCTCTCATCATTACTTTTTCAAATTTAATATATATATATATATATATATTTAATTTACAAGGTAAGTTAATTTTATATTAAAAAATTAATTATTTAATTATTATTTTTAAACTATAATTTCATATTAATGTTTTTTATATTTTTTAATTAATTTATTAAATATAATATAATAATATTTATGTTGTATAAGTTTTTTTGTAGGTAGCTTTCCATAAACAGATTGTTTTGCTTAGTTCTAGACGCATATCTCGATCTAGACCTAGAGATATACCCTTCTCTTCACACAATTTCATGAGTTTAAGTAGCACTCAAGATGGAAATGTCAAATAAACTTAAGTTTGCACTTATTCACTACATTGAAGCTCCGAAAACATCAAAATATGTTGCAGTCCCTACAAGCTCCAAAGCACGAGTTGAAACTTCAAAATACCCATTGAAGGTCCCATCGATTTTGGAGCATTTCCTGATAATGTGACGATGATGATAGTTAACGTTCACTGAGTAATTTTGACATCTTAAAAGGCTAGGAAGGTCAGTATTGCAACACAGATTATGAAATTGAGCTCTAATGTGATTGTACGCAGGGCAGTCTAAGAGGAAGTGATTTTCATCCTAGATGTTCATATTCTCACAGAGATGGCAGATCCTTTCCATCCATGGTGTTTTAGGAACTGTCCAACGACCTGTTTCACTAATCTTGGCTCCCAAGAAAAGGAAAGCTTAAGATAAGTAATCACCAATATCCATAGTTATATGATTAACATACCCATATACCTATCATAATATTTATGATTTTTAAATAAAATTACTCAATTTTAAGATATATTAATTCATAAAATTCACAATAAAAATACTTAATTAAGTATGAAAATCATTTTTAAAATTTTTTTAAAATATTTTTATAAGTTATTAAAAATATATATATATATATATATATATATATATATATATATATATATATTTAATTTATATTATTTTATAATTTAATTATTATTATTATTAATATTAATTTTCATCTTATTTACTAATATTACATTTAAAAAAATACATATAAAAATATTATCATAGTTTCTATATTTTAGGTTTTTTTTACTTTTAAAGGCTGTGATATAATAATGAAGAAATGACAAAAATCTTTGACATTGTGATTATTAGACTTCACTTTTTGATGTGTAGTTTATGTAAATGTAAACTTAATGAGGTTGCCTAAGTCTATGCAATTGGAGTTTGCTTTAGATTTTTTTCTATTCTTCAATTATTTCTTAAATTGGAAATATAAAATAACGAGGTAACTATCTTATAATAAAAATTTAAATATAATATTTATATTTTTCATTCACAGTTTTTTATATATTTTATTTCGATAAATTGTAATTTTTTTTAAATGAGAAGTTACTCGTATATTTAGTACTAAAAAGTATTAAGTCAATATTTCGTTATAATGGCGAGAAATAGTTATAATAGCGAGAGGTATTAAGTCACTCTTCGTCCGGAGAGTATGAAGCAGTTGAATATTAGGTAAATCAAAATGTAACATATAAAAATGACTGTTGGCTTTGGAAATATATATTAGTAACAAAATATTAATATAGTAAGTCTACAGTGATAGAAATTTAATCAAAAGGATGGATGTGGTATTTGTTGTCTCAGGTAGTGCCTCCCATTGAGGGAAGTTGCTTTATTCACTCCATCCATCGGTCAGATCTGTCAGTGGTTATGCAGATGTTGAAAGGAATGAAGAATCTCTATACTTGATGCTTGTGCTGGCCCAACGATGTTCTCAACCAAATGTTATATTAAATATTAATAAAATTTATACATACTTATGATGTTGTGTAGATGTGGAAAGGAATGGAGAATGTGTACTTGATGCTTGTGTTGGCCCAACGGTGTTCTCTACCAAATGTTTACATTAAATATTAATAAAATTTATACATTATTTTGTCATAAATAATGTAATTTACTTTTAGTTAGATATTTCTATTTTCTCTTATATCATTGCTTTTTTCAAATATAATATCTACTCAAGCTATTTTAGTATATACAAAATTGAATTTTATTTAATTTCAAAAAATTACATCCAGTATGTTATTTTAGTATATACAAAATTGAATTCTATTTAATACGTATCAAAAAAATTACATATCTAAACAAAATTGGTCACAATTTGGGATACATAAAATTGTAAAATTTTCAATACAATTACATTTTTTAAATGTTCAAGTAAAATTGGTCACAATTTAGAATACGTTAAACTTTAAAATTTTCAATTAAAAAACAAACTGAAGATGAAAATATTTCCTTTTAAAATTTTATAAAATAAAAAATCAATTAATAACTTTAATTCTTTATTAAATTTTAAATTGTTAAAAATATTTATATTGTATAGATTATTTCCTTTAACAAGTTTAAGAATTAATAATATAAAAAATAAAATAAGTATTCTAGAAAACCATATTTATTTTAATTTTTCTTTTTGTTTTTTAAATTAGCGATTTATTCAATATTATATAAAAATGAATACATATTTTTTATTATATAAAATGAGTATATATTTTCTATTATAAATTTTGAATTTTTAAATATTTTGCTTATGATAATCTAAATTATTAACATAATAATTTGATTTGTGATGATATAAGTTATTAATTTAGTTATTTGGTTTATGGTTACCTAAACTATTAATATTAATTTATACATTATAACATTTTAGTTTTATAGATTAGAATACAAGAATGGGAAATGACAAAAGCTATCTATAACATATATTAGTACAATATAACCAAATTTTTTTATGATATTGAGCCAAAATGTTTCTAATTTTATGATAAACTAAGAATATAGAAAAAATGAACTTGAGGTTGTACATGATAGTCGTCACCTTTTGATGCATAGTCTAGACATAAATGTATATCTACATATTAGTTTCATGAACCTATGCTATTTAATTCTATTCATCTTAATTTTACTCTCCCACAACCACTTCAATCCACTAAATTGCTCTAACCAAGGTTTTATATTTTATAGATCTATAAAGTTCAATCCACTAAATTGCTCTAACCAAGGTTTTATATTTTATAGATCTATAAAGTCTAATTTGTTTGAATGACGTTTTGTTGAATCTATTTTTCTCATACCACATGTGCAATAAAATATTTATTGTGGAAATGTAGTTCCACCATCTTTAGGTATTTGATGTCTTAGCTTTTGGAAAAGCCTATGTCCCAAATCCAATTTAAGAGTTCACATCAATAGTCTCAATGTAGATGTTACCCCAATTATAACTCACTAGAATTTCAATTCTTTCCACTTCCTCTTTCATTGAGGTGGAAAAATTCTTTGGTATCTCTTTGTCACATCCATGGCATCTACTTAAGCTATGGTTTACTTCTTTTGAGGGCCCTTCTTGACCGAGTTTATGCAATCCCCGAGCCTTCCATTTAATGTTGCATTGGGATAGCCTACACATACTACATGCTTATTTTTAACCTTATTGTCATTGATTTCCATTAAAGACACCCCCACATTTCCCACCTGCCCAATTTGTTTTAAATGAGCTACTGATTACAGCCTAAGAATTGTGAGTTCTTTAAACTCACTATTGCCAAAGATATTGGCATCAAAACCACAAAGGTGGAATTGAAATAACTCTTTCCCTAGACCATTATAGCTAGGAAGAGGCCAATATGCCTTCCTATAATATTTTCCCCACTTGAAAACATTTGAGGATATTCAGAGCCATCATTAGAAACACTAAAGAAACTAAGTAGAGAAAGAAATTGAGATTCCCTTGTATCTCATGAATTCCAATAGCTTCCAACTCTAGATTTCAACTATTTACAAGGCTGGTTCAAAACCATACACATGTTTTCTCATCATTTATTGAAGATATGGATTAATTCTTAAGTGAAATAGAAAATTTAATATCGAGAGGAAGAGTCGAATGATAATGGATTTTTCCATCCCTCCACGTCATTCACATGAATTGCAATCATGTATTCAATCATTAAGTGTCCATCAACTTGATGGATGTTAACTTCAACATTTGAATGTTTCTCTAGCACACTATACTAGGAGAAAACTATACTCCTTTTAGGACTTCTTTGAGACCATATTTAAATATATAAATGAAATTCTATGAAATATTTAATCTAGTTGTATGGTAAAAGATTAATATTATTATTTTTTAATATTATTGAACCGGCCTAGCCTAGACCTACTACATGTTTCCTTTTAACCTTATTGTCATTGATTTTCATTAACGCCAACCCCCATTTCCCGCTACCCAATTTTTTTTTACTAAGCTATTAATTACAACCTAAGAATTATGATTTCTTTCAACCCACTATTGCTAAAGATATTGATGCTACGACCACAAAGGTGGAATTGAAATAACTATATTTCCCTAGAGCATCATAGCTCAGAAGAGGCCAATATGCTTTCCTCTATCTTTGCCCTACTTGAAAACATTTGAGGATATCTATGCCCATCCTGGAAACACTTAAGAAACGAAGTGGAGGAGAATGACAATGACATTACCTTGTATCTCATAAATTCTAATAGCTTCTAACTCTAGATTTTAATTATTTATATGGCTATTTCAAACATTTTTTCCATGTTTTCTCAACATTTTCTTAGGATATGGATTAATTATCAAGTGAAATAGAGAATTGAATATCCAAGGGAAGAGTCAAATGATAAGGGCTTTTGTCACCCCTCCCCTTTTCACATGAATTGCATTGATGGATTCAATCGTAAAAGTACATCAACTTAATGGATTTCAACTTGCTTCTCCAACAAACTATATTAGGAGAAAATCATATCCAATTTGGGATTTCTTTTGGACCATATTTAAATATATAAATGAACATTTTATCTAATTCTATGTTTGACTATCGAATATTATTATTTTTTAATACATTATGTTTTTAATAAGATAGAATAATTTGACCTCATTTCAAAACATTATTATTCTCCATACCAATTAACATAATATTTTTAATTCATCTTATTTATATGTAAACAATATTTTAATTTGACTAAATTCTCTTTATTTATGAAATTATTTTTTACATGAAGTATAGCAGAAAATAAACTAACTTAATCATATAAATTAAATGGATGAAACCAATCCATAATAAATATCAAAACACTTATTCCATAATACATTTCATATTGGTAAAATTAAAAAAACATAAAAACTAACAAAATTATAACATTATTATTATTATTATTATTATCATTATTATTATATAAGTTAAACATATATACATTTAAAAAAGCATGGAACACTATTTTTAATCATGTAGATTTACTCTACTTTTCCATAAAGATTCGTAATATGTAAATATGTTTTGTTACAATACCATGAGCCAATATTATGGCATATCAATACCACATACCCAGAAAACCATAACTCACTCCATATGACACTTTTTCATTAAGAATTTTTTAATTAATCAATTTAGTTAAATGAGTAAAAACAATATAACTACTTTGTAGATAAATCTCAACCATTAATATGTGTATACTATTATGAATATTCTAGATTATTTCTTTGAAGTTAAATCCCTATCATCCACCTAATAATTATTGATAATTAAATTAAAATTCTCGAAGCCATATTTCAAAATAGACACACCTACCTAGCCGTCCTTATGTAATAATAATAATAATAATAATAATTATGTTGAAAGGCGTTTTTATTTGAAAACAAAGCCCCTAGATGCCACCGTGTACTTGTGTGCACCATCAGAGTAAATGTTAGACAATTGAAATGATTTAAGCCCTTCATCTACGGACTCCTTCATTTAAGCTAACTACCTAACTAAATCTTTAACTTCTACTAATCTCTCTTCCCTGGATATAATATACAACCTCTAATACCAGCAATAGAAAGTTGTGGATTCATTATTTCCTTGGATTTGTGCTCTGCAACTAAGAATCTCTCCGGTTACGTGACCAAAGAATTATTTAAATTTTTGGTATTTGCTAGACGCAAAGTGGATTGACTTGTTTTTTCAGCGCTTTTATGCTTGCTCGCTAGATTTATCACTTGCAGGCGGGTGCAGGCAGTTTTTACCACGAGACATTGACCTGTGTTGTAAGAAATTTTTTTCCCAATGCAATAAAATTATTTAAATTTTCGGTATTTTCTAGACGCAAAGTAGATTGACTTGTTTGTTCAATGCTTTTATGCTTGCTTGCTAGATTTGTCTACTTGCGGGTGGGCGTAGGTGGTTTTTAAAACAGACGTTCCATAATTTTGACTCAGGCGATAATGAGCGGGAGCTGTCGATGGTGCCGATGGTGCTGATGCAGAACGACAAGAGAACCATGGTGCCTTTGCATCGCTTCAACGAGTGCGTGCTCGACGGAGGGGTCGATTTAGAGAGGGCTAATGGGGCCGACATCTGGTCTTACGCCTCCGCTCATCCAGACTACCATATATGTTATAGAGCATCACAACTGTGAAATTTCTTCTCCTGGGATTATTACAAGTGTGTTTTATGTGAAATGTAGAAATGAGAATCACTTTAGGCGTATAATTACATTTTTTTAATGCATAGGAGAGAATTGTGGGTCACTCATATCTTGTGGCACCAACAACAAAATCAGAGTTCGTTGATTCGAGGAGTCCGCAACCCTTTTTAACTCTTTTCTTTTTAAGCTTTCTTCATTATTTTCTTATCCCGAGTTATTAAATTAATATGATGGGGTTATTAAAATAATATGACAGCAATAGTTATTTTGTCCTTGTCTTAAAATGTAGTTTGGTTGTTCCCTAGTCACATGTGACACTACAACTTTTTAGGTCTATGAATTAATTTTGGCTTGAATATGTTATAAGGAAAATAGGAAAATATTTAATCCTAGGTTGTTCGGGATATTCGAGGCAAGGTTTCAGTTTATATAAAATGTTTGAAAGTATTTATTTGTTGAGGGGGATTACAAAATTTAAGGCCTATATGAAATGTTTGAAAGGGATTACACAATTTTGAAATTTAATATATATATAAAGAAAGTTTACTAAATGAAAATGATTTTGAAAAATTTTCTAATATTTTTTTAAGTATATTGTAACGTTGGGTCTTACTATGACTTGTCTTACTATTTTGAAATTTAACATAAATATATCTTGGAAAGTATTTATTTGTAAAGGCCCGGATTACAAAATTTTGCCTTTTGTATGCATTTTCATCTTGGATCAATACCCTTTATTATATCTTTGTAAAGAGTTTGGCGGATAAATTTGGTCAAATCTTGTATCGAATCTAGGTACTACACGCATGTGGGCTCACCGAAAAACCCTTTCTTCCCTATAATGGGGTCATTCTCCACCAAAGATATCTCTTGATTTTTCACATGAAGAAAAAAGTTAACATGTCACATGAAGAAAATTGTTGACATGTGATATTGAACGAATTCATCTAATATGTGATGATGATGATGTCTGAAATTTGATGTCATCTACTACCTATATTTTTTCAAAATCTATCAAATATTTGCTATATGGCCGCCTCTTGCTTTCCGGATCTAGATACTACGCACGTGGGCTCACTGAACAACCCTTTCTTCCCTATTGGCTTCTTCTAGTTTGAATCACATTCCTGCTCACCCCTCCTCTGGAATGGAGTCATTCTTCACCAAATATATCTCTTGATTTTTCACATGAAGAAAAATGTTAACATGTCACATGAAGACAAATGTTGACACGTGATATTGAACGATGATGATGATGTCTGAAATTTGTGAGGTTATGATGCAAATTCAGATTTGGAAAGATAACCATCATATTGTTCATGAAGTAATATTATTTTATTTAGCCTATCTATGTCATCTACTACTTATATTTTTTCAAAATCAATCAAATATTTTCTATTGGAACTTGAAAGACCATCCTTCTCAAATTTATGCAAATTCCTTCTCGAAATTCCTTACTACCGTTTCCTTTGCAACATTGGTGCAATTGCTAGTAATTATTATTATTATTATTTAAAGGTCCTCTTATTTGTGGGACAAAGGAGTAGTCTCCACCCAAAAATTTGACTAATAAAATTTAGAGGTATATAGACTCTACCCCCAACCACATACCCAAAAAACCATAAGTCACTCAACATGGCATTTGTCCATATGCAAATTTTTAATTAATCAATTTAATTAAAAGAGTAAAAATAACATAACTAATTTGGAGATAAATATCAACCATTGATATTTATGGATCACTATGAATATTCTCCCAACCACATACCCAAAAAACCATAAGTCACTCCACATGACATTTGTTGATAGGCAATTTTTTAATTAATCAATTTAATTAAAAGAGTAAAAACAGCATAACTACTTTGGAGATAAATTTCAACCATTGATATGTATATATTACTATGAATATTCTCCCAACCACATACCCAAAAAACCATAGCTCACTCCACATGACATTTGTTGATAGGCAGTTTTTTAATTAATCAATTTAATTAAACCAGTAAAAACAACATAAGTACTTTGGAGATAAATCTCAACCATTGATATGCATATACTACTATGAATATTAGAATATTTCATGGAGGTTAAATCTCTATCATCCACCTAATAATTATTAATAATTAAACTAAAATTATGGAAGCCATATTCCAAAATATACATGCTTGTAAATATACCATTAACTCACTCCTTATGTAATAATAATAATAATAATTTATGGAGGTATGCATCCTCAGCCCCCTACCACAAACACGAAAAACCATAACTCACTTGTTGATAGGCAATTTTTTAATTAATTAGTTTAATTAAAAGAATAAAAACTAAATAATTGCTTTGTAGATAAATCTCAATCATTGATATGTGTATACTATTATGATTATTCTAAAATATTTCATGGAGTTTAAACCTTTATCATTCACTTAATAATTATCATTAATTAAATTAAAATTTTGAAAACCATATTCCCACCTATCCACATAAATATACTTTTAAAGCCTTTTTGTTTATCTAATAAGAAACTAATCTCAACCCAATTATAATAAGAAACTAATCTCAACCCAATTATTTTTAAGAATGTGTAAATATAGCTTTTTTTTTCCTCCAAAATAATTAAAAACTTTATAAATTTACCTTTTATATATTATTTTTATTATTTAAATATAGTACTCTCAGTCAGAAATACAAAATATATAAAATCAAATATGAAAAACATATAACATAAACTAAGATAAAATAAATATAATTATATGCTATGACATGAATGGATGATTAACCCCATTTTTAATTAATTGCAGATTCAATGCATTTAACACGTTAATGTACGCATATGAGAGTGATACATATTTCCAGGTAAGCTATAGCCTGGAAAATAATAGCTATATACATATGACAGGGCATTACAAAGTCTATGATGAACATATACTGTACAACTGCATTAAATAGGCTCTAACCTGGGAAAATAATGTTCGGGTGGCCGCATATTACAGAGCATTGCAAAGTAGATGATAAGATGCAGATGTTCAGTGTATTTAACTAAATATTGCATATTCAGTGTATTTAACTATACATCGAAAAGTCAATGATGAAATGGAGATGCTCATTTTGTAATGGAAACTGCAATTAATTTATAAATCAGACAGAATGAACTAATCATAATAAAATTATAAATCATTTTTTATAAATTTGGGATTACCAACGACTCATACACATCCATCCCATACCAGAAACCCATAAGGAGGACAAACCTGGGAAAAGTTTAGGTACTTCTCAATAACTGGTTCGTACTTTCCATAGCATGCCAAGTGCTCGTTGTGCGGTTATATATTTCTTAAACAAAATTTGTTTGTCACACTGTTATGCAATCACAGAAATGGTTCGTGTTGAAGAAGCCACTCAACCTTGGGAATGTAAGATGTTGAGAAACTCCACAGCCAATGTGCTCAAGGGACCAGAGGCTTCAGAGAGGAGAAGCAACAAAGATGCAGGGACGCTTAACGATATCAATACCAGAGAAGCCATGGCAATGCTTGGTCTGGTGTTAATCAACTTGTTCTGCAACCATCCCATGGTTTCACACACATCTGAAGCATAAGTGAGCGACCAATCCTTTTCCCAATTCATCCAGTGCTCTGGAGGACAGTAGTTTCTTTCTTGCCTTTTCAGCTCGTGCATCCGTTTTCTCAACACTATTAACTCCGCGTCCACGCTGCTTGGTCGGCCTGCGAAGCAATAAAATCGATTTAAGAAATATTAATGTGCATTTCAAGAATATTCTTAGCTAACTAAATAAATTAAGCTCACTCTTCCAAATACACAATCAAATAAAAATCACCTTTTTTGCTGCATGTGAAATAAAATTGCAATACAGCAAAATTTGTATGAAATTTAGTAAAATGAAACTTACTCCATAGTATGAGACTAATAAGCTGCCCATGGTTAAAGTAAAGTACCTGGCCCAAATTGATTGCCCTGAGAGCTGGTAGCTTTAATGACGGCTCTTCTTTTGATCATGTGAATTTGGGAATTTTGTGACTTGCCAACTAATCTTCCTATCTTTGTTTCCAGAGGGAATGCCCCGCACAGACTTGCTGCCTGGACAACCTCGCTAGCTTTGACCATCACAGTAGAAACTCCTGCATCCATTGTTGTTAAGTTGTGAAAACTGCGTTGCACAAAAAAAATCTCAATATCCCACCAGCGAATTAATGAGATTTACTATAAAGCACAGACAGAACGAGGAATCGAGAAAAAAATGATGTATTTGTAGGGCACCAGTTTGCTTGCTTACAGTGCTTTCCGCGTTTTACTTTTGCATCATAATTTGAATTTTGTACGCCCACCACGCTATGGAACTCAATGATGGGGACAAGTATCCAAGAAACTGTGGACCCCTTCTGCGCGCGTACTTAACACGATTCTAAACATGTTTATGGAGCTTCATGTGATTAATCATGGCGGTAATAAGATCAAATTGATAGACAGATAAATCTATCTGCAACACGGGATATCCTCGTTTTCTTCAAGTTTGAGTTGTCGGTGGATACCTTGGCAAATGCAAGAAGGAACGGTGCAATTTTGTGGCACAAGATAGATTAAACTTGACAAATATTGAATTAATTATTCGGCTGACCGACTGCGTATTTTCTGAAAAGAAACCAATTTACAATTTGCGACTACAAACATCTAGGGGGGCGCACGCGGAAAGAATGAATGTGAGTCGAAAGAGATACGCAAGACACTGCCGGGTAGTTATGGTCTTGATATTGATATCAGTGCGTCCTAGGGAGAATATTGCTGATACGAGTAACAGTAATTATGTTTAAGGTGGGCAAACACTTTTTATGGTTTGTTCCACTCAATTAGAGAGCTTCCTCATTCTCTCATCACCTTTCCAACCAATTATATGTTAACATTTGGCGACAGAGTATTAGTTGAGAATATTGGCTGAGTTAAAGTCAACTTGTCTTACCTGTCCTCGATTTCTCTACCGTCCACGAAATTGGCAATGTGGACCGCCTCGATTTTTCCACCGTCCAAGAGATCGGCACTGTGGACCGCCGCGTGCGGAGCTTCAATCTGCGGTGCTTGAGAGCACACATAGCTCTTATAGGGAAAGCCTATGCCAGAGTGAAGGATAACAAACCCATTAAGCCACACCCTAATCAAAATGGCAGTGGGAACGAGCAATCTGATCAGAATGTTAGTGGGAATGAAAAACCCCCTTCAGAGGTTTTGCAGAGCTGCAATGATAATGTTACTATCTGGGGAATTCCACTGCTTCACACAAAGAATGATGAGAGGACTGATGTTACACTTCTGAAATTTCTTCGTGCCAGAGATTTCAGGGTGAATGATGCATTCATCATGTTGCAGAATAGTGTGGCATGGAGGAAGGCATTTGGTGCTGACAGTATAGTTAAAGAGGATCTAAAATTTGATGAGAATATGAATTCAATGGCCTTCATGCATTGTTATGATAAAGTGGGCCACCCTGTGTGTTACAATGCTTATGGGATTTTTCGAGACAAGGAGCTCTACCAAAAGATCTTTGGAGACAATGAGAAGCTAAAGAAGTTTCTGAGATGGAGGGTCCAAATTCTCGAGAAGGGCATCAAGCTCCTTGACTTCAAGCCTGGTGGTGTCAATGCCATGATTCAGATCACAGATCTTAAGAATATGCCGAAGAGGGGATTGAGAGCCACATCAAACCAAATTCTTGCACTTTTTCAAGATAACTACCCAGAGATGGTAGCAAGAAAGGTCTGTAACTTCTCAAAACACAAATATTTTGGCCTTTTCCGAGCTTGCCTAGAACAATCTATCTAAATGACTATAAATTATCATAAGGATGATGTTAGATGTCCTCATAGATCTGGTGTATTGAGAATTTTGGCACACCAAAAATTGGAATTTCTAATGCATCTCTAGATATTTATTACTTGACATATGGTTGCTAGTTTCAAATTTTGTCAAATTACATATATCTTTAGCCCAGATTGAAAAAGGCTAAAAGTTACAATAAATATTTTACAGAGAGGTTTCTTTTATATAGGGATCTAATAGAGATCTTTAGGCAAATCTAGTTTTATATATTTTGTATTAAACAATACAATAGCTTCCAACAAAATATTTCAGTATGGACATTCAATTATTAGTTACTCTTACTGTGAAAATGCAATAGTATCCCTACAAAACCTTATGTATAATGAGTACATGGACATATTCTTTCCTTTGCCTTTTTCCCTTTCGAAAGGCTTCAAAAAGCATGTCCAGATGGGCTACACTGCAAGGAATGGTCTTCCTTTGGCTCAGGTGCATGAAGGATATCTACTTCATCAAAATCATTCGAGGCTTCCACTGGGCCTCTATCTTTCTAAGGTTCCTACCATTTGTATGTCAGAGAAGACCACAGCTAGAATGGAAACCTGGTCAATGGTTTAACACTATGTCAATCTTACCAGTGAAATGACTATAAGCCACTGTTTCTGGTGCATATTTCCTCCAATTGTTATTTTATTTTTCCTTATTGATTAAGAGAGTCTATGCAATGTTGACAGGTATGAGGAGTTAACACGTATTTGACTAGTGTTTCAGTAAGCTAAAAACACTTCACAAGTTTTCTTTGTATCAACGCATTTCCAGTTTTGTTTCTTGAATCATAGTTTTTTTAATCTCAGTGGACCTTTATGACCTTTTAAGTTCAACCTCATTGTCTTTTTCACCCAGAATTACATGGTTTAGAGATGGAGGAGCGTATATAGTCATTTCTTTGTATGGTCACAATCTGCCCTCAAGGGTTTTGTTTTTCATAGTCAACATAATGGTCACTGCTTTTGTTTCAAAGGGAAATCTCATGGGAAACCCAAGGATGCTTCATCACATTTGAAGATGGTATCCAGATTCCTAAATAAGCCCATTGGCATAGATTAGTGCACCTTACCCAGCGGGGTTTAACAAGGCACCTGCTAGTATGGAACTAAACAAATTCTCAGCAATATGGTGACAACCAGTTGAGATATAACCCCTTGTGTTAAGGTAGCCCCCACTGTCACATAATACAGTGAGGGAATTAGGCTTTTCACAAGAAACTTACGGAGGAAACCCTTTCTTTCTATCTTATCCCAAAACTTTGAAGAAAATGAAATCACTCTATGAAGTATAGTAATGGACTATTTTATCTTTCTAGGACTTGAATTCCAATCTCATCAATTGTAGACTACAAATCCTCAAACATACTACCTTTGGGTTGTGACTTCCAATTGTCGTTGCCTCTTCTAGAATTCAAAATGATTTGATTTCAAGTACAATGTTGAAGAAATTCTCCAATCTTGCTAATTGTCAAGTATTCCATATGTAATTAAGTATTTTTGCTATAATCAGTTTGCAAGCGTGGGATTTTGTTGGTCCCTATAAGGGCAAGGATATTATACTCAGTTTATCAAATAGACAAATCACCTCTTAATTAGTATTCTCTCTATTTTTCAGGTGTTCATCAATGTCCCATGGTATTTCAGTGCATTGTACTCCATGTTGAGCCCTTTCTTGACACAGCGTACCAAGAGAAAATTTGTAATTGCACATGGAGGAAAAGTCATAGATACCTTCTACAAATATGTGAAATTCCTTCTCTGATGTAGTGAAAATATGCTCAACCTCAATTGAAGGCTCTGATTATATATGATAGAATGAAGGATATATTCATTGAAATTTTCCTAGAAACTTATTTAATACTTGATTTTACTTGCAGATTTATATCTCTAGAGAATGTGCCTATACAGTATGGGGGACTTAGCAGGACCAAAGATGTAGATTTTGGACCTCACAAGCCTGCAGTAGAGTTCTGCATTATAGCTAGGGAGAAAATCAATCTTGATATCGAGGGAGTGGAGGTAATGTACGTTGAAAATTGCTCAAGTTTTCATATTTTGCGTTAGTTCCTGTGTTCAAATTTAGCTCTTTCGCCTTAGTTTCCAATATAATTCCAAATTTGATGAGTTTTAGTTTTGGATATAAATTTTATGGGTGTTGGATTTGAGATCGAATTCATCCTCAAGATCTATGCGATTGGGATTTTTCTTTGTTTTTTAAGTCTCACATTCAAGTTGTCTATGTGGTTAAGGCGGGAGCAACAATTCTCTGAGACCTCATAGTTGGTGGGTGGGATGTTTCCTATCGGTCGGAGTTTGTGTTGAGTGCACAGGGAAGCTATTCAACTCTAATTGACAAGAACAAAAAGTTGTCTTCATCTGATGAGCCAATTTGCAATTCCTTCAAGGCATCAGAGGCAGGGAAGGTAGTTCTGATAATAGACAACTCCTCTTCAAACAAGAAGAAGGGTGCAGCCTATAGATACATGGTAAAAAAGAACATAGTCTAGGATTTCAAGCCTCACAATAGATTATATGTACTTGGAAAGCTTTCTTACATTCAGCAATCAGAAATGTTAGTAGTTAAGAATGTGTCATCATATAATCCTAGCCGACCTAACAATAATAATGTAAGGGCACAATAATAACAATATTGGGGTTACAGGGGTACAACAATAACAATAAGGGGGCTACAGTAACAACAATAAGGGGCTACACTAGTAATATAGGGACTTAACATGCCCCTCTCCTTCAAAAAAGTGTTGTCCTCAACGCTTGAGTAGCTCTGTATGCTTCTGTATAAAATTTTCATCCTCCCATGTAGAATCTTTAGTGGGTAAGTTCTTCCACTTGATGAGATACTCTGAAATTGATTGATTTCATAGCTGTCGAGTTCAACACTGTTACCAATGAAATAGGTAACCTGACCTCAAAACGCGAACTCTAGCCCAAAAAGACTCAAAAAATTAAATATTAAAATTTCAAAATATATAGAAATAAAAAATAAAAATAAAAACACAATAAGAATATTAAATTTAAAAAAAAGCAAGTTAAAAATAAAATAAAATATAGAAATTAAATTTAAAAAAAGAAAAAGAAAATGTTTATTAAATTTAAAAAAAAAATTAAATTAAATTTTAAAATAAAAAATTAAATTTAAAGAAATATATTAAATTTAATAAATTAAAAAAAAAAAAAAACCATTATTGAAATTAAAAGTAAAATGAAAAATAAAATACAATAAAAATATTAAATTTAAAAAAATATATATTAAAAAACAAATAGATTTTGAAAAATAAATTAAATTTAAATTATAAAAAATAAAAAATATATATGAACTTAAATTAAAAATATATATATTAGATTTTATTAAATTTAAAAAAAATGTTAATATTAAAATAACAAATTAAATTTAAAAAAAAATAATTAAATTTTAATAAATAAATTTTGAAATAAAAATAAATTTTAAATATTAAGAAAAAAAACAAAAACAAAAACAAAACAAAACATTGTTAAAATAAAAACTTAAAAAAAAAAATTGAAAAAAATAAATTAAATTAAAAATAAAATTAAAAAAAACAAATTAATTTGAAAATATTAAGTTAAAAAAAAAAAAAATTATAATTTTAAATACACAATTTTAATCGAAATAAAAAAAAAATATAAAAATTTTATGTAATTAAAAAAATATATAAAAAATAAAAAAAAATATATATTAAATTCAAATAAATTTAAAAAAAAAAATATTACAAAATTTACTAAATTTTAAAAAATTAAATGAAAAAACTAAACATAAAATTATATATATATATATATATATATATATATATATATATATATATATATATATATATATATATAATACAAAATTTAATAAAAATTATTAACAAAATTTAGAAAAAAAATTAAAAACAAAAAAAAATTAAAACAAATTAAATTTCAAATATAAATTTTAAATTAAGAAATAAAATAAAATAAAATTGATCGTGGTGGCGCCGCCAATCGGCCTCCCGCCTAGGTGGCAACGGAGGTCGGCTGTTGGGCGAGAGGCCGATTCCGAGAATCAGCTTCCCACCCAGGTGGCGGCGGAGGCCAGACGCTGGGCGAGCGGGGGGCTGCATGCAGCCTCCCTGCCCGCCCAACGACCGGCCTCTGCCGCCACCTAGGTGGGAGGCTGATTGGCAGCGCCACTACGATAAAAAAATTCTTTTTATTTTTTTATTTTTTTAATATATATATATATATATATATATATATATATATATATATAATTTTGATTTTTTTTTTAAATTCAAAAAATTTAAAATTAATTTTTTTAATTCAAATTTTTTATTTTAAATTTAATTTTTTTTAATTTTTTTTTTTAATCTTTTAGTTTATTTAGTTTTTCATTTTTTAAATTTATAAATTGTTTCATTTAAAAAAAAAACAGTAAATTTATGGATATTTGTTTTTTAATTATTTGCACGTGGTTTTTTTCATTTTTTTTGTTTTTTTAATGATAGTTTGTTTTTTTAATTCTTTTATTTTAATTTTCTTTTTCAATTTTAAATTTTGCTTTTTTTTTTAATTAATTTTTTTTTGTTAATTTTAAAATATGTATTTTTTTTTCTTCTTATTATTATTTTTTTAATTTAAATTTTTCTTTTTTGTATTTTATTTTTTTTATCTAAATTTTAATTTTGCAATTTAAATTATTTTTAAATTTTCTATTTTAAATTTTTATTTTTTTTAGTTAATTTTTGTTTTTTTTCTTTAAATTATGTGATTTTTTCAAATTTTATTTATTTCTTTTGATATAATTTTCGATTTTTTTTTGAACGGAAGGCTAATTTTGTTTTTAACATTTTTGTTGATTTTTTTTTTTTATTGTTTTATATATATATATATATATATATATATATATATATATATATATATAAGTTATGTGTTTATTACTGTATGAAAATCACCACTCAAAAAAAAAAAAGTTGATGCTGCATCAATACGTTTCAAAATTAGCATGAAAATCACTAACATTTTAAAACAAATATTCATACTTCATAGATAAGAATATTAGAGTGTCAAAAATGTGCTTAAAACAAAAAAATTGATTATGAATCACCACTTTTCAAAATCAGGTGCTTTTTATGCTACCAAAAAAAAGTAGGTAACAGTGCGGTCACCTATTTCATCAGTAACAGTGTTGTTCTTGCTTCCGTGACTGCTTCAGGTTCCAATATGATTTTTTCCTTCCTCATCATGTTCTGACAATATTTTTTGAACTGGAAGTTTTTCACCTATAACCTTCTTTAAGCATGAAATGGATGCACTCGCAAAGAAGCATGAAGCTCCAATTTGTATGCCATAGTACCAATATTTTGCAACACCTTGTAAAGACCATAGTACTTTGGCCATAATTTATTTTCCTTATTAGCTTGCTTGAGGGACATTTGTTTGTATGGTTGTAGCCATAAAAATACCCAGTATCCTATATCAAAACTTCTCTCGCTACGATGTTGATCTGCCTCTTGTTTCATTTGATTTTGTGCCAAATTTAGGCTATCCTTTAAGATTTGGAGAACTTCTTGTTGACGTTGAATGTGATCTTCCACTACTTTAACCTTAGAATTTTCTCTTAAATATGATGTGATGGACGGTGGGTGATATCCATAAAGTGCCATAAATGGGGTCATTTTTGCTGTAGTATGGAAGGAAGTGTTATACCACCACTCGGCAATAGGTAACCACTTGACCCAATGTGTTTGATTATCAGATACAAAACAAAAAAGATATCCTTCCAAACATTTATTCACTATCTCAGTTTGACCATCTGATTGAGGATGATAGGATAAGCTATGAGCTAGTTGAGTACCCAAAAAAGAAAATAATTCCATCCAAAAATTTCCAGTAAAAATGGGATCTCTTTCGCTTACAATAATATTTGGGTATCCATGTAGCTTTTGAATTGTTTCCATAAATGTAGTAGCAACTATACTTGCTTTAAATGAGTGAGATAATGCACAAAAGTGTGCATACTTGGTAAGTCTATCAACTACCACCATGATGACACTCTTTCCTTCGGACTTAGATAAACTTGTGATAAAATCCATTGAAATATCTTCCCAACGTTGTTTTGGAATGGATAAAGGTTGTATAATGCTTGGGGTCATAATTGTCTGAACTTTATTTTGCTAGCAAACAAAACATTCCACCACAAACTTTTGAATATTATATTTAAGGTCATCCCAAAAAAAAATCTTTCTTCACCCTGTGGTAAGCTTTTAAAAATCCCGAGTGTCCTCCTAAAGGAGAAGTGTGCAATTCCAAAAGAATTTTTTGCTTTAGTTGGGAATTCTTAAAAAGATATAAGCGAACTTTGTACCATAAGGAATCATTTTTCCAACTAATTATATTGACAGATGTACTAGGATATTGCTACAACTTTTGAATGAGTGTCCACACTTCTTCTCCCTTCTTCCATTCATCACTTGCTTCGGTTATCCAATCTAGTTGGATAATAGAAATGGCACAAAACAATGCTTCCACCTCTTCATTCTTTCTTGAGAGTGCATCTGTAACAACATTTAGCTTCTCTTTTTTGTAGATGATTTAAAAGTCATAACCAAACACCTTTGTGACCCATTTTTGCTGCTCTTCTGAAGATAATATTTGTTCCAAAAAGTGTTTAAGACTATCATCATCGGTTTTTACCTTGAAGTGTCTTCCCATTACGTAAGGTCGTCATTTCTTTAGTGCATGTAGTATTGCTAACATTTCCTTCTCATAAATAGCTTTTTGTAAATGCTTTCCTTTGATTGGACGACTTTCAAAAGCAAAGGGTCTTCCTTCTTGCATTAAAACAACACCAATTCCATTTCTTGAGGCATCACATTCCACAATAAAGGTTTTTGTGAATTCTGGCGTAGCAAAGATCAGTGCTAGGAACATTGCCTCTTTAAGATGTTCAAAGGTCTTAGTTGCTTCAGGAGTCCATGAAAATGTTTTATAAATTTAAACAATACTATGATGTATTATCAGACTCCCCTGATATAACAATTATATCCACTGTTAAATATAGAATCCCTCTACTTAATTCTTTGTGGAAATTAAATCGCCAATTGCAAACACATGAAGAAAAATCAATCACACATAACAAGATGTTTTTACCGGGAAATATTAAAGCTGAAAACCCCAACTATCATATATTATGTATATCATGGATCGTGAAACAATCTCATACAAAGCTCTAGCTCCAAGAGCTCTCAGTACAATATACAATCGTCTCACACTGTCATACAAAACAATGTTACCGATGAAATAGGTAACCTCAATGTTACCTACTTTTTCAAATATCAAGAGAAACACCTGATTTTGAAAAGGTGGCGATGCAGAATCACGAAAAAAAAATTTGAGCATGTTTTTGGCACTTAAATTTTTTTTCATCTTGTTTTTTTTTTTTTAATAATTTTTTTTTTTTTTAAAGTGGTGTTTTTTATGTTGATTTTGAATAGTGGTGGTGTATCATCACCAACGTTTTTTTTATAGCATTGATTTTGACACTATAATTTTTTAATGTCTTCTTCTTCTGTGAGATGTTTATTTTTAAGTGCATTTATGTACTTGTGTTTTAAAAATAAAAAAATATTTTTTTAAAAATAAAAACTTGTAATGATATCTTCACTTTTTCACATACATAAAAGATAGAAAAAAGGTCAATATTCTAAAGTTTATATTTTCCACATGTTTATGTATTGTTAAATAATTTTTCAATGCACATCAAAAAAATTATCGCTAAAAAACCAATATTTTGAACCATATGACAAAAAATACAAATTTTCAATATAAATACAATGCAAAAAATACACTTTTACAGAGTTTTTGTTGAAAAAAACATATTAAATAAACTAATTTTTTGGGAGAATTTTAGTAAAAAAACTTAAGAAAACAACATTTTTATTCAATTTTATGTCAAAAAATAATAGCAATCACATGTTTTTTGCAAAAAAAAGGGGTTGTTCTCATAAAATATCAAAGTTTAAACATTACAAGTAAAGCTGATTAGTAGTTCTGAAAAATAAGCTTTCTTTGCAAGCATAACTTAAACATCATCAACAATATCAACTAATACATCTTCAACATCATCTAGAACGGCATTGATGGCTTCTTCTGCAGCATTTGCTTCTTCATTTTCATCATCGCCGTCTTCTAATGGATCTTTCATGTCAGCAAATCTTCCAAAGTGTCCCTTTCCAATCATTCCATATAATGGTGGTTGAGGTTCCTTTGCTTTTTTTGCCACACGTGATTCATTAAAATCTCCTTTCCTTAAACCAACTTCTTGCTTTGCATCTGGAAGGAATTTAAGATTGTTAATTCTTTGTTGAATAAATTTGCATTGAACTGGATCTCTCTCAATGGCAATGCAATTTCTTCCTTTTTGTAGGCAACATGCTAGTGTTGTACCTAATCATCAAGCACAAAAAAAATAAGTAAGAAAATTACTATGGAGACATAAAAATTAAAAAAGACAATATTTAAATTTAAATTTGTATATTAAAACTTACCTGAACCTGAGAATAAATCCAAAACCCATTCTCCTTCATTTGAACATAGATCTATAAGATAGTTAATCAATGCTTGTGGTTTTTGATAAATGTTAACTATATCCCCTTTTGCATCTTTATCCTCATATGTTAGTTTTCTTACCACTGCATCATAAACCAATACTTGACTATGACTTTTCCCATCTACTTGATTCATAATAATATGCTTATAGCTATCCTCTTTTGTCCAACATTCCACATGGATGAACTCACAATCATTTATAATAGGTTGATCTTCGGAAGAAACAATATTTGACTTTTGCCTGTTACATAACATAGTAAAAGTTCAATTAAATTTTACATGAATAATTTTTTTTAGGAAGAATCAAACATACAATTTCAAAATCTTACCATGTAAGTTGCATCCTTGAGTTTTCTTTACCCTTGAAGCTTGTTAATAACATTGGAAACTGTGTGTCTGAATGAAATGTCACAAATCACCAAAGTGGTGATGTTGTCACTTCTTGAAAACCCGTAACCACTTTACTAAAAGCTTGATAAGTATATGGTTCTCTATCATATTCAATGTCTGGGAAATTGAAACCATGAGGAATATCTGCAATAACTAGGCCATATTCCCTTTTAGGTATTAGTGTTGCAATGTCTTCACAGTCACCTTGTATTATTTGATATTGGACACTGTCGAGCCCATTCCAAATGTAATGATTAAGAGTAGGATCTAGTTCAACATTCAAAAGACGCTTCCTTCTCATGTTCTCCATCTTAATTTTTTCAATAAAGCTTTTGAAAGTATCTGGTACTCCATTTCCATCATTCTTCGACATCTTTAATGACATAAAAATATATATATATAGATATGTATAAGTAATAAAATAAAAATAGTTAAAATATGAATAAAATAAATTTATAAATCAACATACCTTATTGAATGCAATATAAAACTCTTTTAGTGTTGATGTAGAACTTGCTTCTAGGTAGTTGCGTACAACATCATCCCAACTATCTTCATTCAACATTTTTACCATGTGTTCTTGTATTTTCATATAAATTTTCTGACTGAATAAATCAAGTTAAAAACGTTAATATATTGACATGTATAACAAATTCTACCAACGTCATTATGTTTTATTTAAAATAAAATTATAATGAAAGAAATAATTCAAGAAACTTACTTTTGAAATTCTGCACACATTTCTTCCATTGATAATTCACCCGACTTCACACGGGCTAATACTGATTTGACTAATTTATCATCCTTCACACCTTGCATTATTCTCCAAGGTGTAATAGTCATATCCTCTGGAAGCTGCTTCATTTCAGGACCCCCCTTACTATTGGTACATATTATGGGTTTACTCTTTTTAACTTTCTGATTTTTTATGGAAATATTCTCCCATCGATCAAAAATGTCATCAATCAAATCCCATACCTCCCCAGTTCTAAATGCCAACTGAAAAATGTTATATGTGCCTCTGAAGAGATTTGTATTCAATTTTCCATCTTTTGCTTTTTTTTCATCAATTTGATAACCTGTTTCCATTAAACATTCCTTTCGAAATGCTACACTAACCTCTGTCTTATCCCCACGACATTTTTCTATGAATTCATTATGAATAAATCTGACCCTTTGGATGAAAGTCATTTTCATTCTGTACTCATTATCTGCATTATGATCCCATGCCAATAACTTTGATTCCATTTCTGTTAAGCCATCGTAAATGATGCATTTCACTGTTTGAAAAAGATAGTTGTTGGGATATTCTGCAATCAATTGTCGTTTAGCCTCTATTGAATGGTTTCCTCCAATTACATAATATTTATAATCAAAACATTTTGCCTTGTCAAATGCTTGTTTGTTGGGAACCTGACATGGATCGACAAGAACCACATAATCCACCACATGCGCATATGGATTGAACCTGAACAATGTTTTCAGATTATGTATATGTAGGTGATGGGCCTTTCTAATTTGATATTGAGATTGCCCTTCATCTGAGCCATAAAATTGGTTAACATTAAGTTCAAATGTTTGGCCACCAAGAATTAATTTATTCTTCCTCAACTCTTGTCGAATAGCATTTTGTTTTGTTTTAATAATGCCATCCTCTAACTCTGCACCTGGTGTTATGATTTCTCTGCTTCCGTAAGAGCTTTCAATTTGTTCTTCACTGCTGCTCACGACCTTTACAGGTTCACCAATATTTGATTTCCTAGCCTTATTGGATAACATATCAGTTTCTTTATAAACAAGCTCTCCTCTATGAGGTACAAGAGAGAGATCTTTGGCAATTTTTCTTTTTGGTGTCTGGTCTGTTTTCTTCTTTTGCACAATAGTTCTCATCTCCTCCTCACTAATTCTATCATAACTTTCTGTTTCATGATCGACACCTTCAAAAGAAACATGTTTAAGTTTATTAGATTGACCCACCTTAGTGACACTTGGTTGATCCCCTCTTTGTACTGTTGCAGTGTCACGAGCTATTGCTCTTTGCTTCAATCTCCTTTCCGCTGCTTTGTCTTTGTGGAAAGTTTTGATCACATCCATAACATTTGGCACCAACATATAAATACCATCAAACATGTTTGAAAGACTCGGAACAAAATCCTGTGAAATAAAATAAAACATGTCAATGATCAATAATTTATAAAAAATTGAATTATCCTTACAATAATGCATAGAGGAAATAAAAATAAGCATACTTACAATGTTATTTGCAATGTTGTTTGCTATTTCTTCAGAAAATTTTGAAGTTGTTTCATCTGTGTCGTACTTGACGATTGATAGACGATATCTAACCTTCTCACGTTTTTGAGCCTCCCTTACAAGAACATAAATAGTGTTTGTATTCGGGACCTTACATATGTCTCATACTCTGCCCCTCACCTCATATTTCTCATTTAAGTCAATCATACCACAAATCAGATAGATGTGTATATCAACCTCCGTTTCAGTGTCTTCAAGATACCATGAGAAATTGGTATTATCTATTTCCTTGGCGTTTTTCCAAGCAGAAATAACCTTTAATGAACCTGGTGCCCCACTTGCTTGACTTTTATTAGTGTGTGCAACAATATCCTTATTGCGTCCAATAGTGTCCATAGTGCGTTCAGTTGCAACTTTAGATTTGGGAGTTGTATCCATAGTGCGTCGAGCTGCAGCTATAGATTTGGGAGCTGCTGCCGTAGATTTGGGAGCTGCTGCCCTAGGTGCAGAAACATTCACAGAAATCTTTTTTGATGCCATTTTCCTGATATATATATATATATATATATATATATTAGTTAATGGAAAAATATTGCGAATAAAATAAATTTAATAAACAAAATGTATTTCTAAAACTAAATAGTTTGAAATTAAAGCATTAAAATTAAACTTAAAAAATAAACTAGTATTTTGAAACTTTAGTTTGTATTTAATATTTAAAAAAAAAACAAAAAAGTTATTAACTATTTATAACAAATATTATAATGTTATATAATTTTTTATTTTTTTAATTGTATTGTTATATATATATTTTTAATTAATTTTTATTGTTATATTAAAACAAATGTTTTTTTTTTGTAAATTTATTACATTGTATATATATATATTTGATATATTTTGAAATTTTTAACATTTATTATTTAATAATGTTTTTATTACATTATATAACAATTTTTTATTTATATTTATATATAACAATGTTTCTATGATTGTTTATTAAAATAAATTGTTTAAAAAAAAAAATTTAAAGAACCAAATAAAATTAAAAAAAATCAAAATTATAAAATGTGTTCTTAAAAAAAATTATTAAAAAAAAACAAAAAAATTAAAAATCCAAATTATAAAAAAAAAACCAAAATTAAAAACAAACAATTAAACAAAAACAATTAAAAAAACAAAATTATAAAAAAAAAAAAAAAATTAAAAACAAAACAATTAAAAACAAAACATTATAAAATTTAAAAAAAAAAAAAATTTAAATATTAAAATGTGTTTTGGCGGGGCCGCCCTGCCCGCCTCCTGGGCCCCCATCGGGGCCGCCCAGGCGGCGTCACGGGGGCAGCCCAGCCCACCTCCCGGTGCCCCCAACGGTCGAGGGCCGATTCCGGGAATCGGCCCTCGGCCGATGAGGGCACCGGGAGGCGGGTGGGCCGCCCCCGTGGCGCCGCCCGGGCGGCCATGGCACCCAACGGGCGGGGATCCCAGTGCGAGCTCTGCCCGTTGGGCCATCGGGCACCGGGAGGCGGGTGGGCCACCGCCGTGGCACCGCCCGGGTGGCCGGCACCACCAAAACAATAAAATGCATATTTTTTTTAAAATTTTTTTTAAAATTTTTGCAATTTAAAAAACAAAACAATAAATAATATAATAAACTATAATAATAAATAAATTTGTTTATAAACTATATAATAAAATATAACAGTAAATATAAAAAAACAAAACAATATAATAAACTATAACAATAAATATTTGTTTTAAGTTTATAATATAATTAAAAATATATATATATATCACAATACAATTAAAAATATATATGTTTATATATAACAAAACAATAAAGGAAAAAAAAAATTAAAGATTTAAAATTAAAAAAATAAAACAAAGATCTAAAATTAATAAAATAAAATAAAATAAAATATAAAATAAAAAGTTCTCACATAAAAAAAAATTTAAATAATGAAATCACTCATATATTTATGATAAAAAAAAAATACAAATAAAAAATGTTATAAGGCCACTTTTTTTTTTATGTGCATGGTCGTTTTATGGATTTTTATGTGTAAATGAACCTACAAGTCTTAAAAAACAAAAAAAATCTAAATTTTTGTTGTTAAAACCCTAAAAAATTCAGTTTTTTTTGCATTTTCTTCACTAAAAAAATATTAAAAAATCAAAGTTTTTGAACCCAAAAACCTTAAAAAAGTAGTTTTTGAACACAAAAAAACTATAGAAAACCAGATTTTTCCCAAAATCATCTCTAAATTGTCAGAATAGAAGGAAAACTAACCTTTGAAATGCAAGAAGTTGCTGTCACCAATGTCAACACAACACCTCCACACAATTACGAATAGCAACACAATGCCTCCAATGCCAATGCAATGCCTTCACGAAGGTACCAATGCCAATGCAACACCTCCACAAAATTACCAATAGCGACACAAAGCTTCCAATGCCAATGCAATGCCTCCACGAAGTTACCAATGCCAACGCAACATCTCCAGAAATTTGCTCTAACAAATACCAGAAAACTTGATGTGATGTGATGAATAGAAACAATTATTCCTTTTAAATATCGTATATTGTCTGATTGATTTACTGTTTAATGAATGTGGGATTAAAATTTCAAATTTAAAATATTTACATTTAATTTATTATAGTTCGTACTATAGTTAAACTACTTATTATTTGCATGTGGTTATCATAATTAATATTTACATGTACTGAATGTTACATTTAATTTATTATAGTTCATACTATAGTTAAAATACTTATTATTTGCATGTAGTTATCATAATTAATATTTTATTTAATATTTACATGTACTGAATGTTGAATAATTCAAATATAATCTCAGATTAAAAATTAAAATATGAAATACTTACATGTAGTTAATTATATTTAATATTATAGATAAAATAGTTAATATTTGTATTTAGTTATCATAGTTAATATTTATATGTAATCAATGTTTAAAATCATGCGATTAAATTTTAAAATCTAAAATATGTACATGTAGTTAATTATAGTTTAAATAGTTAATATTTACATCATGTTATTTTTGTAAATATTTACATGTAGTCAATATTAAACTATTCAAATAAGAAAATTATTTTAGTTTCGAAGACATGCATGAAAGAAATATTTAAAAAAAAAATTGAAATATATTTTAGATGAATATAACGTAAGTTTAAAATAAAAAATTTAAAATATTTACATGTAGTCATTATAGTTAAAATAGTTAAAGTTTTTCGTGAATTTTTTTGGAGGGAAATTTTGGAGGGAAATTTTTTCGCGAATTTTTTTGGAGGGAAAATTTGGAGGGAAATTTTCAGTCTTTAAGCTATATATTGTAAGTGGGAGAGGAGTTTGTATCATTCAACCTATTCTTGTTGGAAGCCATGGTTTCTTCTGATAATGAAGTTTTTCTTTCTAGAACATCAACATCTTCGTCACGCAACAACTCTATTCAGAGTGATGAATATAACGGGAGTTCATTCACCATGAATAGAGAGTCAAAAAATAGAGCGCCAGTTATACCACTTACTCTTAATCCTAAGGATTATGAAAGCAACAATGATGAAGGGCATGATGAAGAAATTGCAGAGTCAAAAGTTTCACTTCGTCCTAATCCCAAGGATTATGAGGACACCATTGATGAAGAGGGAGATGAAGAATATCCACTTCAGCTTAATCCTAAGGATTATATGAGAACAACAAATGAAGAGGGGAATGAAGAATCTGTAGATTCAAAATATCCACTATGTCGTAATCCTAAGGAGTATGCCAGCAGCACTGATGAAAAGGGGGATGTAAAATTTCCAGAGTCAAAATATCAAATTCGTCCTAATCATAAGGATTATGCGAGCACCACTGATGAAGAGGGGAATGATAATGTTTCAGAGTCAAAACATCCACTTCGTCCCAATCCTAAGGATTATGCCAACACCACTGATGAAGAAGGAAATGAAAAATTTACAGCGTCAAAATTTCCACTCCATCCTAATCCTAAGGATTATGCAAGCACCACTGATGAAGAGGGGGACGAAAAAATTCCGGAGTCAGAATTTCCACTTCGTCTTAATCCTAAGGTTTATGTCAGCACCACAGATGAAGAGGGGAATGAAGAATTTGCAAAGTCAAAATATGCACTTCGTCCTAATCCTAAGGATTATGTCAGCACCACTGAGGAAGAGGGGAATGAAGAATTTGCAGCGTCAAAACATCCACTTCATCTTAATCCTAAGGATTATGCCAGCACCACTGATGAAGATGGGGATGAATTTCCAAAGCTGAAATTTTCACTTCATCCTAATCATAACGATTATAATTTAACCACTGATGAAGGGGGGGATGAAGAATTTTCAATAAATATAGATTCAAGGCATTCACTTATTCCCAATCCTAAGGACTATGAGAGCTTTAGTGAGGAAGGGGAGGGGCAGGGTGAAGAAATTCTAGTGAATACAAATTCAAAGCTTCCACTTATGCCTAATCCCAAGGATTATGAGAGCGCCACTAAAGAAGGGGAGGATGAAGAGTTTCTTGCAAATGATAATTTTAAAGACACGGATCTGAATATTGCATTTTCTCCAAGTGACCATTTCAAAGACACTCATGGTGATGAAGAATTGAATCCTCCCAGGGAAGAATTTGAAAGCATGGGTCAAGATGGTGAAGAATTTCTTTTGAGTCAGGGTTACAAAACTGTCGATGATTCTTGTGAAATGTTTTCTTCAACTGACGATGGTGAAGAAAATTTTCCATGCAATGATGTTGATGAATTTCTTAACTATGTTGAGGATGATGATAGTGGGGATAATATTCCTTCTAATGGTGATGAAACTACTTTTACAAAAGATGATGGAATGATGAAGCCGTTGCAAGCAAATATTGCAACTGGGAGTAGGAGTAGACCTTTTCATATCAATCCAAGGCATTCCAGTTATACAAGGGCGAGGACAAAATATCTCACGACAAAAAGTTCTGTCGTTCATTTGATTTCAAGTGCATGTTGTCGAAGGGATTGCTTGAAAAATATGGATTTCAACTTTGCTTTGCAGAAAAGGAAAACATATATGTCAATGAATAAAAGCATGCAAAATTCATATTTAGTGGGTTGCATGCAATCTACACTAGCAGGTTATGATTATCATATTGGGAATGTATTGCATTGCAGAAAGGCGTTCAAAATGTTGTATTCAATTGGTAATTGTCGTTTGTCAAGAATCCGGGATAGATTGGAAAAGGATCCCACATATTATTCATAAGCACATCATAAGCGGGACGTGGGGCCATTTGCAAATACTTCTAAGACATGGATGAAAGAATTCTTTTCAAATCATGGAGAGTGTATGCCAAATAAAGACACAATACATATTCCAGATAATTTCTCGAGACGAGAAATATTCATGTTATACAAAGATTATGCAGAAGTTGTTGAAGGAATTGGTAATTTTATTACATATTCTTATTTTACAAGGATATGGAAAACTAAATTCAACAATGTTCGTATTCCTAAGAAGACAAGGATGGGGATTTGTAGCACATGTGCTTCTCTTAAAGAAAAAAGAGATAAATGTCAAGGGGCAGAAAGAGGTATGTGTTCGAAACATTGTTTTTTAAAATTTGATACTTATCAACTATGAAAATATATTTATTCATATGTTTCTTTTATTTTATGTACAGATTCCGTTGTCAAAGAACTTCAAGACCATCGCAATCAGCAAACAAGTGAAAGACAAAAGTTGTATAAACATCGAAAGAAGTGTTATGACCATCCAAATAAATATCTAGGATTGATAATTGATGGTATGGACCAAAAGAAAACACTTCTTCCACATTTTGTCCGCACGCCAAAAAAATTACAGGAGGAAAATTTCATTCAGTTTCACTTGGTTGGTTGTATGGTATTTAATGAGAAGATGTTTCCGAGAGTTTTCTTCACAACTCCAAATATTCACAATGATGCAAATCTGACCATAACTATAATCCATGATGTGGTTACTCATTGGTCTGGGATTCTTCCTGAAGTTTTGTATTTACAATTAGACAACACAAGTCGTGAGAACAAAAATCAAGTTCTTTTTTGGTATCTAAACATGCTCGTTGAATTGGGGATTTTTAAAAAGATAAAGGTTGGTTTCCTTCTTGTTGGGCATACTCATGATCATATTGATCAAATGTTCGGTCGTTTTTCAGTAACATTGAGGAGGAAAGGTGTTGGGAGCCTGCCATCATTAATTGAATGTATTAAGAAATCGTACATTCCAGAGCCTGTTTTTCATGTGTTGGAAGAAACTATTGACATACGAAGGTTTATTTTTGGATCGCATGGTGAGGAGAAATGCATTGAAAAACTTAACGACATTAGCTTCCAGCATCAATTTCGTATCAAAAAAATTGATGGGATAACACTTATATGGGGCAAGAAGTATTCAACTATTGAAGAATGGGGACCATCATCGGGTTTAGCATTTTTGAAGTTCATTCCAGAGCGTCCAATGTTTTCATCAAAGATATTGTTATTACAGTCAGTTTCCGAACTCCATAATGCACGAAGGCAGAAGAGAGAGATAAATTATTTTGAATGTATAGAGGAAATTAAAAGATGTATTAGAAATACATATGAATACTTCGATGTTGATGATTCAGTTTGGTGGGAGTCTTTTTTCAGTAATCAAAGTGATATGATTTCAAGATCAGTAAATGAGGATACACTTTTGAAGACTCCTTTTTTTTGGCCACAAAATATGCCAAATGAACATGAACATCAAGAAACACACAATGTTGAACAACAACAGCCTCAAGCTATTATTAATTTCCCATAGGTAGAGGAAAGAGAAATCTATATTGGTTCTAGAAGATCACGTGCACAACGTGAAGCCATGGAAGACCTTTACAGGGGTTCTGTGCAGGATCTTAAGGAGAGTTGCATGATAGCAGTGTTAGCAGATGAAGATCCACTTGGCTATCCATTCTGGATTGCCAAGGTTATAAAGGTCATTAATGAAAATGAAGAGATTACAGATGTTGATGTACATTGGTATGCCACAAGTACCCACCCTTTCAATGGTGTGTACAAGCTAGAGATGGTAGTGGAAAAAAGAATTGGCAGAAAGAGAAAAAGAAAGGGCGCAAATATAAATCGTCGCCGCACAGATGTCTTAAAATTGGAGGATGTTGACATACTTGTGTATGACTTCAATTTGACAAAAAGAGGAACTCTTCGGTTTCAGACCATAAATATTTTGAAGAAATTGCTACCAGAACAATTACTGTTGAAATGGGACTCTGCAGAATGTAGACGTAGATCTACAAGACTTTTGAACTCTGAAATGGTGGGCATGCATGTTGACTCAGATGGAGCACTAGTTGATGAAAGAGAAGTATATGGATCATCTTCATCTGCATCGAGCCATTCATATGAAGATGTAGATTATGATGGTGTGCCAGAACCTATGGCTGATTTTGAATAACTATCTAAGACACTTTTCTGTAATTGATGTTTGCATGGTAGCTTGAAATAAAAATTTTGACTTCCATCTCATTTTTCATGAAGTTCTGAGACATTTCTATGTTTGTTGGATTATACGTTTTAATTATGAAGTATTCATTTTTTTAGAATATCGACAATGTAACAATGAATTACAAAAATAATTTATGTTATATTCAATGTACCAATGTTGATATTTTAATTATAAGTAAGATAGAAAATAGAAACTAATGATGAATTTTTAGATTATGCAGTGATATTACCATGATATTATGTATTGTTACCATTTGGTATAAGATACTTTTAAAAGTTTTAATAATTATATGCGTCATTGAAACATAACACTTTGTTTTGATGCTTGATTTTTAGGTTTTGGTTGAAATTATATTTAAATTTGTCTTATTCTAAGATTTGAAAAAAGATAAGTTTTTAAAATTAAAATTACTCTTACTTGTTTCTGTTTTAAATTGTTAAGTCTTATATTTTCTCCATAATTTCATTGTTCAAGTATGTTGAACACTTAAGATTGAAAAACTTTAGATTTACCTTTATCTTTAAGGTTATGGTTGAAAATAATTACAAATTTGGGGTTGTTTAAAGTCAAGATATTTTATGTTTAACAACATGGATGAAAATTGTTCAAAATTATAAGCCCTCCGGACATGTATTTGTTTATCTTTAACATCATCTATAAAAAATGTTAGGAATTTACGATTTTAAAAAATGTCCTAATATGTTGTCTTTAATTCCATTGTCACAAGTGTCAAAATTATGACACAATTTTTTTTTTTTGTTATTCCAGCATCAACTGGTTTTGTTTTGAGGGTGTTTTTTCAATCTTTTTGCAACAAACAATTTTGTTTTTAGCATAATTTTAGAAAATGTTGAAATTTGACCTTAAAAAAAAAAACAAGTGCGTTCTGGAAGACACACTTTTTTTTGGGGGGGGTGTTTTTTCAATCCTTTTTTCAACAAACAATTTTGTTTTTAGCATAATTTTAGAAAATGTTGAAATTTGACCTTCGAAAAAAAACAAGTGCGTTCTGGAAGACACATTTTTTTTTTTTGGGGGTGTTTTTTCATGTTTTTTGAGCGTTTTTGGGCTAGAGTTCCCGTTTTGAGGTCAGGTTACCTATTTCATCGATAACATTGTTACAAAAATTGGTTCACACATGCACCAATTTACTGCCTCCTGACAGCCTTCCTCCACTATGCAATCCCTGTTGATGAAGATCCCTGAATGAATTTGATCTTGCCTTGCCTTGACTGCGCAATCATCATTGGCATCTCCAATGTGTGTGTAGTTGCATTGAATGCACCACTATAGTCACAAATAATAGTCAACCAAGCCCTTTCACCTATCTCTCAACTGGGTCTCCATTGGATTTGACATGCATGTAGTTAACAATAGTATTTCTTCAGTTGCATGTGAGATCACTCCATGTGAATTAATTTAATATTTAATTCACTAATCTCTCACTAGTGTATCTTTATTTAGAACCAATTACAACTAGCACAACTGAGTTTAACTCACTTAACTGAGTTAAACTAAATAACAACCCACATAAGTACACATCCAACTTTGTTACAACTTTGCCACACTTTGTTACAACGAAGTCCACTGCATGGTCCACCAAGCAACCACTTCAACTTGAAATCCACTTAGCTAACTGATTTGCCACTTCAGTTAACTAGTTCCGAGTGCTCATTGAAAAATAGATAATTATTTACTGTCTAATTTTTGTTAAGGGCTTAACAAAAATCGAGATGCATTCTAATTTTAGACATGCATTCCACGAAACAAATTCGCACATGCATTCCAAACGTAGATGCCCATCCATCCATATAATTTTCTCAACCATCTATAAATAGATTACTGCTAAAAATAGACTTTGATCCAAATTCTAAAAATAGACATATCACCTAAAAATAGCCTGCAGGCTCCACCTAGTGTAGGTGCTTAATTTTCACTAGGATCATCATCTTGTTGAATCTCAACACTCCCTCTCAACAAGAAAGGGATTATCCTTCACCCAGATCATGTCTCTATGGTATTCAAATTTGCTCCTAGTGAGCGCCTTCGTCAGAATATCTTCATCCTGATCTTTTGTAGGAATGTACTGAAGCAACATGATCTTCCGCTGCACAAAATTTCTGATATGATGATACCGGATATCTATATGTTTAGATCTATCATGAAACATAGGATTAATTGAGATTTTAATGCAACTCTAATTATCACAATGAATCACTGTAGGATCTAAATGAGAACCGAACAAACCAACCAGGATCTTCCTCATCCAGATAGCCTCACATGCAGCTTGATTTGCTGCCATGTATTCCACTTCCGCTAAACTAAGTTCCACGGATCTCTGTTTCCTATTGTACCAAGAAACAGCTATAGATCCGATATTGAAAACCCCTCCTGATGTGCTCATTTTTTCCATTGGGCTGCCTGCCCAATCTGCATCTGTGAAGCCATGCAACTTCTCCTCATTCATCTGTCTGTACATTAAGCCATACTCAAATGTGCCCCTGAGATATCTAAGGACATGCTTGTCCACTTTCCAAAAGAGTTTGGTAGGATTAACCATCGTTTGACTAAGCCGGTTCACTGCATAGCATATGTCCGGTCTTGTATTAACTAAATACATGAGGGAACCCACCAACTGTCGATAGACAGTAGCATCCACTACCTCTGCTGATGTAGCATCCTCTTTCCTCCAGTTTCCTCGAAGAGGAGTATCCATGGGTTTGCAGCCCTCCATGTGAAACTTATCGAGTATCTCCCTTGCATACTTGCCTTGAGACACAAAAATTTCACCTTCTTGCTGCCATATTTCCGATCCAAGGAAATAGTGAAGGAGGCCGATATCCTTCATCTCGAACTCTTTTACAAGATTCTCCTTGCATGAGTGTATCAGCTTCTCATCACCAGTCAATATTAAATCATCAACATAAAGAACAACGATTAAAATCTTACCCTCCACCACAATTTGGTATAGGTTTGCATCTGCCTCACTCTTGGTGAATCCAAGTCCAGTGAAATATCTGTCGATCCAAGTGTACCAAGCACGAGGTTCTTGCTTCAGCCCATACAATGCTCTTTTGAGTCTGCACACATGTGACTCGCTGCTGAAGATCTCAAATCCTTTAGGTTGCTCAATGTACACTTCTTCCTCAATGATCCCATTAAGGAACGCAGTCTTCACATCCATTCGATGAATGTGCCAACCCATCTACGCTGAGAGAGCAAGGATGGTCCTTATAGAAGAATACCATGTGATAGGTGCAAAGTTTTCTTCATAACCAATCCCCTCGATCTGTGAGAAGCCCCAGGCCAAAAATATTGCCTTATACTTCTCAACACTCTCATCAGCAGCTTGCTTTACCTTGTAGATTTATCTTAAACTTACCACTGATTTACCAACTGGTCTTGGAACAATTTCCCAAGCACTATTTCTGACAATGGAGTCATACTCCTCCACCATTGCATCTACCCATGTGGGATCCTGCACTGCTTCCTGAAAGGAAGATGGCTTAGTCACAATACATTTTCTCATGAGAGACATGTATCCAGTGAAACGGTCAGGAGAATATCTCTGTCTGTGGTATGAAGTAGGGACTCCTACATTTTGTGCCGCATCAAGCTTCAACCTCTCAGCTTCTGTGATACACCTTTTTCAAGTTCTAATGTTTGGCTCTGCATGAGTGGAATCCTCCACTCCATGACCCTCCTCTTGTGGCTGATCCACATCTAGAGACTCATCTTTGGGAACAAGCAGTTCCTCTTCTGCATGCAAGTCTAGCTCCCTCTCAAGTGACAACTTCACGGCTTTCTCCTCATTGAATTTTATATCTCGTCGCACCATAGTCATTCGAATGTTTCGAAAATACACACGATAAATATGGGGTGTTTCTTTGTACCCCACAAATATCCCAACTTCAGCAGTCGACTCCAAATTCTTCCTGGCATTCTTGTTCACATGAACATAAACAGATGAGCCAAAAATCTTAAAGTGAGAAACATCTGGTTTCTTACCATTAAAATCTTCTTCAGGTGTACTCATGCCAAGTACTCTATGAGGACAATGGTTTTGCACATAAACTGCAGTGTTGCATGCTTCCGCCCACAAGCGCATTAGTATGCCCTGATCATGCAACATAGTTCGTGCAGCACCCAATATCGTTCTATTCTTCCTCTCCACGACCCCATTCTACTATGGTTTATGAGGCGATATGAGTTCTCCTCGAATTCCTTCTTTGCTACAGAAGTATTTGAATTCATTCGAGATATATTCACCACCATTATCGCTCAGCAGAGCCTTCACTTGCTTCCCTGACACTTTCTCCACCAATGCTTTAAACTCACACAACTTTGAGAATGTTTGATCTTTCTTCTTCATGAAGAAGATCCAACATCTATGAGAATATTCATCAACAAAAATAACATAATAACTGTGTTTTTTTTTTGAAGAAATTGAGAATGGACCACACATGTCTGTGTGAACTCTCTCTAGGATCACCGAAACAAAGTTCTCCTTTTCATGAAAGGTGGTCTTCACAAACTTACCCATAGTACATTCCTTGCACTGATCTATCTGTGCAAGTGTACCCTTGAGAAGTCTAGTAGAAAGATGCTGCAAAATCTTCAGTGCGCCATGGTGAAAATGGCCCAATCACCTGTGCCATAATTCGCCCTCATCTTGGCTCACCACTTCTTCTTCTTTGCCCACCATTGCAGCGCAACCATATACCTCTAGCTTGTAGAGATTATTGACTTGAATCCCTATCCCCTTGGTTTGACCCATTGTTTTATGTCACAGGAAAACTTTTCCATCACTGAAAACAACGTCATAACCTCTGTCCTCCAACATCACGACTGAGACCAAGTTCTTCTTTAGACATGGAACATGCATAACATATTTCAACAGAAATGGTTTACCTGACTCCTCTCAAAGGTAATGGTACCAATGTAAGTCGCATTGTATCATCCATCCTCACCCATCTCTATATGCATTTGGAGATCTTTCTCCTCCAAGTCACTGAAAAGCTTCTTATCTCCCATCATGTGGAAGGAAGCATCACTATCAAGATACCACACCGATCCCATTGCGCTTGAAACCAAGCATGCGATCAAAGAGAAATCAAGTTCAAATTTTGAGGCAAGGGCCTCACCATCTACAGCTCTAGCAACCTTCTTGTTCTTCTTTTTTTGTGGGCAGTTAGTGGTGAGAAGCCCATGTTCATGACAGTGAAAACACTTCACCTTGGACAAATCCAGCTTCTTGCTTTTAGCCTCAAATTTTTTAGTGGAATTTCTTCCCCTTCCCTTTCCTTGCATTGGCAGATAAAGCACAATCCTCTTCATCATCATGCTTTGATGAAGATCCATCCCTAGTGTTCTGCCTGAACTCCTCCTGCACTAGATCCGACCATAGTCGTTCCCAATCCGACAATTTTTCCTGTCTGTTGAGAGAGTCTTGATAACTGTGCCAACTCTTAGGAATTCCCAAGAGAGCCAAGCTCATCAAATCATCATCAGTAACCATGATTCCCACACTCCCCTGTTCATCCTGACATTGGACAAACTTTGTGAGATACTTTGGAATATTGTCGCCCTTTTCCATTTTTATTTTTTTGAGTTTATCTTTCAACGCCAACTTCCTATGGTTGTTGCTGCTCTGGAAAATATCTGTCAAAGCCTTCCACAATGCAAATGGAGTGGATTTCCCATGAAGGCTTGAGACAATATGGTCCCTCACACCTTCCAACATAATCCTTCTCGTCTTCGTCATTTTATTTTTCCATGTGTCAAGTAATGCAACATCCGTCGAAGTGGGCTTAGGAACATCATTGTCGATGAATTCCTTCAAGCCATTATCTTCAAGCACCTCCTCCATCCTATCCTTCCATGCAATGCAGTTCGAGCTGCCCTCGAGTGCATACTCTAACCGCAAACCATTGAAAGCCATTTCAATGTTTACTCAACTGTCGCACCAAGAAATTCTTGTAGCAAATTCAAATTGTTCCACCAACAAAACTCAGCACTGCTTCAATATTGCAATATTCTCTGCTCTGATACCATGTAGAAATTTTAAAAATATTGTGATGTATTACTGAACTCTCATGATCTAACAATTATATCCACTATTAAATACATAATCCTTCTACTTAATTCTTTGCAGAAAATAAATCGCTAGTTGCAAACACATGAAGAAAAATCAATCGCACATAACAAGATGTTTTTTCCGGGAAAGCTTAAAGCTAAGAACCCCAACTATAATATATTGTTTATATCATGGATCATGAAACAATCTCATACAAAGCTCTAGCTCCAAGATCTCTCAATACAATATACAATCGTCTCACATTGTCATACAAAAATTGGTTCACACATGCACCAATTTGCTACCTCCTGATAGCCTGCCTCCATTGTGCAATCCATGCTAATGAAGATCCCTAAATGAATTTGATCTTGCCTTGACTTGACTACGCAATCCTCATTGGAATCTCCAATGTGTGTGTAATTGCATTGAATGCGCCACTATAGTCACGACTGATATTCAACTAGGCCCTTTCACCTATCTCTCAATTGGGTCTCAACTGGATCTGACATGCATGTAGTTAAGAGTAGTATTTCTTCAGTTGCATGTGAGATCACTCCATGTGAATTAATTTAATATTTAATTCATTGATCTATCACTAATGTATCTTTAGTTACAACCAGTTGCAACTAGCACAACTGAGTTTAACTCACTTAACTAAGTTACACTAAATAACAACTCACATAACTGCAAGACAGTTCTGACAATTATCAGACATAAACACTAATGTTGGTCTTCAAAAGAGAGCTCGAACCTCTTCAAGTTCATCTTTTCGAGAAGGAAAATATTGACATGCAAAGCAACACTCGAACTATAATTCTTCCCATAATCAAGTTGTTTATGATTATGTTAAGCATGAAAAATCCGCATGCATAAATGGGAGAAAGAGTTGTTGTTCCTATTGTGGTTTGTGTAACCAAGAAGTTTCAATATGTTGGAAGAGAATGAAGGCATACAGGAAACAATCAAAGTGAAGGTGACTCGCACAAAAGATGAAAAATAATTGCACACATTTCTAGAAGAAGGGACATCTCATTGCCCAATGTTGGACACTGCATCCAACCAATCATCCCAAGCATTTGAAGAAAGTGGATAAAAATGTTAGCAAGAATGGAACCAAATATTCCATCATCGATGTGAGTCCAGATGATTCACAAGAAGAAGATATTCAGTAGGAAAAATCGCCATGGAAGTGGCTTGGTAATAAGTGGTTTGATTTCTTGACCCAGTAAGACATACATTCCTTTGTACATAGATGCAAATTTCAGCCTTATCTATGCATAAGTTTCTGTTGAAAGTATGACAAGTTGTAGCAGAGGATTACAACTTGTATGATGCAAGATTGCATTTGAATGTTGTTTAGTTGAAGGCTTTTCTTTTTTGTTGCAAAATTTCACCGTGGAGTTGTAAAAGATGGGTATGTTACTCACTTATGTTGCAGCAATATCATTCAGTCCAACTCTTATAGTCACCCACATGTTTTGGGTTTATGTACTTGATGGTACTTGAAAGGAAGAGTTGAAAGTGTACATATGCATGAGTTTGTATGTGTAAATGGTGAACTTGTATATAGGTTCTTTGTACATAGATACATGCACGAGTGTTGTCAATATGTATCATGTTGTTTTTCGATTGTGTTGCACACATTTCACATCGATATTGTGTCAATTGTATTTCACATTTCATGTCGACTTGTGATGGTGTCGCATGTTGCATGACTTATGTTTTAGTCAAGGGTGTTTGTCGATTGTGAGTCGATGGATGGATACACCAATGTGCAAAGAGGATTGCCATGTATTTGATGTTATAGGAAGGTGACAATCAATGCTTTGAAGAAGAAAAAAGAGGTGGTCTTCATTTCAATTCTTTCATAATATTTTCTTTTCAAGATTGATGTGTGATCTTGTGACAGGATGTTGTAGGAAGTTGTAGTCCATTCAGTGTGAAGTGGACAAGATGCAAAATTTTTTGTAGCCATTGCAGAACAAGTTGGTTTTGTTGATGCCAAGGGTTCACTCATCTTGCGAGCTTACATTAGGGGAATTTTGAGTTCTAAAATGGGCCTCCTAAGGAAAATGTAAAATCAAAATTCACTTTATGAGAACCAATCACATTTTAGGAGATGACATCATCCCTAATGGTTGAGGTGGCATTGCTTGAGTTAAAGGTACTTACTTGTCACATTCTCAATGGTGGATAAGAACTCATGGTTAACCAAGGTAGTGCTCTAAGTACTTTTAAAGTCGAAGTAAAGTACTCATAATAAATGTCATTTCAAACTTTTTGAATAAAATTCATACATAAAACAATATATTACATTTATTATATTATTTTTATATAGTACATTAATTACATGTTATTATAAAATTTAAATAATATAAATTATATTTAATAACATATTATATAATTAAGAATTTATGAATTTATATTTATATTTTATTTAAGTTATTTAAGTACAAAAGACAAATGTATTATTTTTTCAATGATAATGACTTTTTTCTTGAAAAACTCATTCTTATTTATAGTCACATCAATACAATTTTTTTTATTAATTTTATTTTGGTACAACTTTTAAATTGAATTTAACCATGGTTACATGGATTGTGGTGCAAAAAGTGAATTGCAAATTCCTAAATATTATTTTATTGATTTAGATATTATTTTATTATTTCCTTAGGAGGCCCATTTTAGACCTCAAAATTCCCCTAATGATTTGGAAAGTGGATTTCCAAGACAGAGCTTGTATGCCATAGTTGCAAGAGGGACTTCAATCTCAGTGGGAAGGCTAAAAGAGTGCCAAGAACATAGAGGGATCAGTGGTAAAACAAAGAGTGTATCAGTTTACAACAGTCAGAAATGCTGAAGTGGGTCAACAACAGCCAGAGACCAGTGGTCAATACACATTGTCAGTTGCGGTGTAAGGCAGGTTAGGGTGATTGTCAAAGAGGCTTGTCATGTAAAATTAGGTAATATAACTTGAAAGCAGTAGAGTGTTGAAGCTCAAGGAAGATAATCATCAACTTTTGTGGGTCTAAAAGCCCTTCAGTGGGAAGGAGTGATCAGAATTGGATCATGACCTAAGTGATAGCTCAAAATTCAATGTGTTCAAAATGGTGTCGAACCTAAGTGACCAGATATATCTCGTCTTCTTTATTTTGGCGCCATGAACGGTTCAAAAAACCAACACCGTATGAAGAAGTTATCGCATTTTGAAAAGCCCAGTAAACTGCAAATTTCGACAATTGACCAGGGTTGATTGGGCATTTGAACTGGTAAAAAAAAAGGAATATTCCTTCTGGGCCAATCAGATATTGACAATTGTCGAATTTCTATTAGGAGTATGGGTTCAAGGGCCAATGAAAAGCTGCCACGTGGCCAACCCTGAGGCCGCCACGTGGCCCTGAAACCATGTTATAAAATTTTGGTTGGGTCCACATGATTCGACCGCGAGACCTCTTGTCGGGCACACAAGTGGTCTACTATCTGCGCTAGAAGTGGTTCTTAACCTCATAGGGTGTGGTTTATAATTATGTTGAAGTGAATTCATGTTTGGGGGTTAGAACCACCGACAACCCTAACCCGCCAGCGATTCCACAAGCCATATGTCACATGGAAATGTTAACTAACCAACCTCCACATGGTCAACTTAACTGTCGGTCTATCCAACCACAGTTAAAACCATTTAAAACCCCAGTTATGCCTTGGGTTCTACCGGAAGTTATGTTAACAAGCGGTTTGGAGTTGGCATGTGGCCAATCCAACCGCAGACATTTATTGCCATGGTTATTCCAGCTGTCAGGTTGGCAAGCACACCCAAAATGGTGGAATTCACTATTTTAACTCCAATTAAGTGGAGTTCTCCACTTTTAGTGGAGCTTTCCTAGGTGAAACTGGGAAAAAGTGTAGGAGGCCCAATTTTCGCCCATTCTGAGTGAATGAAGAGTCATTATTAGCTAATTGGAGCATTCTAGAGCCATTGGTGTGGTTTTCAGAGCTAGCTGAGGACTTCTAAGTGTGATTTTTCTTCAGAGAAGTTCCAAGGGCCATTAGGTCCACCAAGAGCCACCAGGAGAATGAGGCCTAGCCAGGGCAGCTAGAGGCCATTCTCAGCAAACCAATGGTCTATTATAAATATATTGAACCTTATGAATCCAATGATGGGATTTGCATAAGCATTTGGAGACTTCTAAAGGCCGAGATACTACAAGGAAGTTTTCAGTGAGCCTAGAGCCATAGGGTGCCACCAGGTGTTGGGGGCATAACCAGAGCAGCGAGAGGCCAATTTCAGCAAGTGAATAGTCATTTTTGACTATTTTGGACATTATGAATCCAATGGAGGGATTTTCAGAGCCATTTAGAGACATCTAGAGCCTAAGAAGCCATAGGGAAGTTTCAGGGAGCCTAGTGCCACCAGGTGTGGGAGGCATAGATTGGGGAGCTAGAGCTCATTTTGAGTAAATGAACATCCTATTTTGGATTATTGATATGTGCTAGAGACAGTAGAAAATTTTTCAAGGATATAAAATAACTTCTAAGAGAGTTTGTGCCACAGATAAGCTTAGGGAAACTTAAGGACATTGACGGAAGAGATCAAGCCAAAGGGAGCCTAGGTCCATTTCCAGAGATTTATCTGTCAATCCAGGGGTATGATGGTATTATAAACCCATTTTTATAGTTCAAAAAACCATTGTAGTTGAGAAGCAACTTGTAAAATAATTTTTCCATCTTAATCCTAAAGAGCCAAGTCAATTGATGAAGGCTCAAGGAGACGTAGCTCAAGACATGCGGGTGAACTCCTTTATTATATTTGTTGTTATGTGTTGATGATTAATTTTCTACTATTTATGGTTTTTGTACATTATTTTAATCATGATAAACCAATGTTTAATTCCTCACACATAAATCATTAAAACAGTTAAAACACATTCACCTAAATCAAGAATGAAATTCCGCACATGCATGTATGAGCAAGATCTTAAATTTGTTTTAATTGAATGGGAGGTGCTTGCATAGCATAACAAGTATGAATTAGAGCCATGCAGAGATGAGGATAAAAAGGGAAACCAAAATTGGTCAGAAAATAAACCCTCCAATGCAAGAGACGGACAATGAAGATCATATCGACGTCATGAAAGGTCCTTACAGTGTCATGAATAACCAGTACAACACCAATACAACCATACAAAACATAAACAGAAATCAGAACAGACAAAAGCAACATAAGCGACCGAAACATGAAGAAGGCGGGTCTGAATTACCCCCTTAGCGGGAAGGTAAATGGTCGCAATCAAAATCCCATCACTGAAATACAGAACATAGAGCCCACTATCTTTTTCGAAAACTAGGCTATCCACGATGAAATTATCTAAAACCAGGAAATCCAAAGCTATACATTGAAGCGGATACAGGTAATCCAAAAATACCAAGATCTTCTTTTCCATGGAACGAAAATCATAAACATGCTTCATGGTAGATGTGAGAGTAAATTTTGATACATACCCTCGCAGACGACGCGATGAAGGTGGAAAAGCTTTCCCCCGACCGCTTAACTGCTTGCTTCTACTCCATGCTCGACCGAATACTAACCACCATGAAATGGCGAGGAGGATGTACATAACCAATTCCCACCTCGCACGACGACGCTTTTCCCCAAACATTCCTAACAGCCCACCTATCGCGCCTTGTTGTTCTACATTCCTAATTAATGCCTTCATTAAGCTACGTGGGTGGAGCCACCCACCACTGTCAACTCGTGTCATCCTCGGTTTGTGTGTGATAGTTGGCACATGCATACTCCACGTATGCCCTCCCCGTCTTCGTGTCAGGCCCCATGCGGCGCCAGTTGGCACCCCGATCGAGGGATTGATACATTTATTTTGTAATATATGTTAAGTTTATATTTTTCTTATTAAAAACAAAAACAAAAACTAGTATAGTCATAAAAAATTATATAGATAGTTATCAATCTATAATAAAAATATCAAAACATTTATTTCATGATACATTTCTTGTTACAAAGTTTAAAAAATCATAAAATTAATTAAATTATAATTTCATTTAAATTATTGCTATTATTATAAAAATATTATGGCTTATCAATATTACATGTTAAAAAAAACTATAACTCATTTCATATGATATTAGTTTATATCACATTCTTTTTTAATTAATCTAGATAAATCTTAACCATTGATTTGTGAATACTATTAAAAATATTCAAAAGTATTCCATGAAAGTTAAAATCCACTATTTACTAATAATTATTGATAACTAAATTAAAATTATAAAAACCCTATTCCAAAATATATATGAGTCTAATTAACAAAATTAACCATTATTAATTTGTTCAAAATAAATTTTATGTAAAACATGCCATGGATTCTTAGTGGTTGATTATGTTTAAAAGAGTTTTGTGATAGTTGTTTTTAAGGGATGTTTAGGTTTGCTTGACTTTGAGAGAGAGCTTTTCTGATGGTTTTTTTTGTTTTCTCATAATTTTATTTTATATTTAGGTTTGATTGACTTTCACACCATCTATCCATCTGTCAATCACACAATCTTGTTATCAACATTAAATTGGTATTGACAATATGGATATCAACAAAATTGGTGTTTTCGATTAAATCTCAATAACAAAATTAAATTGGTGTTTGATAAGTAAATTAACTTTAATGATAACATATTACGGATAAATTAATAGGTTTTACAATTCACCCTAACCTAATCACCCACTAACTAACTATAAAGATTTAAAAAAAAACAAACTAATATAGCATCATTGCTGCACCTTGAAATCGGTGAGCAGAGTACACTGCTCCATCAGTGTGAGCTATGTGTGACATAGCCTAGCATTCAAGACAATGGTATTATGAAAATGATAAGTTAATAATTTTTACAATTCACCCAACCTAATCACCACTACCTAACTATAAAGATTAAAAGAAAAAAAACTAGTATAGTGTCATGGTTGCACCTTGAAATCGGTGAGCAGAGTACACTCTTCCATTAGTGTGAGCTATGTGGGACCTAGCCTAGCATTCAAGACAAGGGTATTATGAAAAAATATATTTGAAATCTATATCTACTAAATTTCTCATGAAGAGTTTATTATTGTACCTACTGCTGGCAGGATACTACGCATCAGGTTTTTCCTGATTGTGACATTAATTTAGGTTGATTAGACAGATGTTTTCAAAAAAAATTTGTTTTTGCCATGGTTCACTATGAGATTTATTATTGTTGATTTATTTTAATTATTTTAATTTGAATTATATGTTATCTAATTGGCCAAAAAGTTTCACTTCTTATTGCAAAATGCCTATATTTTATCGCCATTATTTGTACTGTGATTACAAAAACATTTATATCTATTGTGCAGGTGTTGTACTTTATCTGGAGTCGCATTAAGAAAAATAACGAGACAGATGCATTCCCCGTACGAGCTGCCTATTGTGGTCTGTCAGATAGCACGCATATCTGTGCATATGCTCATATATCATAGTTGGTGCGTGATATATAAAGGTAGGGTACTTAAACCATAGGAAAATTCATAGATTATAACAATAAATCGAATGGACAGAAGAATTTATTAACCTTGTGGGACCGTCACGAATCGCATCGGAGAAAATCATAACAGCGGAACATGTTAATAAAAGTGCCGATGGCAATTGCGAAACTGATGTATTTATGGACTGTGATTTATATGTGTTTGAAGTTCGTGCTTAAAATGCATTAATCACATCGGAACGTTTGCAAATGCATCAATTGCATCGGAGGAAGGGCATCACATTGGAACATTGGCAAATGCAATAATCACAATCGCAAGCATTGAGTTGTGATTAATCGCATCGAAAAATAGAAAAGAAAGGTTTATAAAGCTGTGGCGTTGGAAGTTTTCAAAGGTTAGCGTTGTGGTTAGAATATGAGAGCATAGCATATGCGTAATCTGCATTGTTTTAAAGCGGATATTAAAGTTATATTTTTTTAAATTAATGTAGTGAAGAATAAAATAATAAATATATATCAAATGAACCTTTTGCAACTGTGGACCCCGCTGAATGTGAAAAAACTTAAACCAAATATGGGAGATAAATTTACGTTATAAAACTTATCGGGTCCGAGACTTGCCATTGCAGTCAGCTGAAGACATAAGAACTTGTGATTTGCGATTGAGATTGGGAAATTCGCATTGCATGATTCAACAGTAGCAAAAAAAAAACATACCAAGTTTTAGAAACTTTCCGATCCGATGAGTTAAAAGACCTTTTAACATATTTTGAACATATTAGAAAAATTTTATACTTAGAAATATGTTAAAATGAATTCTATTTATTCATGGAATTGCAAAAGATAAAAAGTGAATTTTAACATTTATTGCAAGGATTCGCAGATCTCTAATTTGTATGACAAATGTTGAAAATGCAGGGATATTAAATGGTAATTAAAGTTTTTGTAGTTGTCCTCATTATTGTGTTTTACTTCGGCTGAAAGCATTCATTTGAATTGCAGAACAAATGTTCGAATCCTTTCATTCGTAGAACCAAAGAGAGTTTACTCGACTCTAGAATGTCAAAGAGAAGCAGAAAATCTAAAGCTGCTTTTGTTGCAAATTCTCCTGTGCTAAACATGCCACCCAAGGAAAATCTGGCAAAGTTGAAGCTAGTCACAGACACCTCCTGTCAAGGAATGGGGAAGATGACATGGGAGAATGTATATAATTTGCTTGAAAAAGAGAAACCTAGGGTTGTTGTGCCCAAAGTGATTGTTCCTGATGAAGAAGATTCAGACTCTGAGTCTGAATCTCAACTTAATGCATTGGCAAATTCATTTTTACACCGAGTTGCTGCCCGAGTGAATACTTTTCCCTTCTATGATGTTATCAAATGGGTGATTGACAATGTGACGATTCAAAAAAGGACTTTTTTTTTCTGCTTCTGGATCAGTGTTCGGGTCATTCATGGCAGAAGATATTAAAGCAATGTACCATCTTCCCAATCCACAAAATATTTACAACAAAGAATTCCTTAAGGAATATGCTGAAGAACATTGAAACCAGGCAGAGCCAATCAAAGAATGGAAGAGTAGTCCTGAGAAACATAAGCAAGAGGCATCAAGTATGTACTCTTTGGAGTCTCTTGCACCTCCATATTGTTATGCGGCAGCAATGATGTGTAGGTTGTTCAGAAACGACAACTTTTCTAGGTTTTCTATTCAAATGGTCCCGTTAATTCATTCTGCTGTTAATTCTGAAATTATGGATTGGGCTATCATTTTGTCGGATAAGATAGCTAATCAAATTCTAGAGTATAGAAAAGATAAGAATTCAGGGAATTATTCCCCTTTCCATTTTTGTGGTTATATTTTGGACGCCTTCTGTTTCAATTCTGAGTTCCCCATGTTAGATTGGAAATGGACTCCAAAAGAACCTATTCCTATTCATGTGTATCATAATTTCTTATGGAAAGAGCATTTCAAAATTCATGTTTACAGAGTCTACCATGGTTTTCTAATACCAATATACGAAACCATTTTTGGTCATTTCCCTCTTAGACTGTCCAATAAGGCCAAGAATGATTTGTCTTCTATCGGAGATTGGTTCGAAGAAGAAAAATTCACTTATATCAGAATTTTTGGGAGTATTTTTCAGCCACATATCCTTCCCCTATATGTTCCAGATAAGCTGTTAGCTCAGGAAATTTCCTACCAACTAACAGTTGAAGGAATGTCTAGAATTTTGAAAAGCGATAAAAAGCTTATGTGGCCTAGCTTTCCTTTTAAGTGTGGTGACTATAATCTTAATAGTTTTTCTCACGCTGAGAAAGAAGTTGGTAATATTTCTAATCTTAAGTTTCAACAATCCCTAGAAGACAATACGACCCAAGGAAAGTGGCTTATGATTTTACTACATCTGTTTCGATTGCCTGATTCGAGCATGAACCAGACATTTTTGATGATTTATTTGTTTCCATGGATGATATATCCCAAGTATTTGATTCAGCCAAGTCCAAGTTACACGTTGAGGACTTGAAAAAATTTTTGTTGTATAGAAGCCAAAGGTTACTCAATTTGCCTCTTGATCAGTTGAGAGCTCCCATACATGAGAAAGCATCACAACAAGCAGGAAGTAGTTCTGGTAAAGAAGTAAAAGGAGCTGATCCTGTTTTAGGGAAAAAGGATGACAACAGTAAAGTTGACAGTGCCAAAACAGAAACAGCTTCTCAAAAATATACACAGAAGCCTTTAGTGCAAACAGAAAAAGGGAAGACTGGCACTGATGTCTAGGTACATATTGAAAAGGGAGGTACAAAAAATAAAAACACTGAACAGGAATCCAAGAATGATGCAAGTTCTCAACTGGGAGGACAAGTAGATACTGAATTGGTTGTTTCTTCTCATTTGCTAAATCAATATCAACAATTTTCACAGCAGATAGGATTGCAAAACAATCCTAAAGTTTGTAATCCCAAAGATTAGGATGTGGAAATCATTCCTGAAAACCCGACTAGAGAAATTATGCTAAAGATAGAAGAAATCCCTCCTTTAGATATATTCTACAGTCCCAAACATAGGGCTGTGGTAAGAAAACAAAGGAAAAGGAGGAGAACATATCAAGATGATCTTTTGGCATCACATGGGGAATTGCTAAATGTTGTTTATAAAAATGCTGAGGTGGATCCATATGAGGATCTCACCAAATTGTCTCAGTCTGCTGGTACCTATAGTGCTGCCATTATAGATAAAGCTTTCGAAGTTTCACAGCTAGTAAAACAAAAGGATATGCAAATTTCTATGTTTGAAGAATAGGTTGCAGATGATCAGCAAAAGATAATTAAGTTGGAACAGAGGGTGCAGGATGCAAAAATCAGAGCTAAAGAACTAGAAGAGCAACTCAGCCTTGAAAGGAAAAATATTGATGAACAATCCTTGAGCAAACAAAAACAGTTGGCTCAAGAAGTAGAAAAGCTACCAAATATTTTACAAAATGAGAGAAATTCAAAGGTTGAATAGGAAAAAATGTTCCAGTCAGAAATGGACAAGTTTAAGGAGTATCCCAAGCTGGATCAATTCAATGTTGAGGCTCTTGAAATGAACAAACTGCTATCTCAACAGTTAAATGAATTTTGTTTAAAGTTGACACAAATTGAGCCTTTGTACGAAATTACATCGTGTTTGATAGATAAATCAGCCACTCTTAGGCAAGAAATTGAAGATGTTGATGATAAAATTTCTGAGTTTCTTTCACGGCAAGATACAGAGCAAGGAAAAAAATCTAACCTTGCTAGAATTGAGGAGAGACACAAGGAAATTCTATTTATGGAATGGGAACAACAGTTAATGAAATTAGAAAGAGCTACATCAAGGGCTAAAAGTTTAATGAATAATACAACACAATTGATTAATGACAGTCTGTATGCTACGAATTTGATCTCAGATTGTATTCCAGGTGAGTTACCTAAAGTAAAAGACGCTGATTCTAGGTGGAAGCAAGAGATAATTGATAAAAATAAAAAAATTAGCAAAATTCAAGGAATTTCATGGGATAATATGTAGTCTTATCTGATCAAGCCACACAGTGAACAGATGGCCATCAAATTCCTTTCGAATGCTATTCAATGTATCATTCCTGAATTCTCTGATGCTACATACGCTGGACAGTTACATTCAAAAATGACTCGTCCAATAGAAGTCGAAGATATGCTCAATCTCTGCCACCTTCGTTCATCCATCTCAATCGATGACTGATGAGCTAATCTACTACAAGTTCGCATTTTAGTTTAAGATATTTTATTTTAGATATACTATAGGGATAGTTTTAGTTATTTGTTTTATTGAGTACCTATTTAAACCCCTTTCATGCATTTAGAAATGGGTCCTTAATTTGTAATATCTTTTGACTTGGAGACTACATTTTTGTACTAGATTTACTTCTATATTCTTTTATAAAGGGTCACATCTGTTGATTCTGTGTGGAATTATTTTTTAAGAGTTGGATTTCTGTAGCTCGAAGTTGATTTTGCGTTGTAATTGCTGGATTCTATCTATTCAGTGTTAATTTCTTTTGTCATATGATATTCTCTTTTAAATTTGCTAATTTTTGAGGCTTCAAGATTTTTGGGACTAGAAGGAGGGCCAAAGCTATGAATTGCAGATAAATCTAAATCTGAAACCCATTCTAAGAGCACATGAATTATAGAACTGCACATAACATCTTCAGAGTTGTTAGGAATTTGTTTCAGAAGAGTGGTTGGTTTAAGTATAAATGTGCGTTTGTCTATTGGTGCTGTGTTTATAAAGTTGCACTCTGTTCAACTATGATTCAATGGTAGTGATACAGCTATGTGGACTGCTTGTTGACCTAAAATTTGTTGAAGGTTAAGAAAAGCATTGCCTAGAGATCATGTCATTTGAATAGCATCAATTTTTCTTTTTTCATGTTGTTTTCGTATCCTTTTGAATGCATTTTTCATAGATCTGTCAACTTTGGTCATATATGAAGTGCAATATGAAACTACAACATATGCACTTAGAACATATTGAGCATCTGTATTTGCATTCCATAGGTGTGGCATATTGTATGCAAAGCTATTATTCCATATTTCTGATAGTTTTCGTTGCAAGAATACCATTGGTTGTGTTAATGTACTTTGTATTAATTCGATGTAAGCAGTCTCTGTTGACTGGAATTCATGTCAAAAATCTTCATGGCTATTTAATTTGTCATAGTGTTTTTTCTCTAAGGTGCTTTGCAAGGACAAAACTTTTTGATTTATTGAATCATGTATCGAAGTAATTGGTTCAAGAATCCTTGTTCTTTTCATTGGTAGCATTGGAAATTTGTATCTATACTGTGATGCTTTTCTTTTTTTTATAGCTTTTGGTATGATGATGTTCATGTATCTTTGCCAGTTCTGGATCAAGGTGATTTGTGGTACAAGTTATATAGTTATCCAAGAAGTGTTCAATTTCTAAGTTAGTATTAATTTCATATACTAGAGCATTTTCTATGCATATAGTAGCATGTTCATGTGCACTATCTCTATTTTGGAACTCAGTTACAAAGTAATAATCTAATATTTTGCCAGAAAATGTGTTATGTTGACAGATCAATTGCTTCAATGCATTTGTCTTATGACTATAGTAACGTGTACATGTTACTGGGTCCTTTCTGACAAGACAATCAATGTTGCATTTCTCAATTGTTTCAATGTGTTTCTCTTTATTTCTCTTGCTATGTAATTTAGTAAGAATTTGTACTATTGGTGTCTAAAGATGCTTTGCAATTGTAAATGTAACAAAGAAAGTTGGAGGGCCTAATTGTCGTATCATTGCAAATATATGTTTCTGCATTTGTTGATGGTAATCAGTACAAATGCTTATGTGTTTGAAATCTATGTATCCAATGTGACTTTTTAGTAACTTTTCTAAGTTGGGTTTGTACTTAATATCTTTTGCCAACAACTTTGTTCGTTGTAATTTTCTTTTTCTTATTCATACTGAGATGCATGGCATGACCTTTTCAATGAGTGTTTGCATTGTCTTGAAGAACAAATTTGTGATGTGATAGGAAAAGTGACCATCGCAATGCATTAGTTCGCACTTTACTATTTCTTGGTAACGAAATCTTTGTAGTATATCATCGTCACGTGGATCTGCAAATAATAGTGATATCACTATTAGTATCTATGCGATGTTTTCTTGCTAGATGGTAGTTTTCAATGTCTATGACTTCAACCATTTTTTTCCATGTATTTATTCTTCAGATTCGTATGGTGAGTTTTTTACTAAGTACTATGTATCTTATATTTTTTTCCCTCAAAGATGAGAAGAGCTTCTATAATATTTTTTGGTTTATTGAATATATATCTATGACAATGTTTACTAGTACAAAATACTAATTTTACTATTATATTGTATCTTTGATTTCAAAACAGTAAAATAAGAGGGGCAAAGTTGCAAGTAACTAGTTCCTATTTTGCATCCCCATTTTTAAAATTTTAGAATAAATTCCATTTAAAAATAAGTCCCCTTTTTATATCTTATACATGAATAAAAAGATGCATATCATATTTTATTCACAAAGTTTACAAGTTTTAAAAACTTACCCATTTGATGAGTTAAAAGACCTCTTAACATATTTGGAACATATTAGAAAAATTTTATACTTAGAAATATGTTAAAATGTATAGTAAATCGCAATCGGAAATTTGGAAAAGTTATTTTAAAGAGTTTTTATTGCTTTGAGAAGTTCCGATGCAATGGCGCTCAATCGTAATCGCAATTCGGAAAAATATTAAGTATTGCACTTTTTCTATTTATAACAATGTGATGCGATTTATCACAATCGCCTCTCGGAAAAAAGATTAAATATTGCATTCGTCTCATTGGAAAATTCCGATGCAATTGCGCTCAATTGCAATTGCTTTTTTGTATTAATTAGATGTACGCAGTTTATATTTAGAAATATGTTAAAATGAATAGTAAATCACAATCGAAAATTCGGAAAGGTTCCTTTAAAGACTTGTTATTGGTTTGAGAAGTTCTGATGCGATCACCTTCAATCGCAATTGCATAAAATTGCGAGATAGATTGTAACAGTCCACTTCATTTTAAATCTCCGACGGGATCGAAATTTGGAAAAAACGTTTTCAGTGAAACAAATTGCAATGCCATCAACATTTATTACAAGGATTCGCTGATCTCCGATTTCTACATGGCTTCTCCAAAGGTTTATCACATACATTATAAAAATACCATTCGCTACCTTGTGAGCATGCGATATACCACAATGCTTTTGTAACATCATCATTTTTCTATAAATATTTGAGATTCTATGATATAATATTACACAACAGCAGTGTATACAAGCAATAACAGAGAATGCAATTATAGAAATTTAAAATTTGAATTAAGTTATGTTCTAAATAAACTTTATTATTTTTGTATTATTATTTATTTTAATTATAAAAACTTTAAAAAATAAAAAATAAAAAAATAAAAAAATAAAAAAATAAAAAAATTGTAAAAAATTATTAGGCTTGAAATTTTGTTGAAATGTTAAATAAATCTAATACAAATAATAATACTTAAAATTGTATTTTTTTAAAATAATTTTAGTAATTGGGATCACGTTAAATAGTTATAGTGAATAATTCTTATTTTTCTAATTCAGATTCAAACTTTGACCAATTACATGATAAACATTAATGTGTTGATAATTATTACTTAAATTAGTCATATTTGAACTAACCTATACCATTTTCATATATATGTGGATTAACTTCGTAGTTTGACAGTTTTCGAACTCCACACCTCTCAGACGTTTCAGTCATGAGTATTAATTGTACTGTGGCTAATTATATCAATTTAATGGTTTTGATATTTCTCGGGATCTTATCTCATTAAGTATTTCGTGCCAATTTTTATGGCCTTATTAATTCTGCTCAACTTGCTATTTTAACTAATTTGCTTTTTGTTTCATGTGCATAGAAATGCGTCTGAGTCTAGGCAGTTCACTCTATTAGTGTTGTACGGAATCTTGTCCATTGAAGGTTATAAACCTTTCCAATTAATATTACATTAACAACGTTCAAGTCTTGCCACATTAACTTTACTTTTCAAATATGCTTTATACTGAATATAGTATAGTTGAAACCATAGGTAATAAAGATAAGATTACAAGCCCATGGGTAATTATATAAAGACTTTTATCGTAAGTCGAGACAAGTAAATTAAGTTATGCTGGTACTATATGTTGTACACTGACAAAAGAAGTTGATCCCCGAGGTACTTGACATCAGTGCTGAACTTCTCTACACTGACCTACAGTCATATATAACATTACTAAGTACACATCAGCCGCATGCTAATAAGAACATCATAAATAAAATTGTGATGCATGGAGCTTTTATTGCTTGTATGATTAGAAGTTGTAAATAGAACATACAAATAACACTTTAAAATTGGAACCTATCACGTTTAAAATGCTCAACGATAGATTAACTAATTATAAGTATATTATAGTTTAAAAAAATAAGTTTTTACTTACGTTAATTATAATTTAATACTTAATATATATATATATATATATATATTAGATATTTATTTTGTTCAATTTGCCACTTCTCTTTAAATTATTTGTGCTAATAGTTTGTTTATTTATTAATTTATATTATTATGTTTATTTATTATTTTATACTATTAAATATTGAATTGCAATTGCAAAATACTCTTAATTTATATAATTTTATTAATGTAAATTTAGTGAATTATGATAAATAAATATAATAAATTATTTTTTTAAGTAAGTTTCCACTTAAATTATTATTATTAATTATTTTTTTGTATAATATTTAGATATGACGAAGTTCTTATAAATTTAATTTGCATAATATTTATACATCTTTTATACTATATATATATTTTTTTAAATGAATATTCAATTTTATTTTTAGTACTTGCTACTTAGTTTAATTTAATTACTAATTTATTTCATATTGTTATTATGTAATTGTTATTGGTTAAATGTAATTAATATTTAACTTGTTTCAGACCGTTGTTAAAAGACAAATTAAGCTTAAAAAGGAAATTAGGTTGAGGATGTTGTTTAGCGTTCATTAAATTATAAATAGTGATTAATATATTTTTGCCTTTCCTATGAAATTTGATTAAAAACGCTTTTAAGAACCATTGGATCTAGGTCATTAAATAATTTACTAAAAAACATAAATTACAGATTTATCTTTGTCTGATTCGAGGATTACATTAAAGTAAATCCACATCAAACCTACATGCTCCTACATGAAAAGATTTTGTTGACTGATCCTATGCATGCCAATAAGCATCAGACCTGATACAACTTATTCATTAGCAATATATTTCTCCAGTTACGTTACTATGTAGGCATTGAATATTATAGAATTAAACGAGGTAGAATAAATATTTCAATTTGTAATGTCATCCACATAGTTTTGACTTGCTGTTCCAAATTATTGAATTTTGGTATGTGGAGTTGTTTAGTTTTTATTATTAAATTATAAATTAGTTATTAATATATTTTCTAGTGGGTTGAAAATACTTTTAAGAACCATTGTATCCACATCATTAAATAATTTATTAAAGAACACAAATTACAGATTTATCTCTTCTCGCTTTGAGGATTACATTAAACTAAATCCATGTCGAATCTACATTTATCATCGGTCATTTATTGATTGTACAAATGCTCACAGTTTTCCACCTATACTGCTGCCAAAACCATCATGAAAAAATAAAACTCAAATTTCAATGTTATTAACTATACATAGAATCATTATTAACAATAAGGTTTTCCGCATCGAATATGTAATTTATCATATCCATTATGAAAATGCAGATCTGAGTCGAAGGATCTAGTCGATGTCACACACATCTCATGTAGATCTCTTGATATCAACAACCATTAATTCAAAATTAAATAGCATAGAATTATGGCAGTTGTACCAGTTTCTACTTTGCAGTTGTTACTTTGCCTAAAGCTTTTTAAATCTTATTTCCACTCTTTAGATTTTCTATTCTTGATCCTCGAAATCTTTGTATTCTACTCAACACATTTGCAACTAGATTTATCGTGCGACTGGACGATGTACAAGCAAGCTTTGGCAAGTCAGGCTAGAACTTTGTGCCTCCGGTTACAAGGTTTGCTAAGCATAGTTTCTCTTACTCTTTTACGTAATTCCATATGTTAAATTCAATTTCTTTTTTTGATTCTGAGTGCAAAGTGGATGATATTCTACCTGCAATTTACATATTATGCACTGTATTTTTAAATGATAGTAGATGGAACATTGATAATTGCAACTCCATTCGAATTTGATAAAGTTGATACGTCTTACAAATCTCTTTTCTTTTTAACAAATTTACAAATTTCCTAAAAGTACTTATCAATATTATGTCCTACAGAGAAAACATAGAAAACATAATTTTGTTATGTCTCTAGTATGAGAATACCATTTGTATCAGCCTCGGAGGATTCAAAGTCATTTTCCTTGGAACAAATTTGTTTAGTAAAGCTGCCCTTTATTAAAAAATTTAGATTATTATCATCATCATTTTCTGAATCAAATTCCACTTCATTTGTAGCTTCGACCCATGAAAAAGGATTTGATTTGACACTATGCAACTTCGACATCTTATCATCTTCCATATTGGCAGAGTTTTCCTCCTTCGAAGAAGCTTATCCGTTTTCAATATTAACAACTTTGTTTACTAAAGCATCTGTTCATTAAAAAATGTAGATTATTATCATCATCATTTTCTGAATCAAATTTCACTTCATTTGTAGCTTCGGTGTTGGCAGCTCAAAAACTATGTTCTTGTTCATAGAACAACATATTAGCACGATTATTATCATTTCTATCTAGAAGCACTTCGACCTTGACTTTATGGTGCAAAATTCGAAGATCTCCAATACAGACTTGATAGACGTTAAATAACATACAAAGGCGTGCAAAGTAAAAACAAATATTAGATATGATGAGAACAGGGGAGAGAAAAGAAATACTTCTATTCCTTAACAATAAAAACTACTATTACAATGTCTTTCTCTTACAGAGGGTTTTACAAAATAGTGACTGCTGCAAGACACACCTGATTGTTCATCATTTTAGAAAGCAATTGGAACACAAAAAACTGGAGATAAAAAATGGAAAAGTGAAAACAGAAGTAGCTAATAGAACAGATGCAAAGCCAAGGGTAGTTAAGACAATCCCAAAAGCAAAACTCTATGAAATAAATTAAAGTTCAAGTTGTTTTGTGGCCATTGGCATCATCCAAAAAATTATTTCATGTTGTGCATATTATGGAGGCAAGAAAATACAAGAACCTCAGTTGAAAGTTAGTCAGAATTAATCTTTAAACAGTTTTTTCCAGAATACAAGACACCTAACAAGAGTCATTAGTTTAATTGATTGACTAAAAGCAATACTAGGAGCAGTGAAAACAGAAGTAGCAAATAGAACAAATGCAAAGGCAAGCGTAGTTTATAGGTTATGTAGTTATAGCTTAGTGAGAATAGTGCTTGTTACACTATAGTCTAGAGATTTATAGAAAATTAGAGTAGCTACCCAAATAGTCATATTAGTCTTATTGCTATGGACCTATGGTGGTGGTAGTCTTAGTCCCATGCCCTAATTTATTATTATAGGATCTTAGAGATTTCATATAGTATAAATCAAGATTGTTCTATGTCATCTATTATTCACATTATCCTGCGCAAGTTGCTATGTCTCAACTTCTGGTATTGCTCTTATTCTTTAGTCAATTGATACCTTTGGATAGTTAATTTGTTGTTTTTTTCTTGATGTTTTAGCAAAGTTAGGGGCCACTTGCTGCATTGAATGCAATATATCAATTTGGAACGATGGAATGTAGTGACATGAAATTTTAAAAGACGCTACATCAACTAATAGCAGAAGAAGACACCGCTAATATCAAAATAGACTGTAGAAATAAAGCAATGAAGAAAACAAGTGTTGGATACTTTGCATGTAGACCTTGTAAGAAGTGGTTTACTTGCAGCTTAAAATGGTACAAATTTTGTTTTTGTATGCAGTACATTTGTTAATATGCAAAAAAATAATAAGCAGTTCTCAAAGATCAACACGAAGGAAAGCAAAGAAAAAAACAAATAGTCAATATTTTAAATCTAGATGTCATACTAGGTCGTATAGATACGACTTCAGATGATCCAAATGTCGTCGTTGTATATACCATCATTGTTAATGTCCATAGAACAATGTCTGGTTGTTAGCAATCACCATAGAATACATTTATTTGTCATTGAAATGAATATTTTGTCTTATCACAAAAAGTAGTGTAAGCACCAAATTTTCAAAATATAATGATAGAATTACTGCATATTATGTTGACCTATCTTGTTCAATATTTGCTACATTGAATTGGAAGTACATACTTTGGTGCAATAAAGTTGGGACTTGCATAAGGAATGAACGCTTTGTAATAACTAAGTAGATTCTCACGTTTGGCTATTTGTATGAAGCATATCGTTGTCTTCAAGTATCTAATTGTAGATACATATTCGTAATTAAAACTATGTTGCTTACAACTAGCAAAATTAGCTTTACTAATCAAGAAACATAGAATCTGTATTTCATGCTTTCTATTGTGTAGAAAAGTCAATTATTTCTAGAATGCATGGCTTTTATGTGAGATTCATGTCTTCAGAAACAATAATCAATGTTGCATCTTCTTTGTTTTGTAGTGATACTTCTGAAATACAGAAAGATGCAAAATAGGAACTAGTTACTTGCAACTTTGCTTCTCTTATTTTACTGTTTTGAGATCCAAGATACAATATAATAGTAAAATTAGTATTTTGTGCTAGTAAAAATTGTCATAGAGATATATTCAATAAAGCAAAAAAATATTATAGAAGCTCTTCTGATCTTTGAGGAAAAAAATCTAAGATACATAGTCCTTAGTAAACAAATCACTATACGAATCTGAAAAATAAATACATAGAAAAAAATGGTTGAAATCATAGACATTGAAAACTACCATCCAACAAAAAAACATCGCATAGATACTAATATTGATATAGTTTTAATGAACCATAGTCTCTTTAGACTACAACAATTTGCATATACTCCTGGAGATTGTTTGTTCAATGCATTTGAAGTGCTTTTTCACTTTCGTTAGCCGTCTATTGAACTGTGTAATGGAATAATAGAACATTTTCTCAATTGTCTATAGAAAAATGACAAAGAGGCAAAAGAATCATACCAATATGAACTAGATCTTGTAATGTTATATCAACTTCATGGAATTCACGATGTTGACACATACCTTCTTAGAATGCGTTTTTCTGCATCTAATAGCAATTTCCAATCTGAAAGAGGCCTATGGGGAGACACATTTTGCATACGGTGGCTATCAAAGTGGTTGAACATACCAATTGGATTCTGGTCGCTAACAATGAAAACAAGGTATTTGTTCTTCAACCACAATCTAGATACAATTCCACTAAAAATTTTGTTTCATGATACAGATCCAATTAGTGGACATTTTGAAACCCTATTATACAAAATATTATGTAGATGTGACTTTGTATCAAATTATTCTTTGTCACCTCTTTGCAAACATCTTGAAAACCTTTATGAATCTGTTGTTCATGAAATGCAAATTTATGGATTGCATATAGCAAAAACAACTATGTCGAAATGTGCTAATAGCATGTTTACTACAATTTGTTGTTTAATAGCACCTGAATTTGATGAACAATCTCTTAGAATCTACATTGTCCAATCTTTTTGCAATGCACTAATGGCTAAGCAACGATGCATTGAATTGTATAGAAAAACACTTAACAAATGAAACCATACAAAGTCAAACAATGTTTGTAGATTGGAAACAATACCTAATTAATATGGAAATGCCATATGAAAAAGGAGGAGTTGAGGGAACATCATTTTGCTTCCAATGGACATCGATCATATTTAATGTAAACATACAAATATGGTCATTTACTAGTAAAACCATTGTAAATTACTACCAATCAAAAACAAATTTCAACCAAATGTACAACATATTATCATTTGAAACAATTACATCACACATTCATTATGAACCATTACTATCAAATCAAAATACAAATAGGTGCAATTTGCAACATAGAATAGTATAGATGCACAAAAGCACCAACAATAGAATAAACTTGCGCAAATTGAAACAAATGATACGTACAAATGATCCAAATAAAATTGGACAAAATAGAAATAAAATAGCAAATAAAAATTTCTCATCACGAAAAAGTACTCCTATAGAAATTTACAAACAACAAATCGAAGACACACCAAAAACCAAATGTCCAATATGCAAGACATTGCAATTTCAAAAGTACATCTCAAGCATTGGACTTGAATTAGAAAAAATGTACATAAACATATCTAGAAAACATAAGACATTGCATTTAAATATCATCTATCAATCTTGAAAAACAGCACTTGCAAATGCAAAGTTACCTCGCTTTGCAACACCTGAACAAATAAGACGTAACAAGCCATTGAAAACTGTAACAAAACTTTCAAAGCTTGAGGAAAGACTTGTTGCATTGAGAATTCCCTTTGCACAAATAAGACAATGTGGGAAGAAGTGATCACAAATGGGCTTAACTGGTTCAATAATCAATGTACCTGTCCAGATGGACATTGTCCAAAAAGCATTGCCACAATCCATAAACAATACAATCACAATTGCTATTGCATTAAAACAGCGACTAGAATACAAGAATGCTTATCAAACAGGAAAAGTTTGTGTGCATATTGTCATGAGAGCACTTAAAGAACTATGTTCTCAAAATTTGTATAAAATTGAAAACATTTCGATTAATAATAATTGGAATCATATAATTGAATTGGACAATAAAGGTAATAAATCTGATGATGACAACATTGATAGCAAAAGTGAAACTGATAGCATTTCAGAAAATGAAAAGCCAACTGAAACCTTGGTACATGGATTGAGAGCTTCACAACAAATTCATGATTTACAAGACAAGCTTATTGAAATAGCACCAGCTGAGGGACAACGACCACTTGGGATATTCAAAGACAAACATGCAGAAGAAATGAGCTTTCCAACACTATTTTTTGGAAATCCACGTGACGATGATATATTACAAAGATTTCGTTACCAAGAAATAGTAAAATGGGAACTAATGCATTGCATTGGTAACTTTTCCTATCACATCACAATTTTTTTCTTCAAGACAATGTGAATACTCATTGAAAAAGTCATGTCATGCATCTCAGTACGAATAAGAAAATGAAAATTACAAGGAAGAAAGTTGTTAGCAAAAGATGTTAAGTACAAGCCCAACTTAGAAAAGTTACTAAAAAGTCATATTGGATACATAGATTTCAAACACATAAGAATTTCTCCTAATTACCATCAACAAATGTAGAAACATATATTTGCAATGATACGACAATTAGGTCCTCCAACTTTCTTTGTTACATTTACAAGTGCAAAGCATCTTTGGACACCACAAGTACAAACTCTTACTGAATTACATAGCAATAGAAATAAAGAGAAATACATTGAAACAATTGAGGAATGCAATATTGATTATCTTATCAGGAAGGACCCAATAACATGTACACGTTACTATAGACATAAGACAAATGCATTGAAGCAATTGATCTGTCAAGATAGCACATTCTTTGGCAAAATATTAGATTACTACTTTGTAACTGAGTTCCAAAATAGAGGTAGTGCACATGAACATGCTCTTATATGGATAGAAAATGCTCCAGTATATGGAATTAATACTAACTTAGAAATTGAAAACTTCTTGGATAACTATATAACTTGTAGCACAAATCACCTTGACCCAAAACTCGTAAAGATACATGAACATCATCATACCAAAAGCTGTACAAAACGAAAAACAACCCAATGTAGATACAAATTTCCAATGCTCCCAATGAAAAGAGCAAGGATTCTTGAACCAATTACTTCGGTAGATGCCTTGATAAATGAAAAAGCTTTGTCCTTGCAAAGCACCTTAGAGCAAAAACACTATGAAAAATCAACTAGTCATGAAGATTTCTTAGACGAATTCCAGTTAACAGAAACTGATTACATCGAATTAGTACAAAGTACATTAACACAACCAATGGTATTCTTGCAACGAAAACCATCAGAAATATGGAATAATAGCTTTGCATACAATATGCCACACTTATGGAATGCAAATACAGATGCCCAATATGTTCTAAATGCATATGTTGCAGCCTCATATTGCACTTCATATATGACCAAAGTTGACATATCTGTGACAAATGCATTCAAAAGGATACGAAAATAACATGAAAAGAGCAAAATTGATGCTATTCAAATGATACGGTCTCTAGGCAATGCTTTGCTTAACCTTCAACAAATTTCAGCTCAACAAGCAGTCCACATAGCTCTATCACTACCATTGAATCATAGTTTAAGAGAATGCAACTTTATAAACACAGCACCAATAGACGAACGCACATTTATACTTAAACCAACTACTCTTCTAAAAACAATTCCTGACAACTCTAAGGATGTTATGTGCAGTTCTATAATTGATTACAATATCAATAGGCCTGATGCTATTAAGCATATATGTTTAGCCGAATTTGTATCAAAGTATAGGAAAGATGGAAAACCAATATAAAAAAGAAAAAAATAAAAAGTGATTCGGTTCATTAAATACAAAAAACACATTGACTATGAAAAATATTACAGAGAAAAACTTTTGCTATATTTTCCATTCGAAAACAATGAAAATGAACTAAAGCAAGACTGCTCTACATGGAAAAGTGCATACATGTGGCATAAGAACACAATAAAGAACAATGAAACTAAGCTCACATATAACATGAACAAGAAATGGGGTGATTTGGAAGAAGCAATTCAAAACATTGATAGCAGCACTGCAACTTCTAATCATACAATAAAAAAACCTAGAATATCTGATGATGTTACTGAGAAGTATGACTTGGCTAAAGATTTTCAATTTCCCCAATGCAATGAGAAAAAAAGACATCTTAACATTGGTTTTCAATTTACAAAACATCCATTTATGCCTAGCAATGAGGAATACTACAAGATTAGGAGAATGCTAAATAAAGAACAACAAGCAATACTCAAAGACATTGCAATGAAAAAACGAAGGAACATAGACAAACCATTCTACTTATTTTTGACTGGAGGAGCTGATACTGGGAAAAAATTCACAGCAAAAGAAATATTCCAAATGCTCATGTGCATCTACAATGAACATTACAATACAGATCCTTTGAAGCCAAAAGGTTTGATATTAGCATACACAGGTAAAGCTGCATATAATGCAGGTGGAGTTACAATTCATTCTGCATTGCTAATGTCTTTCAAGAAATCTAGTTTTATTCCACTTAGCAATGATTTATTATACAATTTAACACAATTGTACGAAGAATTAAGGGTTGTTCTCATTGATGAAGTATCTCTAATTGGAAGTTGTTTTCTATATCAAATTGATGATCGATTAAGAAACATTAAGCACAATCAAACAAAATACTTTGGAAACATTGATATCATATTTTGTGGTGAATTATACCAAGCACAACCTATACAAGATTCACTAATATTTGAACAACCTACAATAAGAAAACAACCAATAACATATGACTTTTGGAAAGAACATGTAAAGTACTATGAATTGCACATTGCAATGCGTCAAACAAATGAAAAATTCATTAGCATCTTGAATAGGATGTGTTTAAATAATCAAACAAAAGATGATTTGAATTACCTAAATAGACATTGTATTTGAAATGCTCCTAATGATCCTACTTTCCCCTATCTATTTTTTAGGAATAAATATGTAGCATTACATAACAAGAAAATGTTGTCTATTGTTCCTGGTAATGAAATTGTAATTAATGCAATTGATTACGAAGAAGAAAACCATGGACACATACCATCTCATGCACAAATAGCAACATTTCCTTCACAAATTGTCCTAAAACTTAACATTCTAGTTGAAATATATGCAGGAAACTATGACTTACAAGATGGTCTAGTCAACGGTGCAGATGGTATCATCAAAGCATATGTAAAATTAGACAATTTTGATGTAATATGGATCAAATTCTATGATGAACGTGTTGGCCATCGCCAAGCACATAAATTTTCTTTTCTATATAGAAAAGAAATTTCTAGTGATTGGACTCCCATACTGCACACAACAAAGCCAGTTTCTGTATTAACAAAAACAGGCAACTTGAAAATAAGAAAACAATTCCCAATCCAACTAGCATGTGCACGTACAATACACAGATCACAAGGCTTGACACTAGACAATCTTGCATTTGATACTTTAGGAATGCGACGCCATGGATTAGTATATACAGCTCTTTCTCGTGTGAGAAACATAGAATAATTGTATTTTCTTAGTCCACTTAAGAAACAAAATTTCCGAATTCGACACAAAATCTCTGTTGAAATGGAACGTTTACACAGAATTGCAAAGTGGCAACTAGACTACAACTATTCATTATTAGAAACAAAAGCATATATTTCAATTCTTTCTCTAAACACTCGTAGTTTACAAATACATATTGATGATTTGGTAAATGACTATGATCTAATGCAATCTGACATCCTATGTTTACAAGAAACACATTTGAATAATTCAATGCTTCTAAAAAGACTTGAAACATTCAATTGCATATCAAATCATAGTAAACATGGTTTGCTAATTTGTATTAAAAAGCATATAAAGATCTTGAACCATATTCATTTTGAAGAAAAAAACATTGAAGCTACACTAGCAAAGATGCTTTTTCATGACATGGATATTATAGTTGTGAATGTCTATGTTGCACCATATGCAACATTGAACAATACATTGGATCTTCTTTCAAAAGCATTATGCAAAATACATTCAAATCAAACAATAGTGATTCTCGGCGATTTCAACATCAATATGCTTGAAAGCAACAACAAAACAAACTAACTAAAATCATATATGCACAATTACAACCTTTATTTTCTTTTAGATGCAAATAACAATCAACAATTATCAATCATTGATCACATATGGTCGAACATAACTTGTAGCTATAATACTTTCAGATTAGATACATATTGGAGCAACCATGATACTATTTTTCTGATCATTGAAGACAAAAATGCAACACAAACACAATGCAAATGAAAGTAGTCTAATTTTTTTTTCTAGTCAATAGTATCATAGCCTCTTAACTACTATCACTTTCAGTTCTAATTGTTTGTCTTGCAGATTGCTATAGCTTTCTACAATGAGTCAAATTTCCAAAGACAAGTCACAAAAAGAAATAAATACATCCAGGTTTTCTTACTACACTAAACTTACTTACCCTTCAATGCATATGTATAGATATATCTCTATGTTTAACTATTTATTTATTTCTAGAAAACTATTGCAAGACCTATTCTTATATTACTAGTGCTAAGTTCTCAATAATGTACCATGCTTAAACTTGACAATCATCACCAATTGCTTATTTACATCAGAACTGTTACATGCATAATTCTATGAATGCCAGTCTTCTTGTTCTTCCTTTCTTTTCAACCGTTGATTCCTTTTCCTTACCCTTCTCTAGAAACTTGTCAAGCTTCCTGTTCACTTTACATTTGAACCCTTTTTTGCTAATATCTCCTCCAATTTCCCATGTTGCTTCTTGTCAACCTCTAAATTGCCATAAATATAACATCAAATACAAATTAAATTTCTTCCAAATTTATAACTCCATTTCAGTTACATCAAACTAAATTATTTCTGTTGGCAATATGATGCAGAGTGTTGTCCTTGATGGCAACCCACTGAATGAAGATGAAGACATGAGATTGTTGGCATGTGTTGTCCTTGATGGCAATACACCTGATGAAGTTATTATTGACTTGATGGACTTGGTAAATGATGTAAATCTGATATGAAATGATGTTAGTTAGCAACATGATGCTGAGTGTTGTCATTGAATGGCAACCCACTTGATGAAGAAGATGGCAACTTACTTGATGAAGTTGTGCTTGATAGAATATGTTCTTGATGAAGTAAATCTGATGTATCTACAATGAGTACAGAAGGGAATGAAGAAAGAAATTCAGTTTGTGCTAGATCTATGATAAAAAGAGTATGTCTCAAGGCATACGCGGATATGTCTAGGAGAAGTCGCGTATGCACGCGGAAAAGAACGTTCCAAGTCACGTATGGGCAAAAGCGCTCAAAAAGTGCAAAACCAAGGGTAACCACCATGGTATTGACCCATTGTATTGGGTAATGATCCGCCTAATTGACCCCGTCCAGGAATACCATCGGAAGTAATGTAGTTTTGGGCTCATGGTATTGTTTTGGCTCATGGTATTAAAAAAGGGTAAACCTATATAAGGAGAAGAAATTCATTGTGCATATCATGAGTGTGGGTGCAAGATGTCTGAGCTTGAATGAATACTTCTCTCTGAAGTAGATCTGAATGGAAAGGGTTACAATTGAATGATAGATCTGAATGTATGATGCACCAATGATGAAGAAGGGGATCTGATTCAAATGCATCAGGATCTACTTCGCATCTACTTACAAGGCTTAGATCTGAGATGAGGCGAACATCTGTCTGAAGTGAAGAGTTAAATCTGAACTGAATATCTGATCTAAGGAAGTATGCAGCTCTGAAATGGTTGAAGATCCATACGCTAGTTCGTCGAAGAGGAAGCGCGTATATACGCGGGTTTACTGAAGAGAAAGCGCGTATGGGCAAAGAAATTAATTCTGTAATTTGTACAGAAGTATACGCTGGTTGATGTGAACGGAAGCGCGTATATACGCGATATAAGAGAAAGGAAAGCGCGTATGAAAACTAGGGTTTGCTGAAGTCTGTGGTAAGAAAAGTCTGATCTATTCTGCTGGTTTACTGATATCTGTTAGTGAGTTATATGTATCAGTTTCATGTTTGACTGTGCTTAAAATTATGGAGTGGGTCCAGTCTGAAAATATGATGAAACGTGGCCTGCAAGTGTTTTTCTATTGAAGTTGTTGGATCCAATGTGAAAATTGATGAAACGTGGTCCAAGGTGGTGCTGAGGGTTGTAGCCTTCAGTCAGGGGTGGTAGCTCCCTTCCAGGTGAGGCTGGTAAACGAGATCGGGGGGGTCGTAGCTCCCTTCTAGGAGAGGCTGGTAAACGAGTCGGGGGGGGAGCCCTTCCAGGAGAGGCCGGTAAACGAGCGTAGGTGGGTGCTTCTCATAGCCGGGTAGAGTCCGCACCCCGCACATATGTTGTAAGATGTTTCTTCTATAATAAAATATCAAGGTCGAAAGCAATCGCAATGCAGGTTTTCTTCCCGACTTCTGGGTTTCCACCTAAAAATCCCGGTGTTCTTGTGTGATGCTTTGTGTGATGGTTTATTCTGTTCTCACTGCACATGTTTACTGTTTATAGAACATCTAATAAATGAATGATGGAATTATGTAAGTGAAGAACTAATGGCATAATTAGATCTCTGGGTATATGCGAGTTGGATTCATCAAAGTAGCGTATGGGTTTTAGAGCATGAAAAATTAAAAAGTTTTAGTTTGCCCTAAATACTAATTCACCCCCCCTCTCAGTATTTTTCCCAACAATTGGTATCAGAGCGAGGTCCTTCTACAGAAGCTTGATCGCTCGAAGGAGATCCGTCGCAATGGGAAGTTGTGAAGGAGTAATGTCTCTAAAGCCACCTCTATTCAATGGAAGCAATCTGATATTCTGGAAGGTACAAACAAAAGCATATCTTCAAAGTCTTGGTGCAGAAGTATGGGCAATCGTGGAAGAAGGCTATCAATATCCGGCAAGTATTCCTACTGATGCAGCTGAAAGGAAGAAGTATGAAATCAATGCCAAAGCAGTGAATGTCTTATTAGGAAGCATGTCTGAACCAGAATTTGCTAAAGTGATGCAGCTAAATTCAGCAAAAGAAATATGGGACAAAATCATTCTGAGTTATGAAGGAGATACAAAGGTAAAAAGTGAAAAACTTCAAACTCTTAGAATTGAATATGAAAATTTGAAGATGCATAGTGATGAGAGTATTGCCGATTTCTTCTTACGTCTGGACGATATTGTAAATCGAATGAGAAATTTGGGTGAAACCATAACCGATACTATGGTGGAAAAAGTCTTAAGATCTTTGACTTTGAAATTTGACTCTAAAGTTTCAGCTATTGAAGAAAGGCAAGATCTGCAAACTCTTACTGTTGTTCAATTACATGGTATTCTGACTGCTTTTGAAATGAGACAAGGAGGTCCATCTCAAATCAGAGAAGCTGCGTTTAAGGCATCTGCAAAAGGAAAAGAAAAGGAAGTTGTCAAAGAATCCAGCTATATATCTGAAGAAGAAGAAGCAAATTTTGTGAGAAAGCTCCAACTAGGTACCGGAAGATTCAAAGGTAAACTTCCCTTCAAATGTTTTGAGTGTGGAAAAGTTGGTCACTATGCTGCTAAATGTCCTAATAGAGAAAAACATGGTAAAGGGAAACAATTTGAAAAGAGAAAGAGTTATTATGCAAAAGAAGATTATGATGAAGTGTCCAGTGAAGATGAAGAAGATTCCGACCATGATCTGAAAGTGCTCATGGCAAAGAAGCAAAAGAAGAAGCCGACTCGAAACAAGGAGATCTATCAGAAAACATGGTTAGCAGAAATTGAAGAAGATGAATCAGATAGTGATTGGGGTCATCCCTTGAGTGATCTTCGTTGTACAAACAATAGTGAAGATAGTGAAAGTAAAGTTGTGGATCTAGAAGAAGCTCTCAAGTCTAAAGTTGAAGAACTACAAAGTTCATCTAAGACGCAAGAATCTATCAACAAAGAGATGATCTCTCAAATGGAAAAACAAATAGAAATGCTGACTGGTCAGGTGGAAAAATATCAAAGGTTGCATACTTATGCATCAAATCGAATTAAAGAACTAGAAGCAGAAATCAACAATCTAAATGAAGATCTCAAAGAATCAAGCAAGAAAAATGAAGGACTTGAAGCTGCAATCATCTCTCTGCAAGCATATCTTGAAGCATCAAGTAAGAAAAATGAGGAACCTCTACAACCATTTGAAAAGGAAGGCCTTGAAGCAGAAATCATCTCTCTCAAAAGGGATTTGGAAAATTCAAACAAGAAGAATGAAGAGCTGGAACAAACATGTGAAGAAAACGAAAATTGGTTGAAAGAAGAGATTCTAAATCTGAAGGACCAAGTAGAAGATGGAAGAAGGAAAGAAGAAAGCATGAAAAAGCAATGTCAAGCCTTGGAGGTTGAGGTAAACATTCTCAAAATTAAATTAGAAGAAAAGGTTAAACTTTTGAGGTTTCATCATAGTACTAATATTCTGGACAATATTCTTAGTAGTCAAAGGTCTCCTTCTGTTAAATTTGGTCTTGGTTTTCATGAAACTATTAAAGGAGAATCTAGTTCACAAGAAAGTGCTAAAGATTCAAAGGATATCAATGCAAAACCCGAAGTGTTGAAAGAGACAAAAGATCAACCAACAAACATGAATCCTCAAAGGAATTCATTCAAGAACGTTGAATGTTTTAAATGTCATAATTATGGGCATGTTGCGCAAATTGCAGGTGTGAGCAGATCATTTCAGCCACAAACCAATGATCCAGCATAGAAAGGTACTCTGGTTTCTTCAAGGGATATTGTTTTTCATGTAACAAGTATGGACATAAAGCAACTGATTGCAAAAGAAGGAAGATTAGAAATACTCATTATGATTCTTATGCTTATTTCTTTGGCCACATGAAATGTTATGCTTGTAACAAATATGGACATATAGAAAAGGAATACAGGTTGAACAGATCTGAGAAAGTGGACAATTTCCAGCATACAAATAGAAAGATCAAACAAATCTGGAAAAAGATGGAGGACCGATCAGAAACGTAGGGAATATTGACCCTACTGCAATCATCCGCTTCTGAAGCTTACTTCTCTGATTTACTGCAGGAATGATGTGGGATACATTATTATTTTTAGTAATGTATCATCACAGGGGGAGAAATGTATGATGACTCTCATGGTTGATTTGATTCTTCTGGTTATATGTATTTCTGACAGAGCATCTGATATGAAGAAGACATGTACAGGAGGTACAAGTTCAAGGGGAGATGAAGGAATGTGAAAAATTTCTATGCTTCACTTTCCATACGCGGGTTCGATGAACAAAAGTCGCATATACACGCGAGTTCCAGCAGACACAACAAGCAGATATACGCGAGTTCATGCACACGAAACCGTTGTGAGTGTCCGATTGCCGACATTTTTTCTTCGATTGAGCGCCCTCTCTGCTTAGTCGGCAGTGTCGTTTGGTATCTTTGAAGTGCTGTTCGGTATCTCCGGTGGTGTTTCCCGCTCTCATAATTCTATTTCTAATGATTTGATAAAGATACCTCACGTACGTGTTGGTGAAAGTATTCGTGATGCAAACCAAGGGGGAGCCTTAGTCATATGAAAAGATTGCTTGGATGCACAAACATTTAAGGGAAGCATTAGTTGCCGTAGCATAATGCATTGTCAGCATTATGACTGCTCTAAAATATGTTCTCTTTCTTGAGGACTTTCTGGTATTGGTCATGAAAAGTCATATTTGTAATTTGATGAAAAGGTCATGTTGAGACCCATGATGTAAATTTGTAAATTTCAGTCATGTAAGGACTTGTCAAAATTTGTAAACCCACTTGGTTGGGTAGCTGAGTGAAATGTGTAAACCCACTTGGTTGGGTCGCTGAGTTGAAATGTGTAAACCCACTTGGTTGGGTACTTGAGTCTTTTATGTAAAACCACTTGGTTGGATATTTGATGTAAGTATGAGTATTTGGTGATAGGAATTTCATAGAGTCATGTACTTCATTAGAAGATATGTTTGAAGATTCAGCATGAACTCAGGGGGAGTTTGGTCACGTCAGTATATATATCCGATCTGCAGAACGCTTATTCCACATGCGGAGAAAAGGGGGAGAGTATGTTGGTTTTGATCCGCCCTTTGCCCTTGATGTCAAAGGGGGAGAGTGACATGGTGTTTGAATGAAGAGAAAGAATGGTGTCAAAATGGGGAGAGTGACATGGTGTCATTGTATTCTTAATGTACCTAATCGTTGTGGTAACCAAACACCATCGTGGTTTCCATCAAGAATGGGGGGGGAGATCATGTTGGCAATATGATGCGGAGTGCTGTCCTCATGGCAAGCCACTAAATGAAGATGAAGACATGAGATCGTTGGCATGTGTTGTCCTTGATGGCAATACACTCGATGAAGTTATTCTCGACTTGATGGACTTGGTAAATGATGTAAATCCGATGTGATATGATGTTTGTTAGCAATATGATGCTGAGTGTTGCTCTTGAAAGGCAACCCACTTGATGAAGATGATGGCACCTTACTTGATGAAGTTGTGCTTGATAGAGTATGTATTGATGAACTAAATATGATGTATCTACAATGTATACAGAAGGAAATGAAGAAAGGAATTCAGTATGTGCTAGATCTATGATGAAAAGAGTATGTCTCTAGGCATACACGGATTTGCCTAGGGGAAGTCGTGTATGCACGCGGGAATCAACGTTCCAAGTCACGTATGGGCAAAAGCGCTCAAAAAGTGCAAAACCAGGGGTAACCACCATGGTATTGACCCATTGTATTGGGTAATGATTCGTCTAAAAGACCCCGTCCAGATAGTTTTGGGCTTATGGTATTGTTTTGATCCATGGTATTGAAAAAGGGGCTCATGGTATTGACAAAGGGTAATCATATATAAGGAGAAGAAATTCATTGTGCAAATGATGAGTGTGGGTGCAAGATGTCTCAGCTTGAATGAATACTTCTCTCTGAAGTACATCCGAATGGAAAGGGTTACACTCAATGATAAATCTCGAATGTATGATGCACCAATGATGAAGAAGGGGATCTAGATCTGAAATGCACTTGTTTCTAGCTTCGTATCTACTTAAAGGGTGACTAGATCTGAAATGAGGCGAACATCCGTCTGAAGTTAAAGGGTAAATCTGAACTGAATATCTGATCTGAAGAAGTATGCTGCTCTATAATGATTGAAGATCCATACGCTAGTTCGCCGCAGAGGAAGCGCGTATATACGCGGCTTCGCTGAAGAGAAAGCGCGTATGCGCAATGAAATGGGCTCTGTAATGTGTACAGAAGTATACGCGGGTTTATGTGAACGGAAGCGCGTATATACGCGACATCAGAGAAAGGAAAGCGCATATGAAAACTAGGGTTTTCTGAAGTCTGTGGTAAGAAATGTCTGATCTGTTCTGCTGGTTTACTGATATCTGTCAGTAAGTTATATGTATCTGGTTCATGGTTGACTGTGCTTAAAAAATATGGAAAGGGTCCAAGATGAAAATATGATGAAATGTGGCTCGCAAGTGGTGTCCTAAAGGAAGCTGGATCCAAAGGTGAAAATTGATGAAACGTGGTCCATAGAGTGTGCCGAGGGTTGTAGCCTTCGTTCGTGGGGGTCGAGCTCCCTTCCGTGAGGCCGGTAAATCCAGATCGTGGGGTCGTAGCTCCCTTCCAGAGAGGCCGGTAAACGAGTCGTGGGGTTGGAGCTCCTTCCAGGAGAGGTCGGGTAAACGAGCGGGCAGCGGGTGCCCGCGTGTCGGCAGAGTCTGCACCAGCACATATGTTGTAAGATGTTTTCTCTATAATAAAATATTGAAGGCTGAGCAACTGCAGCGGTGGTTTTCTCCCGACTTGGGTTTCCACCTAAAAATCCTGGTGTTCATGTGTGATGCTCGTGTGATGGTTTATTCTGTTCTTACTGCACATATTTACTGTTTATAGAACATCTAATAAATGAATGATGGAATTATGTAAGTGAAGAACTAAGGGCATATTTACATCTCTGGGTATACGCGAGTTTCATGAAGGATATCCGCGTGTATACGCTAGTTGGATTCAGCAAAGTAGCGTATGTGTTTTAGAGCATGAAAAAGTAAAAAGTTTGAATATGCTGTAAATACTGATTCACCCCCCCTCTCAATATTTTTCCCAACAATTTCATAATCCATATGCATCTTAATTCACATTGTGCAATTTGAACAAAATGTGTCCAATCTCATCATTATTTCTCTTAATACCGCTATCATCTTTGAAATTTTATCTATACATTTTTTTTTTTGGTTTCTTTTGTCCTATGGTGTTTCTATGTTATTTTTCGTTGAGTAGTTCAACAAAGTCAAATGACATATATCTTGATCAACATATTTATTCTGTAAACTGCCAACTACCAATAATAAGTAACAACATTGGAAAGTGAGGTTGATCAAGAAACACATCCAGACTTGCTTATTACGCCCAAGTTACTTAGTCTTTGATGCATATGTAAATGTTTTCATGCCAATCAGCAGTACCTGAACTTTCATACATCTGTACTAGATGTGTTTACACATTTCTATAGTATTGGAATTGTGTCGTTTTTTCTATCAGCCAAAAAAACTTTTAATATTTGCAACTAAGATCAGTATATATCTCTATTGCACCAATATAATTTTCTGAATTTAATATTGTATAGTTTATAAGTATTCCATTGTCCAAGTTTTTAAATGCAATTAATATCTCTGTCAATACCTAATATTCAGTTTCCAGTACAATATACAATGACCTTATACTTTTATTTTTATTCTTAGTTATTAAAATTTACCAAAGACTTCGTGGTTGCGTTCAAGCGCACGATTCAATGACATTGCATCTTTTTGATCTCGCAGTTCTGCGCAAAAACCTACAATAGACAAAGAACAACAAATATCAAGTGCAACTGAATCAGACAAGTAAATAAACTTGAAACAAATTCTTATACGTACCATTTACATAGCATTCAAATTTATCACCAATATATTTTACTTCTAATTGTTTCTTTTGCCACATCAACATCATCAATACATAGATCGAAAGCAACATATTTAGCTCCAATTACCATTGAAGAACTAAAAATTTGCAAAACTAGAAGAATGTTCAATGGAGATGTTATGGTTATCTATAGCACATATCTTGATAAATTCCACAAAGCACGACAAATACTACGTGCAAATTTGACAGATGCCGAAGGAATAATGACAATCACATTGTCCATACCAACTGAGCTTATTGAACAACATAGCCAAAAAATATCACCAGGAAAAGAAATATCTATTAAAAATTTTAAAGTGATTCCTAAAACAAATTATGACCGCAGTGATTGTGATTGGATTCTGTTGCTAACTGAACTAAGCACCGTACAGAACATACCAACAATTTGCAAAGAATACAAATTCATTCCAGATACAACAATAAAACACCTTACAACAAACACAGAAACATATCCAATTGGAACGATTGCAGCAGTTGTGACAGCTGCACGGAAAGTTGGCTTCCAATATACATTGCAAATTAAAGATGGAAATTTCGATGACAATAGAGCAATGGTAGCATAAATTACTTTACAATGTTTTTATATTGCTAGTTCCATCCTACATTTCAATTCAGTTTCAAAAAAAAAAAAATTTCTCTATTCTTTTGCAGTTGCAGTTATTTGAAACATTTGCACCGCTCTATGATGAAATTGAACAAGAATTGCAAAAATGCCATCTTCCAATTATGTTATTCAAAAACATAAAAAACAGGAAAGAATTGAGGGACAGAACACTTCGAACAATGCAAGCTACATTCATCACAAAATTGAATGCAGAAGAAGCAAAAGAAATCATAAAATTGAACCCTCCAACATTCTCTGTAAGTACAAATGAAACAGTACCTCTATTACTCAATTTGCAATTGTTTCCCCATCTGTTTCTATTTTTACATATACTACTTGTCCTTCTCTATGAACAGATAAAAGGAACATTGAAAATTGCAAGCATTTACTCTACGCCATTTGAACCAGTTTGTGTTGAATGCAATTCACCAATATCAGCGTCTACAATGATAGAGGAGAATACAGTTGATTGCCTAAAATGAAATAAAAATTCGACCTTTTCCTATTCGCAGTGTCTTAATTGCATAATCAAGTCCAACAATACCAATTTGCAATGTTGCATTCGAAGCAAATCCCTCTTGAAACAATTACTTCCCAACCTAGCGCATATGTCTTTTCAAGACTATGTTAAAAGGAAACAAGCAACAATGTATATGCTACGCGATTTCAAAATCAATGGTACATTTACAATCAACGAAGACAACGAGATCCAATCTGTTGACAGCAACGAAAGCCCTACCAAGGCTAGGTCTACTTATAATTACTCTTCATCTTTCAACAAAAAATCAGATATATGCAATTTAAATTATGTTATCCAAAATAGCAAGATTTGACTAATTTTTTCCTTTTCTTTGCAGCACCAGTACTTCTTTAGACATTGGCTACAACAGAATCATGTAGTAATCCAGAAATCAGTGCACAGTTATTCTCAATTTTTGTACAAGATTTTACTGCTCAAATCTGCCTTTCTCAAAGTGCAGTATGTTTGCAACATTTTGCCAAAACAAGAACGTAGAGGACTCTGAGCTGGTTCAGAAGATTCAATGACCTTCTTTGCAAAAACATGGATCGAGACATGCATAAAGATACAAAGCTAGATACTTTGTGTGATTAATGAGCTAGTCTACTACAGGTGCGCATTTTAGTTTAAGATATTTTATTTTAGATATATTATAGGAATAGTTGTGGTTATTTTGTTTTATTGAGTACCTATTTAAAGCCCTTTCATGCATTTAGAAAGGGCTGCTTAATCTGTAATATATTTTGACTTGGAGATTACATTTTTGTACTAGATTTACTTCTATATTCTTTTATAAAGGGTCACATTTGGTGATTTTGTCTGGAATTATTTTTTAAGAGTTGGATTTTTGTAGCTCGAAGTTGATTTTGCGTTGTAATTGCTGGATTTTATCTATTCATTGTTAATTTATTTTGTCATATGATATTCTCTTTTAAATTTTCTAATTTTCGAGGCTTCAAGATTTTTGGGACTAGAAGAAGGGCCAAAGCCATGAATGGAAAATAAATCTAAATCTGAAATCCATTCTAAGAGAACATGAATTATAGAACTGCACATGACATTTTCAAATTTGTTAGGAATTTGTTTCAGAAAAGTAGTTGGTTTAAGTATAAATGTGCATTTTTCCATTGGTGCTGTGTTTATAAAGTTGCACTCTGTTGAACTATGATTCAATGGTAGTGATACAGCTATGTGGACTGCTTCTTGACCTAAAATTTGTTGAAGGTTAAGCAAAGCATTGCCTAGAGATCGTATCATTTGAATAGCATCAATTTTCTCTTTTCATGTTGTTTTCGTATCCTTTTGAATGCATTTGTCATAGATCTATCAACTTTGGTCATATATAAAGTGCAATATGAAACTGCAGCATATGCACTTAGAACATATTGAGAATCTGTATTTTCATTCCATAGGTGTGGCATATTGTATGTAAAGCTATTATTCCATATTTCTGATAGTTTTCGTTGCAAGAATACCATTCGTTGTGTTAATGTAATTTGTATTAATTTGATGTAAGCAGTCTCTGTTAACTGGAGTTCATCTAAGAAATCTCCATGGCTAGTTAATTTGTCATAATGTTTTTTCTCTAAGGTACTTTGCAAGGACAAAACTTTTTTATTTATTGAATCATGTACCAAAGTAATTGGTTCAATAATCCTTGTTCTTTTCATTGGTAGCATTGGAAATTTGTATCTACACTGTGATGCTTTTCTTTTTTTATAGCTTTTGGTATGATGATGTTCATGTCTCTTTGAAAACACTGTACTAAGACTAAAGTTAGTCTTATCTTCCCTAGTCTTCGCCTGATCATCATCGTATTTTTCCATCACGCTCACCACAAAATAATGAAAAAAACAACACAGACTCTCTGTTTTTTTTTTTTTTTTTTTTAAATAAACAGTAAAAAAAAATTACATACCGTCTTTCGCACTCTGGTATGCTTTCAAAATAAAAACATTACAGTCTATTACAATAGCCTCTCTCGATTATTACTTTATATATGCCACGCATATTAAAACATAAAACAAAAACTATATGAAATGAAACTAAACTAAAATTTGTAGGGCATATTACAAATGCGCTTTGTATATATTTAAAACAGTACAACAAACCAAACATTGTGAAACCTTTTGTCACGTCATAAATACATTAAAACATTTCATTTGCGCATATACCCGCGGACCTAAAAACAGATTAAATCCGCTTCATAAACTGCATCGGATCCGAAACATAATATTACAAAGCAGCCAATACAAAAGTTTCTAATGTCGATTGAAACGCAAACGCGCGATCAACTATTAACTGCATGATATAACATAGATCGGGTCCGGACTTATAGCATAACAAATGGTTCAAATAAAAAACTCTGATGCCGATTGTTAATCGTACCTGAGTTCAACTTTTAGCTGTGACCTATAACATGCATCGGCTCCGGTTCCTTTCACTGTTCAATTGGGCGACAAAGAAAATGCTCTCGATACGTTTCAACTTGCGATGCAATACGATAATTCCACGTGGTCTTGTCCACCCGCGGACCTTGGCTTAAGTAGAGGCCCATTCTTATATGAAATAGCATGCGATGTCTTTTTCACCAATACTAATTATTTTTTAATTAATATTTTTGTTTAATATTGAAATATATGTTTTTTTTATTAACATCTTTGAATTATTCAATAGAGTCATTATTTAATTTATTTAATATAAATAATATAATATTGTGCCACATAGACTACAAAGAACTTCTCATCGCAATAAAGAAATATGATAATATTCAAAATTCTAGATATCTTGTAAGAGTACAAGTGTGTACTCTTATAAATCATTAACTAATTACGCTAGATAATATGTTTTTTTTAATGTTATTGATAAATAAACTTACATTTACAAATAATTCCTCATACTAATAGTTTCCATTGCTAATTTCACAATAATAACTAATTCTAATATCTTTTTTTGTAAGTTTATTAGGTTCGTACTATTTTCTATTTATGTAAAAAAACAGGCATAGTAGATACAAAAATTGGACCTCAACCTGCCTAAAGGAAACCAGGTCTATTAGCCATCTGAGTGCATTCTATGCCATCCAAAACATGTACTTTTTTAGATTCCTACAAAAAGTCTTTGGCTAACTAATATCAGAATTTACTAATACTAAAATTTACATAATGCATCAAGAAAGCTAACAGCTAAAAAAACTGAATCTAACTGCTCTAGTCATTATCTAACTCCACTGCAACCAGATATTTAACACTAGAACCTAGCATGTGAACTTGTTGGATAGCCTTAATGTCCTTCTCCATTCTGCCAACGCAAGCATACTGATGCAATTGACACAAGTTAATTTCCAAGATGCTTTTGTTAATCTCTGCTAGGGTGGAGACTGCCTTGGGATCCCCTCCTACTTCTTGAACTGAAATAATGGCATTAACTAGCAGGCATTTTACTAACCAATAGGTTTTGATTAAGTGATGAAACAATGAGATTCTCCCTCGGCTATGCCCAGCGTCGATAATCACATGTTGTAGTTCTTTCGCTGCCATATCATCCTCTTCTTCAATTTTGGTTCTAACTTCCGTCTCTTATCCGTTAATTAGAGATTTTATAGAACAGGATGTCTCCTTTGAGTATACCTGAAATAAGGGCTCCATGAGCTCTCTACTAGATTTCCTGCCTCTCTTGCCTAGCGAGCTTCAAATTTTTCCCTTGCCTTTGTCCACATTGAGCTTTCTGCCTCTGTTTTTCTTCACCATATTTGGATATCGGACTAAGAGGAAGACAATAACCACCAAAGCAACAACACAATAGAAAATACCATAACAGTTAATGAACAAAACATACAATTGACAATGGTTGCAAAACGTAGTTGAGGCATAGCAATCGTTAGCCCCATGATGCTTCAATAGACTATAAGCATTCCTTCCACTCCCTTTTCCTTCTTACCTAAATTGCTACCTACCCTAGTTCAAAGCAGATGCAAATTAATAGGCAAATGTAACCAGGGCGCATAGCAAAACAAACAATTGTCCTCTTCCCGTCATAATCCTTACCATTTGGCACCCCAATCGGGGGAACTAATTCCAATATTTAAAAAGTAAATATAAACATATTTATTTTTTGCAAATATTTTTATACTTTGTGAAATATTTTTATTATTATTTAAATAAAACTATACTGATTTAAAAATCCAAATCACATTAAATTTACTTAAATTTAAATTATAATATATTTATTATTTTAAAAATAGATATAAATCTATTTTTAATTTAAAATTATTAATTAAATTTTAATTGTAGTAACTAATTTTATTATTTTGAAAGTTATTTTTATTTATTTAAAATAGTCTTGTTATTTATTTATTTATTTAAAATAATCTTACACATATAGTTCCAGTTTTTGTTGGTATACTGCATCACCTAATGTTATAAAGTGTTTGAATACACTAATTACATCAAGAAAATATGGATGAAATTTAGGTTAATGGCCAGCTTTCATAAATACCTAAATATAATTAAAAATATATAATATTTATAAAACTAAAAAATAAAAGATTATAAAATTTATAACATTTTAATATTTTTTTTATTTACATTTATAAAGTGTTTGTTGTCTTAAGAAGAAATTTATATTTTGTAACGATAGATGTGTAGGCATAAATATTTGTAAAATTTATTATTTAACATTTATATGTGGTAGTCTTGCTTTGGCATGTACTAATAGATTGAGGTGTGAATTGGATAAGTAAATTGCTTACCTAGGGAGAAGAACTTGCATAAATTTAGGTGATTAGAAACCACTAATAGCTATATATATATTTACATTTTTACTACTACATAAGTGACAAGCAAAACATAAATAATCATCAGAAGTAACTCCTGATAAGCATCTTTATTTACCACCTATTCATATCCTTTTTTTATGAAAATACTTTCCTAAATTATGGTCAGAAGCAATTAATGGTAAATGTATTGTTTACTTCAGTATGAATTATTGTTCAATGTTAAGTTAATAGTAATCAATAGAAAAATAAATTGTTAGAGTTATGCATTGGCAACACTAATAATAATTCTGTAACCATATTTAAACTTAATTAATAAACACATAAAAACTTAATACTTACAATAAAATTACAATATACTTCCCTGCATGACCCCAGCGCTAAGACGAAGCACCAGCCCGTAAGCCGCTTATCGCATCGGACGATTGGGGCGGAATGCCTTTTTCCTTTGTAAACGAAACACCCGATGCCATGCTATTTTTATTATGTTGAACCCACGCCACAATCTGAGTCGTCGATCTCCCTGGCTTCGATGGCCCAGCGCTAATCGCAGTGCGCCTGCCACCCCTATCCATCCACTCCTTCGATTACGTGCGATCCATCAATCTGTCTCCAGATCAGACGACGCTCGTTCAATCACATCTCCGCTCCAACTGTAGCCGGAACTTCTTGCTGTGCTGCCCCTCCGTCCCTCCCGATTGCGATCCTTCGATTAGATCGCAGCTGTCCATTTCCCGTGATCCAACAACCCTCACTTAATCGCCTTCCGCGAGTGCCGGCTGCCACTATGTCAGCCTATTCCATCACATTCTCACTCATTACCTTTATAATCCACCCGCTTTCAACTTTAATATTCCATATTAAAATTTATTTCTTCTCTCCGCCTAACTGCATATTGGCATTCCCACTATAGCCACGGTTCCCACTTCTATGTTACCACGCCACCACTCCTCCATAGCATTCTTCGGCCACCGTCCTAGATTTTATAATTGGTTTTTTTATTGTACAGGGTACACAGGCTCATGAATTCACTCTATTTTCCATAGTCGCAGTCACTGCTACTGTTAATTGAATATTTCAGACCTAATCCAGTGGTCAAATGAAAAGAAATAGTTTGAAGATAAAGAGAAAATGAATCAAGCCATATCTGCTCTGAGCATCAGCAGTACATTCTCTCAGAACAGTATGCCGTCAGCAGAAGTTTTCATGCCTCCCCGAGTCCCCAAAGGCCACTCCACTGACAGAAAGCTTCCAAAGACTGTCAGGACCGCAATAATGCAGCTATGGAAACCGAGAAGATCTCCAATTACCTTACTTGATTTAAAAGACAGAACAGACTGCCTTACAGTCATAAAGGACACCAAACAAACATCTTAGGTCGCTATCTACCTAATAGACACCTCGAAGCATATCACCAAGTACAGCACATTGCTACTAAATAGATTTAATGTGTATCACCTACTTTTTCTATCCAATTTTTCTATAAAGAACCCCAGAAAACATTTTGTAAAGGGTTGAATTGTGTTATTGCGAGTAGCAAAGTATTTTGTAAACTAGTAAGTTGGCAGGAGAAATTTGAGACTGTAATCAGCTATTTGAGCTGAATGTATGTGACTGGTTTTGCATCAATTAATAAAGAAATTTCACAGGATCCTGCTCTATTACTACGGGTGATGTTATTCTTATCTCATTGTTATTTACATTTTTCATGCTGTTGATCGCTCTTCTGGTACGAATTAGAAATATAGCATAGGATTTACCCTCAGATTTTATTTCCTACTAGCTAATTTGTGAACTCAGAGCTTGGTGCTTGGATGCTTCTTGCTGCTCTCAAAGCAGGGAAATTCAAAAGTCCTTCTCCGATCTACAGACTCTAGTTTTTCCTCAAATCTTGTCTCTGTTTTTCCCTTGGAGCATGCTAAAGTGGACCTGGACTTAAATGACCTCTGGTCTGATCTATAAGTTGCCCCCTAGTCACTTGATCGAAAGCTGCCTTTGACTTGCCCTTTGAAAACCTTGGCTAGTTGTTTGCATGTAATTACCATCCATGACTCCATGGCCCAATGGATGGTAAAGACCACTTAGCCTAGATTGGCTTTTAATTGCTGATAGTAGACAACAGCCTGCTCCAAACAGTCAAACTCATCGACCTCGCGACTCCACACTCCATAACTCCCACAAGACCAAATGAATCCACTCGTAGAGAACTGTGAACTGGATCTGAAGATGCAATGACCTTCTTTGCAAAAACATGGATCCAGCCATGAATAGAGATACAAAGCTAGATACTTTGTGTGATCAATTAAATGATGGAGATGTATATGGCTAATCTGAATGCAAATGACGATTACTTAGAGCAGCCCATGCATTTTCCAGAACAAGAGCAAACTCTAGACCCAGATAATCAGCAGCACATGTATAATGCTCAAGAATCTGTGCAAGATGAGGAAGAAGGTAATCGGGAGGTGCCTGATGGCTCATCCCTATCTTGCAGTATGCTGACTAAAAAAGATCACAGTCTGATAGAAAAAGCTAACATGCAGTTCTGCATTGAGAGAACACCTGATAACATCGAATATGCACAGTCCGAAGCAGAAGACGAACCAGCATGCATGGAGGCTCCTCCTATAGCTGATTATTCGTCTTAGATTCCACTAGAAGAGTGGCACCTTGATCATCAAGAACTGACTGAATCAAAAAGAGATCAGGAAACCTCGTAAATTCGTCAGAACTTCCCTGTAAACACAAATAGTGATCCCACAGAAGAGGCTCAAGAAGATATCCAGCCTCCAAGTCAGTTAGTACAAGAAACAGAGGATTGTTGTTCTTCTGTCTATGCTAACGAGTAGGACATGTACGATGCTCAAGAATCTGTGCAAGATGAGGAAGAAGGTAATCGAGAGCTTCTTGATGGCTCACCCCTGTCTTGCACTATGCTGACTAAAAAAGATAACAGCCTGATAGCAAAGGCTAACAGGGAATGCTGCATTGAGGGAACAAGTGACCACATGGAAGATGCAGAGTCTGAAGCAGAACAAGAACCAACACGCATGAACGCTCCTCCTTTAGCTAATAATTGTTCTCAGATTCCACTAGAAGAGTGGCACCCTGATCATCAGGAATGGACTGAATCAGAAAGAGATCACGAAACGTCAAAAATTCCTCAGAATTTCCCTGCAAGCACAAGTGGTGATCTGACAGAAAAAGCTCAAGAAGATATCCAGCCTCCAGGACAATTAGTACAAGAAACAGAGGACTATTGTTCTTCCATCATCGATCATAGTCTCATCAGGCTCAGTACATCGGACCAGACTACATCAAACCTCCAAGAGCACACGGCTGCAATAAACCATAAGTCCTCCAGTTCAGAAGATGAAGCAGACACTCTCGAGAGAGAGAGTCTTCCCCTTGGTCCAGTACAAGAAGGAGAAATATTGGTCGAAGCCTGCCTGTCAAATATTCATAACCAGGTATCGTATCATGATCCTTATGTTCATTTGCAACAAATATTTGAAGAAGGATCAAAGCTCTTGTTGGACAGTATGTTGCGAACAGAAAGAAAACTTTTCGAAGCTGATGTTGAAAAACAGAAAGAGTGGGAACAACCTTGCCTAACCAGCCTCTAGTCATGGGATCACTTGATCCACTGCTTGCATTCGAAGAAAATGTTTGTAAGCTAGACATATTAATATTCCAGTTAGGGTAGAGTAGGTACCAAAAGATCAATAAAACCCAGTCTGTGAGCATTTAGTCATGTGTTTTGAATTTATGCCTGGATTTTATAATTGATTTGTTTTATTGTGCAGGGTACACAAAGTGATGAATTCACTCTATTTGCCATAATCACACTCACTGTGATCCAAAATACAGAAAAGGCCATTACAGCAGTAGCTCAGTGAAACAGCAAAGACAGATTAAGACGATTAAGGCCTGTTAATTGAATATTTGAGACATAATCCTGTGATCAAAGGAAAAGACGCAGTTTGAACATAAAGAGCAAATGAACCAAGCCATATGTGCTCTCACAGAGCATTGCTATTAAGCACAATGGGAATAAGTACCACCCCCATTCTGTGTTAATAAATCCATTTAATATGTATCACCTACTCCTACTATCCATTTTTCCTATAAAGAACCCCAGAAAACATTGTTTTGGGAGAGGGTAGCAGAGTGGTTTGTAAAGTAGTAGGTTGGGAAGAGAAATTTGAGACTGTAATCAGCTATTTGAGACTGCTTTTGCATCAATTAATCAAGTAAATTCACAGGATCCTAGTCTATTACTACAGGTGATGTTATTCTTATCTCATTGTTATTTACATTTTTCATGTTGTTCATTGATCTTCTGGCACGCATCAGAAATATAGCATAGGATTTACCCTCAGTCCAAGAGCACTAGATCTTAGGGCCCCAAAGTGCTTATGATGTTGTCTCATCTTTTGGTCTTGCCAATCTGGGCAAAACATGGGAACCCCAACATATTTTTTCTTGAAAATTGAATTAAAAATAAAAAAGTCATAAAATAAATTCCAGCTTTTATTTTAGTACTAAAAATATTATTAGTACCAAGTTAGAAATAAAAATATTATTAGTGCTATATTAATGCCAAAAATAAGCTAAGCATATGTAGTAGATCTAATCTACACAAAAAATGCATATGCTCATGGGCCGTCATAGTAATTATCAATTGGTTACCGTCATCAACAAAAAATTTCTTTTATTATAATTTAGATAGATTTAAACTACTACTATATGGCACATAAATTTCTAATTTTTACTTTGATTCAATTATATTTAAACTAAATTAAGTAGCAACTTTATCACAAAGAAAATACTAATAGATATATCTAATTACCTAGACCCACAAGCAAAATGCCTCAATTTACCATTTACTAAAAAAAACTAAATTGATTAGATTGTAAACCTTAACAGTTTGAACTAAACTAAAAAGCAACTTTATTAAAAAGCAAATCCCCAGAAACATGTTGAAACTCAATTTGTAACATTTCTATATTTGCATTAAGCAACATGTAGTAGCTACTCTGTTATACTCATATTAATGCCAAAAACAAGCTAAGAATATGTAGCAAATCTAATCTATACATCAAATGCATATGCCCATGGGCCAAACTAGTAATTATCAATTGGTTACCATCATCAACACAGAAGTTGTTTTAGTATAATTTAGATAGATTTAAACTACTACTATATAGCACATAAATTGTTATTTTTTAGTTTAATTTAGCCATATTTAACCTAAACTAAGAAAAAACTTTATCACAAAGAAAATCCTCAAAGACATCCTTTAATTCAGATGGCAACATTTAGCAAATCCTCATAGACATGCTCAAAGTCAAATTGCAATAATTATTTCTAATTTAATTTAACTATACTTTATTACAAAACAAATCTTCGTAAACATCCTCAAACCCAAATTGTAACATCTCTATGATTACACTAAGCATCATGTAATAGCTGTAATAGCTATCCATAGACATTTTCCAACATCGCATTGCAAAATTACTATATTTAATCTAAGTGGCAGGCCCCAAAGTGGTTATGATGTTGTCTCATCTTTTGGTCTTGCCAATAAGCATATGTAGCAGATCTAATCTACACAACAAATGCATATGCTCATGGGTCGTCCTAGTAATTATCAATTGGTTACCATAATCAACACAAAAGTCTGTCATACCTATATCAATGCCAAAAACAAGCTAATCATATGTAGCAGATCTAATCTATACATCAAATGCATATGCTCATGGGTCATGCTAATAATTATCAATTGGTAACCATCATCAACACAAAAGTTGTTTTACTATACTTTAGATAGATTTAAACTACTACCATATAGCACATAAATTCTTACATTTTTACTTTAATTTAGCTATATTTAAACTAAACTAACCAAAAACTTTATTACAAAGTTAATTCAAATAGAAACATTTAGCAAATCCACATAGACACATTCAGACTCAAATTGCAACAATTATTTCTAATTTAATTTAACTATACTTTATTACAAAACAAATCTTCATAAACAACTTCAAACTCAAATTGTAGCATCTCTATGATTACACTAAGCAACATGTACTAGCCGTAATAGCTATCCATAGACACTTTCCAACATCACATTGCAACATTACTATATTTAAATTAAGCGGCAGGTAGTCGCTACTTGTAGCCTTGTTAAAATTGTTTTTTTTTTTAAATGATGTTGAGTTTTATTTTTATTTATCATTTAAATATAATGTATTATGTGTTTTATTGTGTGTGAACATAATTTTTTTTGTCAATAATTTTTTTTAAATTATAGTTTAACCATAAAATAAGTTTTAACTAAGTAATATCAGTAATATCATAAATGTATATATTTTATATTACTTTTAAAAAATCAAACATATTCAATAATGTTCATTCTTAATGTGAAATTAGCTAATAATTTGGTGCAATTACATATAGTCACTATTTACTTAATTTTAAATATTTTATAAATTAGGCTAAACTATGCTTGAAAAGTTTCCAAATAGCTTGGTCAACCCCATTAACTATAATTCATTTTGAAGATGAACAATCAGTCTTAACTTTCAACTTGATGAATTGGACTTAAAGAGGACCTTTTAAATAATAATAAAAGTTAGGAGCCACTTTTAAATAAAAATTTGAGAGGATTCTAACATTTCAAGCAATAATTATATAAAAACATAGATTTTGAAGAAATTCATAATCTTCTCACAAGGAAGAAGAGTAGAGATTTCCTATAGACATGCTAACAACTAAAGGCAACAAACCTTGTTGTGTTTAGATTCAAAGGTGAACATATCAAATGAATCATAGCCTTGGTAACTACACATTTGAGATTTACATTTCCAACCACAAAATATATTGTAATGTCCCCAAACCCTAGCCGCACATCACTACTCAACAATACCATGTAATAATAAATAAATTGATATTACCCTGGTTGGTATTAATAGTCCAATAATACACAAATTATAAGGCATAATGCCAAGCTCACAATATATAATACAATAGGTACCCATTTTAGGGTTTAATGCCACCACATGTAAATAGATACATAAATTCACATACATAACTCAATGATCATGGCTATGACTAGTCTAGGGTTTATAGCCATAATTTCTTTAGGATTAGAAATAACCCATAAATATAGTACCAATTCACACTCAATGGCCTGGCTTTACATGCATAAAAACGATAATGTGTAAAAGATGATACACATACACATTACACAATGACATTTCTATTTAATTAACAACATCTAACATATAATCCCTAAAACTAGAGTTTTAACCATTGAACTCAGTATTCATATATCATAACACATAATTAGAAGAACAATATTTAGGAAGATGAACACTTACCTGCAATAGAAATTCAACTCATTGTGGGATCTCCACGTTCTGCCTAGGCATAGACGGTTGTTCATAAGCTCACTATCGGGTCACCCTGAAGTTGAGACGAAAACTCCATAGGAAATGGTAACAAAAAATATCCACATATCATTGGAATCACTATTCATATATCATAATGCATAATTAAAAGATCAAACATATTCACCCATGTTCATCCTTAATGTCAAACTAGCCCATTATTTGGTGCAATTATCTATAGTCACTAGTTACTTAATTTTAAATATTTTACAAATTATGCTAGAAATTATTCTTGAAAATTTTTCCATCAGTTTGGTCAACCCCATTAACTATAATTCATTTTGAAGAAGAACAATCAATCTTAGCTTTAAATTTGATGAGTTGGAATTAAAAGGACCTTATAAATAATAATAAAAAGTTTAGCGCCACTTTTAAATAAGAATTTGAGAGGATTATAACGTTTCTAGCAATAATTACATACATGCATGGATTTTGAAGAAATTCATAATCTTTTGACAAGGAAGAAGAATAGAGCTTTTCGACAGGCATGCTAACAACTAAAAACAACAAACCTTGTTGTGTTTAGATTCAAAGGTGAACATATCGAAAGCATCATAGCTTTTGTAATCAGACATTTGAGATTTCCATATCCAACCACAAAATATATTGTAATGACCCTGGTCCCAGGTCGGGTAACACTACTCAACAATATTGTGCAATAATAGATAAATTAATATGAAAAACCCCAACTAGGATTAATAGTCCAATAATACACAAATTATAGGGAGTAACACAAGTACACAATATATAATACAATAGATACCCATTTTAGGGTTGAATGAAGACACATGTAAGTAGATACATAAAATTCACATACACAACAGAATGATCATGGCTATGACTCGTTTAGGGTTTATAACCATAATTTCTTTATGATTAGCAACAACCCATAAAGACAATACCAATTCACTCACAAGGACTAGGTTTTACATGCATGAAAAAATCATTTGTAAAAGACAGTACACATACACATTGCACAACAAAATTCATATTTAATTAATAACATCTAACATATAATCCCTAAAACTAGGGTTTTAACCATTGAACTCCATATTCATATATCATAACACATAAATAGAAGAGTGATATATAGGAAGATGAACACTTATATGTAATGTAAATTCGACTAGTCGTGGGCTCTCCACATTCCACCCAACCCTAGACCTGGTGGTTCATAAGCTCAATTGTTGGGCCACCCCCGAGTTGAGATGACAACTCCATAGGAAATGGTAATAAAAAATATCCACACATCCATGGCCAAGATACCAAACCAACGATCAGGCTACTCCAGGGCTCTAGGCACTGTTAAGGCCATCAACCGACATTGAGTTCCCACGAAGACTCCATGGCCACCAAGCCATAAGCAAGGTCAAAAAACCCATAGAGCACCAAGCTCCCAAATCCATCATTGGGGCTAGTATAAAAAATAATATGCATCTATACAGCATTGTTAACTTAATAACTGAGCCTCAACCATTCTAGAGTCCAACCTTAGGACTCACTAGCCATCAACAAGTCTCAGAGTCCACCCAAGACTCACTAATTAATATCTCCTCCAACCATCCCTGAATGAATGAATGAATTTGTAGACCAACATAACCTTTTATAAATGCATGGGCATAACAAGCCAAGTGGCATTCACTGGAGCCAAGTGGGCCTTAGGGTGCACTTTTCAACAAATGAACACAGTCGTTGTATGTGGAGTGGGCTCAGAAACCAACCCTATTTTATTATTATAATATTTATTACATTAATTACAATTCAATTTCTAAGGCCTCACAATCTCTATAGTCTTATAAATATCCAAAAATGGTAACCCATTTTATTTAATTTCATTACATGGGCACTCCAACTTCATAGACACTCCAACCTCCAACCTCATAATATTATCCTCGATCACTAACCTAAATAATAATATTTAATTACATTATGAATGTTGGGGATATTACATTCCTTCCCCCTTATTTTATCATTTTCCTCAGTGCATGATATATATGCGCAATCTAATTTTGTTTGTTATAGGTCAATTTGGGCATCATTCCCAATGACATGGTTAACTGGTCATCATCTCCAGGACCAATGAATAAGGTTCTATCATTCCCTATCATTTCAAGTTGCTACATGCCCTAAGGCAAGAAAAAGACAAATCAAGCATGACTTTCATCAAGAAAAGGTTTCCAAGGTTTGAAGTTTATTATATAGCATATGAAAGCTCACTAACGTTGCCTCTAAGGGGACTAAGTGCATTGCATATGCAGGTAGCCCCATGCAAGGCTGCTATGCAAAGCACTTCCCGACATCTAAGGGTGTGTTGGTCACAGTGGGAGAGAAATTCTCATTGTTCCGGAATCTACACTTGGCCAGTGCCTTCTAGAAGAGTTCACATGTGTCAAGCTTCAAATCCAAGTGTCCATTTGACATCTACATGACTGGGAACATGTCTTGCCTATTATTGGAAAGTCATTCATTGCAAAACTACCTTCAGTTCATTTATAAATTGAACACAGATCTGAGTGTTTGAGAAGGAAGAATTTGAGTAGAGAAACGCTGGAGGATTTTCAATTGAGAGTTAGATTTGTGTAACAGCTACTGGAGAGATTTATACTGTGATGGGGCTGAGGATCATTGCTATAAGGGTCACTTCAAATCAGTCATTTGGTTGTAACCTCTCCTTCTATCATCAATAAATAATACAACTTACTTTTCCCTATATGCATCTGTATTGTCTTTGATTTTCCATATTGCAAGATCTTAGTTGATGTAAATTGTTTATGCTTTACTGATTTAGCTAACTAACTTGAATAGAAATACGTATTATTTCTATCTTCTGTTATTTTAGTGTTCTTTCTTGCAGGAAGCATTTCGCACAAACCGCTTGAATTTGAAGCTACAACGGAAGCAACAGAAGGAGCCATTTAGAAGCACTTGGATTACAAGTAAGCCTCTAATCCTTTTTGTGTGTTTGTTCTGAGTTAGGAAAGGTAGTCGTATAGTCTTTAATATTTTTTTCTAGATTGTCATCTGTCTAGGGACGCGTGTTTTATCCGTAATTCACAATTATATCCCAACAAATTGGCGACTCCGCTAGGGATAATCTCTCTTAGATCTAGGTGACTTAGCCTCTGATTTTCTTTGTTTATCCACCCAGTAGTTGTTACGCACAAAGATTAAAATTTTTCAAAGCCAAATTTGTAAATATAGTGAGTTAAACAGTAGTGTTTTTCCTTATACACTGCGCCCAGTGCACCCTTAAATAGGACACGGTGCTTTGCATAGCACTTTCTCCCTTTCAAGCCTGCGTTGCAGAGCACTGTCTCCCCTTGGAACCTGTGTTGGCTCCTGAAACCACCCAGATTCCTTTGAATTTGCCTTTGCAATTTGCTTAAATTTGTTTTCTGTTGTGTTTTGAAAAGTTTGATCCTCATATTGACCAGTAACTCTATATACTTCTTCCTCCTTTGACTAAAATTTTTTCAATGTTTGTTTAAAAAAAGTTTTTCTTTATCATTGACAAGCTGATTTCAAAGAATTTTTTATGGTCGCATTAAGAATCATTTTCTTTTGAAATAGGAAATTGTCGTAAAATATTCATTTCCTTGATAGGAGACATTGTTGTTGAAATCCTCATTTTTCCTTCAAAAGAGAAATTGTTGTTTGTATTCTTCATTTCTCGAAAGTAAAAGGAATTTTAATTATTGATTTAGTGCACCTATTTTCTTTTCTGCATTCATAGCATTAAGGAAACTGAAAAGAAAAACTTGCATTTGCATGTAGGATTTTGTGTGTTTTGCAAAAAGGAACATTAGGAAATTTGCATTTAGTTTGTGATCATTGATTTGTTTTGCTCTTTGGTTTGTTTGCTCACAAATTATTTGCTCTCTTCCCTTAGTAGCTAGGTTTTTCATTGAAGAAACTGAAAGTGAAAGATTTCTTATCATTTTTAGTTTCATTTTAGGAATTTTTCAATACATCATCGTGGTGAACCTTTGAAAGGAAAATTGTAAGCAAGATCAACATAAAATTAATCTCAATTTACCTAACAAAGCATTGGAACCATAACGATAACATTGAGAAGGTCTAGGCTAGAGACGTGTTCCAGCGTCGTTAAACATAGCAGTTGTCTTTAACTTGTCTGCGATACATTTTGAGTGTAATAACTCACTCCACGTACGTAAGTATATCGTAGCTCATCCACGTACTTTCGGGTATATCGGGCGGTGTTACAGTATGATAAGTATAAATGGGTTCTCTCACTGTGCGGTTTCACATCAGACAACGCTAATATGGACTTGGGCCTCCACATACCTTCGGGTATATTTGGGAGGAAAACTTTTAGGTGCTATCCATCGATAGTGAACCGAGTCAGCTGCCTTGTAAATTGTGATACACCGAACACAACATTCGGGGAGATTTCCTGCCCGTACTTCTTGGTTCGCCAGTAGGTATTCTGCAGTTCATAGTTTCTTGATAAACCTTTTTGCCTAACATTACCCTTTTATTTTTTTTTTATTTTTTGGTTAAAATTAATCAGTAATCGTGGAAGAAAAAAATCCTTTCCCCCGTCGTTCGCGTAGATTAGCTTTAGGAGAAGGCGATCATGATCTACCAAATCAAGTACACTTCGTACCTCTAGTGAAACACCATTTTCCCATAAACCAGAGTTAGCTCAAGTTGTTTCTACACATCTCGGTTCGTCTACTGTTGTCGAAACGAAGTCTTCACAGTTACCTGTGGTCACAATCCATCCAATCAGTGAGACCATACCTCCTGGACCCGACGTTGTTCAACGACAAATTGATCCAGATCTCATCTCTTATTTTCCAGAACATATGAATCCTGAAGTCGAACAACTAGAAAGTGTTCCTACCTTGGTCATCCCACAAAGTTCTTTAGCTATTGAATCTCCTATATCACACAGTCAACCACCTGAAATATACTTTGGGCCTGACGGTGAAATTCTTCCACCTGGTTTAATTGCGTTTGAATAAATCCCACAAGACACTACACCTTTAACTCCAACCCATTTTTGGGAGGATTTTTACCTATACGAGTCTTTCTCTCAATCGATACCCTCTGCTTTTGTTGATCTTCCTCCTTTTCAAATTCTCGTCGATTCAAAAGGGTATGCATTTGGTCAAACAGCCATGTCTGAACCAACATCTTCAATTGGGCCTGTTGTTCCAATTACGTCAACTCCTGCCCTCACTACTCCATCGATGTTTACCACTTCACCAGAGTCATATTTTCATGGTGGCCCTATGGTCTCATCAGGTTACAAACCATTATCTAGAATTTTCTCTGGTGCATCTTCCAATCCATGGACTTTACCAATGTCATCATCCGATATTTTAACTGGTAATCCTATCATAAGTACTGAACAACTTGATTCATTATACACATCATCAGGGAAATATCAAGTCGGTCCTTCTGGGTCTATTCCTTCAAGTACCATATCAACTGGACTCGCATCATTTGGAGAGCAATATTTTCTGTCTCATTATCCTCCTCATGCTGGGGGGAAACCTTTGGTCACCCAATATGACAGTACTCCATCACTTTTTGGTCAATATAATGTTGAAACGAATGGTTGTCAATGGCAGCCCACTTTTCCTATCCAACCACAAACAGTTGTACACTCGTATCAACCGATTCAACCTGTTACTCCCGCTTCATTACCACTTGTTAATACATTTATACCCTTGTTACAGAATCAAAATTTTGTACATCATCAACCTTATCAAGCGGGTCCTTCAACTCAATATCATCAAATCTTGTGTCCACAGAATCCAAATCCTTTGATTACTTTACAACAACCTGTATTGGGAATTATTTATTCACAAGTTGGTTTACCATTTTATGGGATGTCACACCTGCAACCAAGTTATACATATCCACCGAATCCAAGTTATCCTAATCTGGTTATAACATTGGTGGATAGACCCCTTGGCAACCGCAGGCACAAATATCTCAAACTTCATTTCAACAAGTATCATATCCAAGTTTTGGTCAACATAATCCTTAAGCATTTGCTATGCAAAACAACCCCTATTTGGGTTACCAACAATAGATTCCTTATGCTGGTGCTCAAAGGCATGTTGCTCAAGCAATTCCATCTTACCCTAGCTATGCTTAACCTGACCTTAATAGACAGTTTCCCTTTGTTGCAACTTTAGAGTTACCAGATTTAAATTGGCTAACTAATGATCCAATTAATTATGCTCCTTGGTGGCCGGTGATACCTCACAAATTACCCTCGGATATTCCTAAGTTCAATGGAAACCCTAGAGAAGATCCGTCAACCCATGTTATGACTTATCATTTATGGTGTTCATCAAATTCCCTGAATCATGATTATGTTCGACTACGTCTTTTCTAACGTACGCTCACAGGTTCGGCTGCAAAATGGTACATTGAATTACCTAGAGCTTCTTTTAACAATTTCACTGCCCTAGCTATTGTCTTTTTGACCCATTTCCAATTACCCATAAGATATGAAACTGGAATGAAACTCTTGACTAATTTCAAACAGACTAATGCTACTCACATTTATGATCATATTCATGAGTGACGTCGTCATCGAAGAATGGTTAATACATTTGTTCCGGATCAACTCCTTATTGAATGGTTCATTAAGTCCCTGTTACCATCTATAACTGAGGATGTGGCTAAGGGTGGCATCGTCACAGAAGAGCAAGTTATCGCTCGTGAAAAATATTTAGACTTGATTTACACTCAGTCTGGCACGCTCTATGAAAAAATCCCTAATGTGCTGAGATATAATTTCAAAGCTCCTCCTCAATTAAAGGACTCTCATGCCGAAGAAATCTTGATAGGCATTGCAAACATACACCACACTACTACATCTGATCTTGCTCCTACTTCAGAAATTAATGCCGTGTCATTTGACAAAGGCAAAGGTGACAAGCACCCAGGAAGTAAGAAAAAGGAGAAATCAAAGAAAAAGAAAACTTCTAACCTGCAGGAAATAACATCTGATCAAACGTCTGGACCTCAAAAACCTCGTTATCCATGAATAATATGTAATGAGGAACACTTTGTTAGGGATTTTCCTCACCACGCTGAAGTCTCAAAAATCATCAAGACTTCTAATGCATCAACTGTGTTTACAGACCCATTTCCAATCCAGACAAAAATATGGTTGCTATGGATCCAGATCCTAGTTCCCAAGTGTTAATGTTATCTTTCACAAAACCTTCAACAGATATTTTGGTGTCGACGCAAACTAAAGATTATGGTAGTCCAGCCAATGATCAACCAACTACCTCGACAATGAATCCATCTACAGAATCAGTACTGCCTACTGCTATTCTTGAATTGAAAATCAAGCCACCAAAGGGAGTAATTCATAAATCAACATATAATCCTCGAGCAAGAGCTGCACCAAACTATAATATAGTTGAAGATTTGGCTCAATCCCCTTCATCTATGTCTGCTCTTAAGGTATTACAAAATTGTCCCTCCCAAAAATAGGCTTTATTGTTGGCTATTGGTGGAATTGATCCGACTGATTCTAATCTTGTCGTCTTTAATCATACGGGCTATGTGTTGCAACTACCAGCAGAATTGACATTCTCCATACAGGTAAATGTTCTCAGTCACCTTGTTCATCGCACTATTATTGATGAGGGAGCATCTACATGCATTATGTCTCTAAACTGTTGGAAGTCACTTGGCTCACCACCCTTATCATAATCATCAACGACGTTGAAGGCATTTGATGGACGTACATATAAACCTTGTGGTATTATTAATAACCTGCATGTTGAACTAGGGGGAAAAATAGTGAATATTTATGTTGAGGTTGTTGACGGACCCCTTGACTATAATATTTTACTTGGAAGGCCATGGGTATATGTGATGACTGCTATTGTTTCTACATATTTTAGAATGATTTCCTTTCCACATAAAGGTACAATTATAGTCATTAATCGACTATCCTTCTTTTCCTCTGCTTCGCAGGTAACTGGAATCATTTCGTTCGTTCACATACCCCAAATAGAACTTCAGAACATTGTTGTAGGACTCTTAAAGGATTCCACTTTAATGGGAACCTTTGCATTACCACCGCTAGTGACGTCGGAAGAAATTGCAAGCATAGAGACCTGCTACATGATCTCTTCCACTCTATCTGGCTTAAGGAAGAGTACAGGTGATTCTGATATTTCTACGTTGGATGAGTTTCTGTCACCCAACCCTATTTAGCTGGCATAGCAATCAATCTATCTGGCTAGGGTGGCAAATTTGAAATCAGTGTCATCGAGTGTTTGGGTTGATCGTTCATTAGATTTTGTTACCCCATCTGATCCATTTTCCTCAACGTTCTTGACAGATGAGAATATTTTGGAAGCTATGATGTTAGAAGGAGAACCATGGGAAGATTATCATCATCGTTCCCATCTTCCTAATTATGAAGAAAATGATCTTAGTGAACTATATCACCCATCCATCAAAAATTTCTTTTTGAATTCTTTTCCCATTAATGCAATCGATTCCAAGCAAAATATTTCAAATATCGAAGAAACGATTTCTATCGATATTTCGACCAAACCTAGTGTTGTAGAGAATATTCATGTCGGTGTATCTTGTTCTCCATCAGAACTCGAATCATATCGCTCTCTTTTTCATGAATTTCGTGACGTATTTTCTTGGTCTTACGAGGAAATTCCAGGCATAGATACTAGTATAGTTGAACACACTATTAATATGTATCCTGATGTCAAACCGGTGTGTTAACGGATTCGTCTTATTCATCTGAAGAAAGTCGTTTCCATCAAAGCAGAAGTTGAAAAACTTTTGTGTGTTGGTTTCATTTACCCTGTTCCGCTAACCGAGTGGGTTTCTAATATCGTTCCTGTCATGAAAAAACAAGGGACTATTAGAGTGTGCGTCGATTATCGAGATATTAATCATGTGCCTTGTCCAAAAGACAACTAACCTACTCCCTTTATCGATCAGATTATTGACGATTGTGCTGGATGTGAAATATTTTCGTTCATGGATGGATTTTCCGGCTACAATAATATCAATATTCGCCTAGATTATCAACATAAGACAACATTCATCTATCCCTGCGGCACATTCGCTTACAAGAAACTTCCATTTGGTTTAAAGAATGCTGGGGCAACTTTTCAAAGAGCAATGGACTATGCTTTCAATGACATCAAGCACATTGTTCAACCATATCTAGATTATTTACCAGCGCATTCACGAAATCGGACTAATCACCCAATGCATTTGAGAGCCATTTTCTTACGCTGCCGACACTACAAAATACGCCTCAATCCACATAAATGTGTGTTTTGTGTTGGTTTTGGTCATTTTCTTGGATTCGTAATCCCAAAAGAAGGGATTTGAATCGACCCTTTGAAGGTTCAGGCCATTTTTTATTTACCCGCGCCGTCAAACTTACTTCAGATACATAAACTTCAAGGAAAGGCAAACTTCCTAAGGAGGTTCATTCCAAATTACGCCGAAATGGCTAAAGGATTTACTTGACTATTGAAAAAGGGAGTTCCCTTCCATTGTGACCAAGTTGTGCAAGCATCTTTTGATATTGTCAAGGACACTGTTGTCCGAGCATCATTAATGCATCCTCCTAATTATCAAAATGATTATTTCCTATATATTGCTGCGGCTGAAACGACCATTGCTATGGTATTGGTCCAATTAGAAAACGGAATTGAACATCCGACCTATTATTTGAGTCATAATCTCAATGATACGGAAGTTAAGTACTCATATGTAGAAAATATTGCCTTGGCGGTTGTTCAAGTTGTCCAAATATTTCGCCATTATATTCTGCTTTGAAAAACAACAATAGTTTCGGATTGCAACCCCATGACTTACATCTTATCACGTCAATTACTGGGGGGGAAATATTCAAAATGGATTGTCATTTTGCAGGAATTTGATTTGGAATTTATCAAATCCAAGTCAAATAAGTATTTAATTTTGGCTAAGCTTCTCCGTGACCTTCCCTCTAATAGTATTGAAACTACGTCGGAACCATCAATTCCAGACGAGTCTCTTTTTCTGATCGGATCATCTGATCCTTGGTATTGGGATTTCATCATTTATCTCCAAACCCAAACTTTTCAACCTAATACCTCTTGCCCTGAACAACGACGTGTTCGATACCAAGCCAAAGATTATCTGATCATCAGCAATACACTTTATCGTGTGGTGTCGATACCATTTTAAGGAGGTGCCTCACTCATGAGGAGGCCGAAAAAGTGTTAAATGATTTTCATGTTGGGGCTTGTGGTGGACACTTATCTGGATATGCTGCTGCGTAGAAGATAATCCACGCCAGTTACTTTTGGCCTACTATTTTTCGAGATTGAATCCTCGCGGTCAGAAGTTGTCATGCATGCCAGATTTTTTATCATAAAATCCGCAAACCGCCAGCGCCAATGCATCCCGTTGTCTCTACTGGACCATTTACGAAATGGGGTATTGACTTCATGACCTGTAACCCTCCTTCGTTCGGGGGGCATGGTTATATTATTGTTGCAGTCGACTATTTTACCAAATGGGCCGAAGCGATGCCTACATTCAACAACACAGGACAAACAACTGCATTGTTTTTCTTTAACCACGTTATTGCATGGTTTGGGGTCCCACAGGCTATAGTTACAGATCATGGGAAGCATTTTCGCAACCATGTGATGTCTGAATTGACTTCCAAGTTAGGATTGTCACATGATAATTCTACTCCTTATTATCCACAATCAAATGGACAAGTTGAGGCTATTAACAAAATTCTTAAACGAATGATTCAACGAATGATAGGAGTTCGTTAAAGAAATTGGCATTTGATCCTGTACTCCGCCTTGTGGGCGTATCGAACCTCAGTGAGAAATGCAACTGGATTTACTCCTTTTCAATTGGTGTATGGTCTAGAAGCTATCTTACCAATCCAATGCGAAATATCATCATTAAAACTCGCAATAGACTTGTTACCTCACACCTCAAACGAAGAATCATGTCTCCTTAACCTCATCCATCTTGATGAAATGTGTCATGAAGCCCAATTGGCCAACGAAGAGCATAAGGGACATATAAAGGCGCAATACGACAAAAATGTCTAGCCTCGCATTTTCTCAGAGGGTGACTTGGTCCTTCTTTACGATCAAGAAGCTGATGTAATAGGTACAGGGAAATTTGAGCCATTATGGCATGGCCTCTATATTTTCAAAAGAGTTCTTGCTAAGGGTGCCTATGAGTTAGTTGATTACAATGGAATTCCATTGGCGCAGCCTATAAATGGGTTGTATTTGAAATGTTACTATGCTTAATCATGAGCGTGGTAATTTTTTGTATTATATTGTATATATTCTGTCGATTTGCATTCACTATCTTAATTATTTTTTAGAGTTTTCTTGACGTTAGTAATCCACTTTACATTTCATCAAAAATGTCTAAATCTTCGGAACCATTTGTTGGATATGCTAATGATGCTAGTCGTAGTACGCAGAACCTATCCTCTATAGCATCGGCCATTTTCGCTCCAAACGACGAGTTAGTGAGTTTTCAAGGGATTTGTATTGGTAGATCGATGAAAAATATCGTTGAGTATAGCGCATTGATCAAACTTCTCTCTGATGCCATTTCATTTGGTATTAACCACATAATCATAAGGTTAGACTCACAACTTGTGGTATTAAAACTTACTAGTGTTTATACTATTAGAAATCCAACACTTCTTAGATTGTTCCTAAGAGTTCAAATTTTGGAAAGAAATTTTGATTTTATTCAATATCAACACATTTCCAGAAATTTGAATGCATTCACTGATTCATTAGCTAATCAATTTTTAGACAGGAATTTGCAACATATGTAAAGAAAACATTCACATCATTGAATAGGATTGCGCATTAAACATAGGAAAAACTCTGAAATCGTATAGATAGATAGTTATAGGTTTTTACAAAATTTGTGCCCAAGACACATTGGTCATCTGACCTCAAAATGTATGCAAAATGTCATAAAGTAAACTAGTGGTGCTTGTGGCAACATGCTATAGATCTAGCTATCCTATGAAGTAACTGCATCCAACAGTTAGGAACCCCAATAGTGTGTCGCTACAGTCGCATAGGAAGCTCTTCGATCCAGCAATCCGGAATCCCAAAGGTTAAGCCTTCTATGTGCTGCTGAAGCTTAGTTAGAGTCTCAGCCAGATCAATATCCTAAAGGACTGCTCTCCCGACAACCCTCTTTGCTGGCACATCTGCTTCGTGCTCTGGTTCCACTACTAGTTGAATGTGACCAACATCTTCATTACATCAAACATTTTGTTTAGTCTTGGAAAGAAATCAAAACACAAAAACATTGTATAAACCTTAGGAAAATAAAAAAACATGATCAAAACACTCTTACCTATTGCACCCCACTGAGTGCCTTTTGGTAGTACTAGATCTGAATCTCTACAAAAATCGACGCATGCGTATGCATACTCATTGATGGCGACAATCTGTCATCAGAACCAAGCAAAGAATGTAGTAGAGAACACAGCAGTCGATTGGCTAGCATGCTGACCCACGAGCTCTACCCATCTCTACATCCGAGGATCTCTAGGACTAGCTATATCCAGTGTCACATGTTGTGGCCACATCAGTGGAATCCTTTCCAAGGTGAAGGATATAAGGATAGAACCATAACTAAAATTTTTCGTCCTTCGTCCCTTTGCTTTGTTCAGTTGTTCCTTTATCTAAGATAGAATAGCTTCAGACCAGTTGAAGACTGTTGGCTCCATACACTCTAGCGCATACTGCATATATGATTTGTTCGCTACGTGTAGTGTAATGGTGCCGGTAAGTTTAGCGATTGTGAAAAGGATAGTTCTCAAAGGCAAATCTCTGATATCTCGGATGTTTATTTTTCCATATTTGTTAAGTTATGCCCCTGGATAACAATACTGCAAAATATAATCCCTCACTGTCTCTCCTCCAACGGTAGACCCTAAGAGTGAAATGGGAAAACCTCTCCTCGACAAACTTGTGAGAAAATACACATCTCAATTGTTATAGGAACCACTTGGTTCTTAATATGAAATTCCTCTATCACCGGATCCCATGCTCGAACTAAGAACTCTAAGAGTTCTATTTGTTGCCTCATCCCAGACAATTTGAAGTACTTAAGCAGTCCATAATCTCTTAGGACTCTTACAGTACTCGAATCATTTAAGGCAATCATATCTTGTTCTTCATTTTCTTTTTCCCTCCATGTAATCGTCATTATAATCCAATGGAAACCTAGAACATAACCATAAAATCCATTAGATTCCATTTATTGCAAAAAACTAGGTCAATTTTTGGCATAGTAAGAAAACAAAAAACTTAAACTGCGCCCAATGCACTCCCTGACAAGAGACAGTGTGTTGCACATGCAAGTAGACTTCACTGTACCTGCTATGAAACACAGGTTTCGACATTCATGGATGCGTTGCCCTCATTTTTGGCAGAATTTACCCTAGGGGCCTTAAAACCCTAAAAATTTGCAGAAATTGGAAATGAAATGAATACCAAAGGGAAGAGGAGGTTCATGGCACTAACCTGGATCGAATGGTGATGAAATCCGTCCACAGAAACGATCGCAATCAGCAGCTGAAGTTCGGGGGAAAAATCAGGTTCAGAGCTCCAAAATACAAATGGTAACTATGGAATGGTAAAAATGAATAGTGAAACTACTTTTAAATAGTCATTTAATTATTTGCAAATTAAATTTATTACTATGACTATAGTTTTATTATGTTTTTATCATGAAACAGGTATTTTTAATCCATTTGATGTTGTTCTAAACAGGAAATACAACTGATGAACAAATTAGTCATGCAGATTTATTTCAAAGAATGACTTGACCACAAAGCATACTTTTTCTCCTTATTTTTCAAGCTTTGTTAAAAATGAAAAAGGATTTGAAACGTACTTTTATCTCTTTTTCGAACTTCTATAACAGTGAAAAAAGAACCCCTAGAGTCTTCTTTCAGCTCTTTTCAAACTCCAATAATGTGAAAATATTGCCAAGAACTTGTCTTTTCGAGCTCGTAAAAGTAAATGAATTGATATCTACTCAGTATAATTTTAACCCTTTTCTGGATTGAGATAGATTATTTACGAAAAATGAATACCTTGGTTAAACATGACCAAAGAGGTTCTCTCAGATATTATTTTACACTTTTTCGGATCTAAGTGACAAATTTACGAAAAAGTACTTATGGAGTTTTCTTTCGTCCACTTTTTCAAACTCTCTAAATATGAAAAGGACTGGGCTATCACTATCGTTAAGCTCGTTAAAACATAAAATAGTGACGGGCTTGTCGATCATGGCAAGAATCAAGTTTCATTCATCACTAGACTCGTTAAATTATTAAATAGCGATACTTTATTCACCCGAAGGGTTGATGATCTAGGTGGATATTGATGGTCACCCACCTATTCCACTTGGGGCCCCACCATTGTCTCTTTCAGTTTTTCAGTTTCGGCTCAACTTACTATTTTTAGCAATTTTTTGGGTCCTGAACTTCCGGAGCCGTTTTGAGGCCCTAAACGACGTTTTTTGGGAAAACGAAGAGAAACATGGGTCCATGGACCGATGTTTCTTGTTCAAAATTTGTAGTCCTTGGATAGATATTTCTAACGAGGTATGGTACGCGTCAAACGGAGATCGTATGCCAAAGTTACGCCCCTGGAAAGTTGAAACACCAATTTACCCAAATGGGGCCCATAGTTTTGGCGCTTCATCTCCTAGGGTTAGGGTTTTGGCCGTTGAGGATTTACCATTGTGTATAAATAATAAATAGGCCCTCGAGCCTCATTATAACTAAGTTTAGAGGCTTGTAGCCGCCACATCTCTTCTCAGAGATAGCTACCAGTGCCCTAGCTAGTTTTATTTCATTTTGTCTGTAAGCAAATTTCAGTTCTTTGATATTAATGAAATGAAGTGTTATTTCTGTTGCATCTTTGTATTTCTGGTTATATGTTTATTCTGTTTCGTTCCTGAATAAATCCAAATCAGTTGAATTATAGATCAAGAAAATGTTATCCTCCTCAAACTTGTTAAAAAATAAAGAGGTATTGGTCGACAAATGAGCAGGGAAAATTTGGGAAAAGTGAGCAAAATTTCTTTATGGTAGCAAGTCGCTCTTGAACATGACAGTTCTTTCACTCCATGTCCATGACTGTTTGGGTTGGGTAATTATCTTGAAGGTTCATTCACACCTATGGTTCATCATACCTTCACTCCAGTTTTGGTTCAATGCTGCCAACCCATCACAGTGTCGTCGATATGTTCAAGAGAAGTCATCCAGTGAATACACTCATCCTTCTGCAATACTCATAAACCTTTATTCTCATGACTGTCATCCCTGAAAATTGCTATATCAAGTAATACCTTTGTCTCTGAAATCAGTAACTCCCATTTCGAAATAAGGTGACTTCCTGTCGACCACAAATCAATATCCAGGAAGTTCACTTAGAAACATCAGATTCTAGTACCATGAGGCTTGTTACAGCATCAACAAGATCCTCGCTTCCGGACCTTTGACCGAAAGATTTTGTTTTGCATTCGACATCAAGTCATCTATTCACGCCTTACAAAATGTACTGCAGTACCTTAAGGGCCATTTTTATTAATGGTGTTTCTCTCACGTTTTTTAACATCTCACATCATTGGTTGGTAATCAAACGATGTCTTTCCATGTTCGACAACAAATCATATATTCGCATGGCTAGACTTGTACCCAAATGATCGAGTGAATGAGATAAGAAGACCCCGGATCTAGTTTCAGCCATCCGGGCTACGATTTCAGGATTTTTGTACACATCATTTTTACGATGACCTTACATACAGATCATCATCTGAACATGGGCCTATATCTATAGGCATGTCTGCATTGGGCAACATTCCAATGTCGATGACTTTCTTAATTATGTGCATGTTATTAGATTGTTTATGTTCTGAACATGGGAACGTCTACCCTCAGCAATTATGATCAAAGAGGATATATCATGATGTAATGTATTGTAATATTGATGCAGGTGACCACTCCACTTCATCTCCAGCCCATCACAGTGTAAAGCATCTCAATCGAATGTTTTTATTATTTTGACCTCATGCTTTAGGGGGCAATTGTTATAGGTCAATTTGGGCATCATTCCCAATGACCTGGTTAACTGGGCATCATCTCCAGGACCAATAACTAAGGGTCTATCATTCCCTATCATTTCAAGTTGCTACATGCCCTAAGGCAAGAATAAGACAGATTAAGCATGACTTTCATCAAGCAAAGGTTTCCAAGGTTTGAAGTTTATTATATAGCATATGGGAGCTCACCAACGCTGCCTCTAAGGGGACTAAATGCGTTGCATATGTAGGTAGCCCCATGCAAGGCTGCTCTGCAAAGCACTTCCCAACATCTATGGGTGCGTTGGTCACATTGGGAGCGAATTTTTCATTGTTCTGGAATCTCCACTTGGCCAGTGCCTTCTAGAAGAGTTTACATGTGTCAAGCTTCGAATCCAAGTGTCCATTTGACATCTACATGACTGGGAACATTTCTTGCCTATTATTGGAAATCCATTCATTGCAAAACTACCTTCAGTTCATCTATAAATTGAACACAGATCTGAGTGTTTGAGAAGGAAGAATTTGAGTAGAGAAATGCTGGAGGATTTTCAATTGAGAATTAGATTTGTGTAACAACTGCTGGAGAGACTTATACTGTGATGGGGCTGAGGATCGTTGCTGGAAGGGTCACTTCAAATCATTCATTTGGTTGTAACCTCTCCTTCTATCATCAATAAAGAATACAACTTACTTTTCCCTATATGCATCTGTATTGGCTTTGATTTTCCATATTGCAAGACCTTAGTTGATGTATGTTGTTTATGCTTTACTGATTTAGCTAACTAACTTGATTTTCCATATTGCAAGACCTTATTTGATGTATGTTGTTTATGCTTTACTGATTTAGCTAACTAACTTGAATAGACCTCTGTATTATTGCTATCTTCTGTTGTTTTAGTGTTCTTTCTTGCAGGAAGCATTTCTCACAAACCGCTTGAATTTGAAGCTACAACGGAAGCAACAAAAGGAGCCATTTAGAAGCGCTTGGATTACAAGTAAGCCTCTAATCCTTTTTGTGTGTCTGTTCTGAGTTAGGAAAGGTAGTCGTATAGTCTTTAATCTGTTGTTATAGATTGTCATCTATCTAGGAAAGCGTGTTTATCTGTAATTCACAATTCTGGCCCAACATTGTTGATGCAAAATGACTTGAGCTCCCACTTCATAGCTGCAATCCATGTCCTCGTACTTACTTTTCATCCTCGAGTATCCTTCACACATCCGGTGCCAAACACACAATAATAAGATCTTGAGGTCCATGCACCATGTTGACAAGCGTGCACTTCCAACACCACCAACATTATAATTAAAAAACGATGATCAAACAACATCAATATTAGCAGTAATTAACCTTGATATATACACCTATTCTTAATTTCAAAAATAAAAACATCACATGCATGCAAACATTCAACTAAATACGCAACATAATTTGCAATTTTCTGTAATGTGGTCATGATAAAAATTCATGCCATGGTGGCATTGTTGTGCGTCAACCAAGAAACATTGTTCCTACATGCCAACATTGTATACCATCACTGTATACAATTCATGTGTGTACTCCTGCAGCTGGCCCAAATGTGTCCCAATGTCGGTTAGGTGGAATCCTCCCCGATAGGTTGTTATTCGATAGGTTTAAATAACTGAGGAAGGCAGTCCCTGGATGGCAGGTAGTGGAATGGGAAATGAGGAATGGTATAGCTGGTACCCGCTGAGATCATTTGTTGCTTATGGTGGCATTTGAGAGGCTGCAGTTTTTCATGTTTTGCTGGTACCCTGTGAGGACGTTTATTGTAGATTTGGTACGAATAGCTATATGAATAGCTATACTTTCTAGCTGGGGGTAGAATGATTCGGAGTTGTTATCTGGATTTCGTCCATCAAGCAGCAAGAGGAATGGTATAGCTGGTACCCGCTGAGATCATTTGTTGCTTATGGTGGCATTTCAGAGGCTGCAGTTTTTCATGTTTGCTGGTACCCTGTGAGGACGTTTATTGCAGATTTGGTCGCTAATATCGTCGCAAGTGTGATGTTGTGTTACATATTAGTTGGTACCCAAGATGGACAATAATGTTGCTTGAGGTGGTTAAACCTGGTGAACTGCAGTTTTTTCTCTGTTGATGTATGCTGGTACCCATGGAGAACATTTGATGCTCATGGTGGCTATCGCTTTTGCTTATGGTTTTAGACAGCTCCGGATTTGCCGAGAATGAAGCTGGCCCAAATGTGTCCCAATATCGGTTAGGTGGAATCCTCCCCGATAGGTTGTTATTCGATAGGTTTAAAGAACTGAGGAAGGTAGTCCATGGATGGCAGGTAGTGGAGGGGAAATGAGGAATGGTATAGCTGGTACCCGTTGAGATCATTTGTTGCTTATGGTGGCATTTGAGAGGCTGCAGTTTTTCATGTTTTGCTGGTACCCTGTGAGGACGTTTATTGCAGATTTGGTGGCTAATATCGTTGCAAGTGTGATGCTGTGTTTCATATTAGCTGGTACCCAAGATGGACAATAATGTTGCTTGAGGTGGTTAAATCTGGTGAACTGCAGTTTTTTCTCTGTTGATGTTTGCTGGTACCCATGGAGAACATTTGATGCTCATGGTGGCTATCGTTTTTTCTTATTTCTTCTTTATAATATGTCCGTCGAGGTGATGTTTTGTCAGTTGAGAGTGTGGTTAAGATAGTGTTTAAGGTTGTTCTTACGATTAAGAAGAGAAATAAAACTACTCAGTCATCAGACTCAATTAGCTGGTATTAGATTTGGGGGGTTTTTTCTGGTCGGTCCTTTGGTGGCCGGGTTTATGGTTGCGGTGTGTGTGGATTCAGTGGGTCGTGGGTCGCTCGATTGTTGCTGATTCGTGGCCATACTTGTGAATGCCTCCATTCAAAACTTGAAGCAACTGCTGGTTCCTGGCATAATGGGGACACTATTCGGACTGGATGCAGATCATAGCTAGGCGTGTAGTGTTGATCTCTTCTTGGTGAACGGGTCGACTTTTTTTCCCTGGATTGAACGGGTCGAGTTTTGCTTCTGTGGATCGTGGTTACTCTGCGCTTTCCTCCATTCAAGATATTCAAGTATACGCTGGATCCAGGTTTTTAAGGGTCTCTAAAAGTGTTGTGGGGTGCTTACATTTCACTTTTTGGGTGATGGTGGATTCCCCTGGACACTCTGTTTCAGTATTCTGCCATTGCTGGGGGTCTCTGGCTATTCCGGTTAGCCGTTCTTTTTTTCGGCTAATTTGAATTGATTTTCAGGGGAACTGGCTTTTGAATTTCCCTCTCCATCCGCCTGACATCGGTGGCGATTTGACTTTTCTGGCCCGTTGGGGGATGGTTGTATCATTTACTGATATAATTGTTCACCTACCCAACTTTGAATGTCACACTCGTACACTTGCTTATCCGCGATCGGTCGCCCACTCAGCAGTGACCGTTCACCTACGGATTTCTCCACCTCATCAGTGTTTCAGGTTTTGCGTCTGGGATGGCTCCTTGACTAGATTCTTGATCCAGGCGACTCTTGCTGCGGCTTGTCTCTGCGGATCTCCCCAGACTATATATCATCTGACGTTAGGATTGTGGTAAATTGCTCGTCGTGCATGCTGTTTTGATTTCAGGTTTTTGGACTGCAATGCTGCTATTTCATTTTCAAATGTTCCTCATCGATGCCATGGATCCCGGAGTTATTCTTTTCTCGGTTCACTCGATTTTTGATGCATCGGGTTGCATGGTCCGGGTGGCCGATGTTTTCTCCATTCACCAGGACATATCATTTCCTTTCGATCCCGGATCTGAAGGAATCACCGGTCCTGGCTGGATGTAATATGGTGTTGGATCTCCAGATCGAGTTGGGGAGCCGGATCTCCCCCAATCATGGGGTCCAACTCATCATTTTTCGGGAGCTATTTTGTTTTCAGGACTGTTCATCAAGCGAACCTGTTAGTTTTGGGCAGGAGTTTTTGTTTTTTACAAGGCTGCTTTCTTCTTCTTCATGTGGATCAGGCATTATTTCCAAGCGACTCGGATTCCATGTCATACGTGCATGATGTATTACAAGCGAGCCTGAAATGTTTTTTGCTTCTCTCTTTTCAGTTATCTTTTCTCTTTATTTTCATGATTATGATGCTGCATATTTTCTCTGCTGGCTCTTTTCATTGTAAACAGGGATGATCTAGTGGATATGTTTTTATACTATCCGTAATGTTGTTGGCCATGAACATCGAATTACTTCTCTTCAGAAGTGTATTCTGGATGTATTTGGTATATGGGGTATTCTCGCTGTTTTTATAACATTTTGAGAATGTATTGATGATCATGTACTGTCATATATTTCTAATATATACAGCGTTTTTTTCCTTCTGAAAAAAAAAAGTCTTCCTTAATGGTATTGTTGTATACAATTCCTGTATGCAATTAACAGTTAACCTCCTCAACTAGCATAATTGTTGTATTTCTTTTCCTGACACCTGATTTCCAAAACATTCGCAGTCTGTTAAAAGCATTTCGAAAATCTATTTGCTCTAATTCTTGATGTTTATGTTCAAGTTCAAGCACTTTCCTAGATCCAACTCCCTACTAAACTGGCTATTTTCTTCATGGTGGTGATTAATCAGATCTTGAACTTCCAGTCAAACATTATTAAAATTTTTTGTCAAAGCTATTCCAAAACTTGTTATGATCCGTGGAACAACCCTGCCACAACTTGCCATTAATTGTCATACATATGCATCATCCCGTGACCTGTCAAAACTTGTCAGAAGGCCTGTCATGACCTGCATACAAATCTCGTCATGACCTGTCAAGTGTTTGTCTTAACCGTTGGCATATTCATTACCATCTCGCGATAACACCTATCACAACCCTATATAACCTGTTGTAATGCAAGTTACAAAATCGGTTGTACACATGGTACAACCTGTATACAAGACCTATTTGAACACTTGTTGCAGAGCCTATCACCATCTGGTATAACTCGTTATAATATAGTTTTATGTATTCTAAATTAGAGCTCAGCTCTGAGGGTTTCTTAGAACATCAGATACAATCAAGTGGCGCGCTTGGAACACTAATCCGATCACTCATGCTTTTTGAAGGTTCAACTTCTCCACTGAAATGCTAACATGAAGGTGGTTGCAACACCCATGAATGCACACATGTAGCTGATGATATTCGACCCCTATCGACTAAAATTTCAAGTATTTATCGCTTAGATACCTTACTTGATTGATCACTTATACCCTGGTGCAATAACTATAATGTTTCTACATCGTAGGATTGGGTTCTCTGGGAATTGCTAGTGAAGTCTTGCATCACACCTATAAGGCCTATAATCTCAAATATTAACCATGCACCCATTGTGCTCTTTTACAATTATGTTGTTATAGCATTTACTCATGATAATGAAGTGTTGCTGGCCCTTTGTCCATTAAAGCCTCCATGATCATGAAGTGTTGCTGGCCCTTTGTCCATTACAGCCTCCAATCATGGTTGCCTGGAAGAAACGTTTTTCTTAGGCCGTTTGACAAAAATATGACATTCTATTTCTATATCCCTACCTCAATATGAAAATGCTTCCAGTAGATCCCAGCCCACTTCTATATATCTCTTCATGGATTTCCATTTCCTATAACAGAGCTTACTATGTGGGTATTGGTAACTATTGAGAGCTATTCTGACACTCATGATATTTTTGGAAGAAAATCCCACTCCTAACAAGTTAAATTCTCCAAGCGGTATATAGCAATCATCGGGAACAGTCCCACTATTACCATCCATCTTTGTAAGAATAGAAACTGTGGCTTTGTACAGAGTAATTTACTGTGTGATGATCTTGGAGATGAAATTGGTGGAAAAACTTCACTTCCAACACAAGAGCATTCTTGAGGATCTATGATGAGACCCCTTGTCATGTATTGACAACCCCAAAGGCCATGTTACAAACATTGTTTTCCTTTTACTTCTCCTCCAAATCATTTGACATAGATAGAACATAACCTGAAGCCTTCATCTGCCCAGACAATTTATCTAATATTGCATATATTTCTTGTATTTCTGGGTGTGATTTGTCTATAACATGAAAAGTATGAACCCTTGCCTTGAAGAATTGTGTCATATACTGATTTACGTATTGATTATACCTATATACATAATAACCAAGAGTACTGCTTCCATCGCCATACTCAAAAGAGGAACCACAGTAATGATCAGTAGTGCAGAGTCCAGACGGACTCTGAAATTTGATTTGCAGAAACATGGTTGTTTTGTATCGACGATCCAATTTCCCACGAAGATCCTTAGTGCTACCAAAACAATCAACCGTTTTGAAATCCTGTGCTGGAAATGAACAACCGGATGTTTTGAATGCATCATGTTCAATATTAAGGGTTCTACTGGAGGTTGCCTTATACACCCCATATAATTGTCTCCACTCATATTCAAATAATAACAATTCCATACCTAAGTTTAACCCGCTTCACCACAGAAGGTTGAGAATTAGAAATCCCAATGACCTTGGTTGAAATTTTTTTTTTTTTGGTTAGCCATAAAAATCATACCCTCAGAATTCCCATCACACTCCACTTAACATGGCTAGTCTCTCAGTTTTCATTTCATCAACGCATATTGCCTATATGAGGAAAAGTACCAAGATAAATTCAACCTTCTCCAAAGGTAATTAAAAGAGCGATGGGAATTTGTTCCAACGCAGACTGAAACTCACTCTGCATTGCCTGATCTTAGGAAACAAATTCTCCTTGTTTGAATATTCTCCATAAGGGGCTGCTTCAGATCTATATTTATTCCAATCGCGAAAGAGATTATGTCAATTCAATTTTAAACCTGGATATTACCAGGGTTCTAGGGAAATGAAATTTCACCCACCTCCGCGCGTAGAAATTCCTTGCCACATCATTTGGTCATAAATGATTATCAGTTTATGGGGAAACATATTCATTCTTGGTCATATTATCATCGATACATATTGGTGGAGAAGTCAAGTTCTGAAAATACAACGCATACTGTAGATTGGGTGATGTTGTTGTTTTATGTGATTTTTTGAAAATTTTCTGATTTATTTATTTTATTTTATTGGTTTAAAATCATATATTAATTTATTGAAATTCCAAGTTTGATAGATCAATTTTGTATAATTGAACTGTTTTAAAGTTTTTTTAATAAGAATGAATTTATATGATATAAAAAATCAGTTTAAATAATACAAATCAAAATTTCACTTTAAAAATTTCTGCAAATTCTTGAAAAAAAAAAAAAAATCTATCAAAAATTTCAAAAAATTCACATTAAAACAACTCCATTCACAATTCTCTTTTAAAAAAATTAATAGTAAAACTCAAATTAACTCGTGACACCCTTTTGAGAGATCATCCATTGATGAGTCTTTCATTGATTCACAAAGCACTACCATCACTATACACAGTAGAAAGATGCACAAAGCACTCCCATCAATATAGACGGCAGAAAGATTGATATTAGCATTGGAATATTGTCAAATACTAGTTTTCAACCTTGCTAATCATTTAACCTATGCTGTAAGAATGTTTACAAAGATATATGGACCAGAGCAAATCCTTATCTATTGCATTAGCAAAAAGTGCTTCAAATCCTTTTCCCCTGACATACCATTACTCTTCGACCAGTGCCCTTCTGTTAATACAATCCAGTCAATGAGGGCAAATAGAAGATACATCGCTTGCATGTGTATTATTCCTAATAATTTGCTGGATAACGATGTCTAGTGCTTCGTCCAATCATCTTACTCTTAAATATATGGTCACTTTTTATCTTTTAGTATTTATCTATTTATTATTATTATTAATAAAATAAAGGTATATGGTTTTTTTCCCACTGAAAAGTCGTGTTTAGAACAGTTTACAGGACATATATAGTCCTGTCAACGATTAGATTTCAATACTTGAAAAAACAAACTTTCCCATCTAATCATTAAACCACGTTCTTAAGAGTAACTTTATTTCAATTATATGCTCTCTAAACCACCAGGAATAGACCTGGGAAAGAATCTCGAATAGATCATTAGGGTTTTGACCATCATAGCTTAATAGAGAATCGAGCTCTTAAAATTTTCGATACCGAAATACCAAAAGAATAGGAAATCTATGCATAGAATTCAACAAAAATGCGGTTTTGACCATTATAGCTTAATAGAGAATCGAGCTCTTAAAATTTTCGATACCCAAATACAAAAAGAATAGGAAATCTATCCATAGAATTCAACAATAATGCGATTGATTCCCAGCAACTGAAGGCTTGGCTCCTCGTAGACCTTCCCAAAAGCAATTAGGTTTGTTTCACTCCACCACATATCAACGACAAGGTTTAAATATGAACAAGCCACTTTTGATCAAGAAATAAATAAATGTGCACCCGATGGTGGTAGCACTAAAGAGGGCAAGCATATGCGTGACGACACTATTAAACCTTGAAAATCATTGGTTTAATCACATAGTATTACATTTTGAACATAGAAGTCTCAATAGTTGCGTGGTGCAATTCGATGGTGAACCTGTCTACGATATTGACAGTGTACAGTATTGATCTCATGGGAAATTTTAATACCCCAAGCATGGGCGTCTCTTGTTCAAGCTTTCCAACAATGAGACGCATCTCGAAGCAACAAAATATATGAGATCCGTGGCATACCACCTGAACCAATCTGTTGCGAATCTTTGTAACCATATTAATAATTTCATGCCATATACCGCAGTGCTTGCAAAAATGTTTAATTGTACCTTAGTGATATTACTTTTTAGGAGAGTTGTTGTGAGAATTTGAGACACAAAGATTTAGATTTGCAAAACAATGAACAAACTTGTAAGAGAAGAAAGGAGTGAGTAAGAATGGAGAAAAGAATGAAATTAAATTATCAATATTAGTTTTAGAATCAATATATAAAAGTAATTGAGTTAAGCTTAGTTATACATGCAATAACTATGGATAGTTAAAGCGAATTGAAGATAAGTGTGCTTTATGTTCTGTTAATATGCACATGCACCATATGCAAGCACTATAGTTAACTAACTAAGCCAAGTGCACATCGCATGTAAGCACTCGAGTTAACTAGCTAAAAACAAGTGCACATCGCATGCAATATCTACAGTTGAACTAAAACTAATTAAGGCTAGCTATGTGCATGTAAAGCACTCAAGTTAATTAGCTAAAGACAAATGCACATTGCATGCAATCTCTAGAGTTGAACGAAAGTTAGTCTAGGTGCATGTACACCAACACTCCCCCTTAAGCATAACTTAGGTGAGTGTGATGTAAAATGAATGAATCCCAACAACACAGCCATTTTAGGTACCCATGTACAATGCATGAAAAGGAGGAAAGAGGGAAAACCCAGTGGGAAGAAAATCCCCCCTCAAAATATAATGCAAAAGTAGAGAAAAGACAACTGCTAGGTAGTTGTGTCCTTCACCTCGAGACGATCTTGCAAGAATCGAAACTTCTACTCAGTGAAAATCTTGGTGAAGATATCAGCAGTCTTCTCGGAACTAGGACAACATTGAAGATAGATGATCCCATTATGAATGAATTCTCTAATGAAGTGCACGTGGATCTCGATGTGTTTGGTCCACTGCCACTGCACTGGATCTCTGCAAAACTTTAGCGTACTTTGATTATCGCACCAGATGACAGTTGGATGATGGGCACTGATCCCAAGCTCAGATAGGAAATGTTGTAGCCAAATGGCCTGAATAGTGGCATTGACATAATGAATCCCATAGGTGATTGTCCCCTGGACATATCGAAGGATGCGCTTTGCAACTTTCCAGTGTAACTCATGTGGCTCCTGCATGTATCTGAAATCTTCTCCTACGACATATGGGAGATCAGGACGAGAGTTAGTGAGATAAAGAAGACTTCCCACAAGCTGACGATACAATGTGCAATCAACCAATGGTGTGCCTTTTCCATTCTCAAGCTTTATCACTGATAAGAAAGGTGTGGTTGTTGGCTTGCAGTCACTCATATGAAATCATGCCAAAATATCTCTAGCATACTTTGGTTGAGAAATGGTAATCCCAGAACCACTCTGATTGATCTCTAGTCCAAGGAAGAAATTTAGCAAGCCCATGTCTGTCATAGAAAACCGCTTATGCAATGCAGTTTTAATCTCAGTAATGATAAAAGATGAACTACCTGTTATCAAAAGATCATCTATGTAGATTACTATGATCAACAAAGAGTCAAATTTATTCAAAAAATAAACATTGGAATTAGATTTGCAGCGTACAAAATTTTGAGATAACAAATCAAAATCCATCTTTGCATACCATGCTCTAGATGCCTGCTTGAGGCCAAAGAGAGACTTCTTTAGTTTGCATACTAGAGATGAATTGTGCATGTATCCCTGTGGCTGCTCCATGTATATTTCCTCCTCGAGATCATCGTGAAGAAAGACATTCTTCACATCCATATGATGCACCTCCCATCCTCTTGTTGCTGCAATGGAGAAAGCTAGCCGAATGGAATCCATTTTTGCCACTGGAGCAAAGTCTCATCATATTCAACACCATGTACCTGTTGAAAACCTTTTTCTACCAACTATGCCTTATATCATCTAACTTGGCCATTTGTTGCTTTCTTGGTCCGGTAAACTCACTTGCACCTCACAAGTTTACGATTGGAAGGTAGCAAAACCAAATCCCAAGTCTGGTTCTCAATGAAAGAGTTATATTCCTCATCCATTGTTGCTTTCCATTCAGGATGCTCAGTTGCTTTTGCATAAGTCTGTGGATCAGATGCATGCATCATATAAACATGCATGGGCATGCATGGCTCCATAGCTAAGAGTACTTGAGGATCTTCCTCAAATTGAGGTATAAAGGCAGGATCATCAAGGATATCACTCATGCTACGCCATTTTTGTGTTGAAGGTGGTCAAGAGTCTTCCGAACTACATGCAGAAGTATGATCTCGATGTTCAACCACTAGTGGTCCAACAGGTGTCACAGGCAAAGACTCATCTTCATCAGAATTCTGAACTGAAGTTTCATTTGCATACTCATCAATGAGTGGTGATGGAAACTTGGTAACAAGTTCATCTGCTGGTGCATGCAAAATATCTTCGTCAAAATTTACACTCCTTTCAATAAAGAACTCTTCAGTGTTGATATCAAGTAATCTCTACCCTTTGACTTCATCAGAATGTCCAACAAACATGCATTCTTTACTTTGAGGCTTCAAAGCCTTTCTCTTCTATGTAGGAATACGGGCCCATGTTCGAGATCCAAAAATGCGGAAATGACTGACTTCAGGTTACATGCCAGTCCAAGACTCAAAAGGTGTTTTTCCAATAACATATTTATGAGGAGATCTGTTTTGGATGTATGAGGCACAATTGATAGCTTCAACCCACAATTTTGACAAAAGGTATCTTGCATGCAACATTCAATTGACCATTTCTTTCAAAGATCGATTCTTCTTTTCAACCACCCCATTTTGTTGTGGAGTGTAAGGAATTGTATGTTGCAGCTATATGTCTGCTTCATTACAAAGATTATTGATATCTTATTGACATATTTCGTCCCATTATCTGTGAGGAGTATCTTGATGCATTTTCCAGACTGATTTTTTGCATGCGCTTTGAAAATCTTTAGATGTTGAAAAACTTCATATTTGAGTTTCAAGAAGTAAACCCAAGTGAATCTCGTGTAATTATCTATAAATGACAACACATATCTTGCATTGCTCATTGAAAGCACTGGAAATGGACCCATGAGATCACTGTGTACAAGTTCCAGAGACGACAAGGCTCTCCATGCATGCCCCTTCTCGAACTTGTCTTGTGGACGCTTTCCAAGATCACATCCATTACAAACACCATTTGAAAATTCAATGGTCGGCAATCCTTTGACCATCCCTTGCTTGCTAAGCTGCTGCATATATCTGAAATTCAAGTGCCCAAATCTCTCGTGCCAAATCCTACTTTCTTCATTTGCATGCGTAAGTAGCAAAATAGAATCTGATTGAGGAACAAAATCAGAAAATGTATACAGACAAGATTGATCATTTACCTTGCCAGATGCAACTTTCAAGTTGATTTTCAAGTCATAAATTTTCACGGAATCCAGGGTAAATTCCACTTTCCTTCTGCTACTTGTGTGTGTCATCTAATACACTGAGAGAAGATTCACAGAAAGCCCTGGAATATGCAAGACATTCTCAAAACTTCCATCTTTGAATTGCACTCTTCCTTATTTAGTTGCTGCAATTGTAGAATTGTCCCCCATGAGAATAGGAGGTCTTGACTATGCATGTAGAGAAGAAAATGATTCCTTTGAAGATGCCATATGATGTGAAGCTCCTGAATCGATGATCCATTCTTGCGGTGTAGAATGAAGAGTGATCAAAGCATGCCCATTACCTCTTGGCTCTGTTTCTTTTTCTCTAGACTTCTTCTTGGCATTCTTAGGAATGTGGTCTCCAAGATTGTGTTGTTGGAGTGTCTGCACCATAAGATCTATATTCTTCTTCATGCATGTAGATTCAGGGTGAAAACCATGATGGAAATTATTTTACATTTATTTCCCTTTCGTTCCTTTCCTTTCCTTTGAGTGGAGTGATCCATCAGGGGGTTTGGGATTTCCTCCCTTTCTTGGATCAGGATCCTTCTTCCCTTTCCTTTCTGATGGTCTTTGGAATTTTCCTTTCCTTTTGTGTGCACAGTAAGTGCATGCGCTTTGGAATTTTTAAGTGTGCCCATTTTGATGAGCTTATCTTGCTCATGCATCAAAGACTGAATAAAAGAATCCAATGAGGGCATATTCCACGCTGCATCGATTGCAGATCTTACTGTGTGGAATCTAGAAACGAATAATACATACTTTGGATCAAGTTTTGATAAAATGGAAATAATCAACTGACTTTCTTGCTTGGATTTGTCGATCCCGCATCCTTTCAGCTGAAGCAACAAGGCTTTATACCTTGTGGAGAAATATTGAATGTTCTCAAAATTTCTCGGATCTAATAAGTTTAACTCATTTTCAAGAATGTGACCCTGCATTTCATCCTATTTTCCAAACAATCCTTCCAAATTTTTCCATACTTCTTTGGATTTGAACATAATTCAACATGAAATAGCAATTCTAGAGAGATAGATAAACATAGGATGTCGAAGGCCTCGTCCATGCAATTGAAATGATTTTTTTTTCTCCACTATCGATGTTGGTTCAACTTTTGTTTCCATGGTTACTCGAAATAAGCCTCTACTTCTGAGATGAAGTAGAATCTCTGGCTTCCATTCAAAGTAATTATATGGAGTAAGATTTGTCAATTGTGGAAACTCCAATTTAGACTCCATTCTTTGTTGTTCCTTCAATCTTTAGAACCTGCAAATAAAAATTACTTGTACACTGATTACAAATTCCTGTGCTCTGATACCATGTGAGATTTTGAGACACAAAGATCTAGATTTGCAAAACAATGAACAAACTTGCAAGATAACAAAGGAGTGAGCAAGAATGGAGAAAATAATTAAACTAAATTATCAATATTAGTTTTAGAATCAATATATAAAAGCAACTAAGTTAAGCTTAGTTGTACATGCAATAACTATGGATAGTTAAAGCTAACTTAAGCTAAGTGTGCTTTATGTTCTGCTAATGTGCACATGCACCATATGCAAGCACTAGAGTTAACTAACTAAGCCAAGTGCACATCACATGTAAGCACTCAAGTTAATTAACTGAAAACAAGTGCACATCGCATGCAATATCTAGACTTGAACTAAAGCTAATTAAGGCTAACTATGTGCATGTAAAACACTGAAGTTAACTAGCTAAAGACAAGTGCACATTGCATGCAATCTCTAGAGTTAAACTAAAGCTAATCTAGGTGCATGTACACCAGCAGTTCTCATTTTGTTGGTGCACCAACGAAGTCTGCTAATAGTTATTTAAACATTGATGTTGCAAAACTACGATGTTGTAAATCAATAACTTAATATAAATTTTACTAATGATTCATTAGTAAAATAAAATTGGATCTTCACATATTCATCATCGTGTGAACATAAGTGGTGGCCTTTGGTATAATTTGTAAACCGAATAATGTTATATAAATGCTACAAATTCATTATCCATCAATTCACATGAAAGTGGAATCCTCCTATTCTGATCTTGCTAACATAAATCCATAGTCGTTGATTACCAAATTAGTCAATTGACATGAAGTTGAAACTGAAAGCTTCACCTTTTCTTCATTGTGGTAACCTAAAATATGGCTCGAATTATCAAATACTTCAAACCAATTCATCTTACAGGATTCCTTCACATTGTCCTCGTCGAGCTAACGTAAGCTTTAGAGACACCTCTCTCTCTCTCTTTGTAAACACAACAACATAAGTTCCTTCAATTCCAAAATAAATGTTTACTGTAAATGATCTTATCTGGGAAGACCAATTTATAGACAATGAAATTTATATCTAAAGGTTATAATACATCCACACAATCACTTATAAGACAATGCATGGTAAATGAAATTTTCCTTTGACAAAGTATTGACTGCTAAATGGACACAAAGATAGCACAAACATTTTAACGCCTTATTTATTATACATCTCCTTTATTATAACGATGGTTGATAAAATTACTAAATAGATAGACACATAAATAGAAACCTTTTGGACACTATTTCCATAAGCCGATAGTCTCCTTATTTTGTTTTTTTTTCTTGAAAATAATGGAAATTTAGGCAAAATTTTAATAAAGTCATGTAGAGATTTTTGAAAATCCAGATTGCAGTTGTAAAATTGCAAGATTTTGGGTGTTACATAGATTTTTGATGGTGCTAAATCCATTTCCACCATAAAAAACATGATTCAAATATTGCTATTGAAAAATTTATTGAATTTTTTTCCAAAATTCCTACCACTTTTAACCATCCTGACAATTTCTCCACTTCTATAAACTTCTATAAACTTCTCAATTTGCATAAAACTCAAAGCCTTTATTACTGCCATTCTTATAAACACCGTCACCAATTGATTATTGCGCAACTTCGCAGAAATTGCTAACCAAAACAAAAGAATATTTTATTTCCAACAATTACCATGTCCCATTTTAACTTACTCATTTCGTTGATACATCATTGTTATCTATGAGAAGACATCTCATCCTGGAATTATGTCAAAAAATTATTGTACGCTATGTATTATTTCACATTAGATATTCCTGTGCACTATAATTCTGAAAAGGTCTTCCAAGGGGGAAAGTCCTAACATGGGATAACTTAAATAAATGAGGACATCTGGGACCTGGTAGATGTGTCGTATGCTGTTGTGCGGATGAAACCATTTTTCCACTTATTTTTCACCTGCTCAGTCATTCGGCGCTTATGGCGATTATTCAGTGTATATTTTATGGATCCCCATTGGAACCCTGAGGGATTCCTATCTGCGGCTATTGATTGGGGCAAACTGAATACAAATTTTAATGTGCTCCCATTCTTTCTCATCTGGGAGGTCTGGTTGGCCAGAAATCGTTTGATTTTCGAAGGGATTCCCTTCTAGCTGCACAAGGTATATGAGACCATTATTAGGTGGATTGCTGAATGACCACAATAGGTGGAGGTGGTGGTCGACTTTTCTCGCCGCATTAGACCACACGCTATCGCCATCCCAGCAATATTTTTTGATGGGGCTTCAGTGGGGGATATTACAGGGTGTGGTGCATGGATAAAACTGTCTTCCAGTGTACGCATACATATCTTTTGGAATGGTGGTCCCGGAACAAATAACAAGGCAGAGATAATGGATCTATGGGGTGGCCTATGGGTGGCATCGGAACTCTCTATTCAGAATGCTAACATATATGGGGATTCAAAGCTGGTCATTGGATGGATCACAAACAGATTTGCCCTATTATCTCCACAACTACAAGGCTGGAAGGATTGAACACAGAGATTATGGAGAAGGATTAATTGTCCGCCAATCAATCATATATACAGAGAAAATAACACACGAGCTGATGGATTATCAAAAAAGGGTCTCCTGGTTGAATTTGGGAATATGCAGGTATCACACTATAGGGATGGTATTTTGATACAGGAATCCACTATTCCCATTCCGTGATATCTTGCGCTGCTAATCATCTATCTGTGCTTTTGTCTTTTTGATTTTCTTATGATTATCTCCCTACTCTGACTAATCTTTTTTTCGGTCCACAATATGAGTTTATATGGAGGTGTACTATGAAGCATATATGTTGTTCACCCGTCCTTCAAGCTTTTCAAGTGTTTCAGCTGTTGATCGAACATGGGAGCCGGATCTTCCCCAAACAAGAGAATCTGTAAATCAACGTTATCTGGCGCCAAATTTTGTTTCTAGAAAATCCTTTTTTATCAAGCGAGCCTGATTCTCTTTTAAGAGTGTAGGGATTTTGGGATTTTAACAGGAAATTCTTTCTACTATCAAGCGAGCCTGACAATATTATCAAGCGAGCCGGATTTCCACATGTCAAGCGAGCGTGATAATATTAACAAGCGACCCTACTCTAAAATACAAGCAAGTATGATCATCGATTATTACATCTCATATCGACTAGCAGCTCCTCCGTACTTTTTGCTGACTTTTCTGTCAAACTGTTATAGATAATCCTCTTCTCATATTTCGGCTATTGTTATTATCTAAGGTACTAGATGAACATTATCCTTAAGTTGTACATCTATTGTTTTTGTGTATCTTTACAGAAATACACAGCGTCATTTGGATGGGGTTGATTAATTTCCCCCTGATTGAAATGCCAGTCATACTCTAACTTGCTTATTCATTTCATGAATCTGCAGTTTACAGTTTGACTTTGCAATGCAGATTTTCTCATTGATTTTGTTCAACTGAGAATGTATTTTGAATATGCACTGGTATATCTAATATATGCAGCGTTTTTTTTCTTCTGAAAAAAAAAGGTCTTCCAAGTTTTCGATACCATATTGAAATATTAAGGAAAAAATTAAAACCTGTATTCCACAAATTTCAACTAAATACTTCCGTAAATTAAGAGGAAGTTGTCCATCACCTTGTATGTTGTTTTTTCTTGAATTTAACCCTTGTGGCTAAATTTCACTTAGAAACTGCCAAATTATGGCCTCTAATTCCTCTAAAACCCTATCAAATACCTCGTTGTGGTACTTTCTCTCAAATTGAGGGGAAATTTATGGCATATTACCATTGTGACTTTAGTTAAACATATGGTGGACAATTTGTGAACCTGCAAATTTTCAGTCTAGTTTAAACCCATTGTTAAAACTTGTTATAATAACATTTTATAATGTCCCAATCTCTGTCGAGAAACAATACTCAACAACACCGTGCAACATGAAAATTGCTATAAGACCACTCTGTAATGCCCCAACCCCGGCCAGGAAACACAAACAATACCTTGCAACAATAAATAAATTCATATGCAAGGCCCCATCTAAAATTAACAATCCAATAATACACAAATTACATCGCAAACACACAATATATAACACAATAGATAGCCATTTTAAGGTTTAATGCCTCCGCATGTAAATATATACATAAAATTCACATACACACTGGAATGATCATGGCTATGACCCGTCTACGATTTGTAGCAATAATTTCTTTATGATTAGCAATAACCCATAATGATAGTACCAATTCACACTCAGCAGTTAAGCTTTATATGCATAACAACAATCATTTGTAAAAGACGATACACATACACATTGCACACAACAACATTCCTATTTAATTAACAACATCTAACATACAATCCTTGAAACTAGGATTTTAACCATCGAACTCAGTATTCATATACCATCACACATAATTAGAAGAATGATACATAGGAATATGCACACTTATATGTAATGGAAATTTGATTGGCCGTTGGCTTTTCACGTTCCACTCAACCAGAGACTTAATGGTTTATAAGCTCAACCACCAAGTCACTCCTGAGCTGGGACGACAACTCCATAGGCAACGATAATCGAAAATATCCACACATCCATGGCCATGGTACCAACCCAAAAATCACGATGCTCCAGGGCTCCAGACACCTTCCAGACTACTTGTTAAGGTGCCAACCCAACAACCATGCTGCTCTAAGGCTCCAGGCACCCTCTAGGCCATAAAAAAACATTGATTTCCCTCCAAAAATCCATGGCCGCTAACCCATAAACAAGGTCAACAAACCCACGAAGCACCAAGATCTAAGAGCCATCATTGGGTCTCACATAAAAAACATGATGCATCCATACGACACATTTAACTTAATAACCACACCTTAGCCAGTCCCAAGTCAAACTCCATGACTCACTAGCCATTAGCGAGTCTCAAATTCCACCTCGAGACTCACTGACTAATACCTCCTCCAACCATCCCTAGCTGAATGAATGAATTCGTAGACCAACATAACCTTTTATAACTGCATGGCCATAACTAGCCAAGTGGCACTCACTGTAGCCATGTGGTACCGAGGGCGCACTTTTCTCGAAAAGAACACCACTGTTTTCTTTTTGCTTAGAGTTAAGCCCCCATTCTCTTTTCGTGGAGTGGGCTCCACATACAACTCTATTTTTTTATTATAATATTTTATTACATTAATTACAATTCAAGCTCCGAGGCCTCACAACCTCTACAACCTTATAAATATTTGGGCACACTGGCCCCACCCTATATTTAACTTCATTACATGGACACTCAGGCCTCGTAATATTGATTCCACTCACCAACCTAAATAGTAATATTTAATTACATTACGAACTTATTACATAAATTGTTTTTTATAATTAAACTAATAAATAGATCTATTTTATAAAAATTGAGATTTATCACCAGTATGCCAACACTAAAGAAACTACATAAAACTCTCAAAATAAAATGAAAAACAACAATTTCCCCTACATTGACAAGAAAAAACTTTTAGTGTTTTATATAGAATAACAATGGCCTATTGGTGTGACCATGTCATGTGAATCTCAAATTTTAAGCTTAAGGCTTCAATGTTCATGCATTTATATGCTTAAGTATGTGTAATGTAGGATTGCATGGTGTGACTAAAGAAGGAGACTAGTTTTTTCTAATAAGTCCAATGATCCTCATCTTAAAGCCTTAGTATTATGGGTGTTATCTAGTGTGATACTTATCTTGAATCTTATCCAATAGAATCAAAGACTTCTTTTTTTCTATAAGTTTATTTGAAATTGCTTCTATATATGTGGATATGGGTAAATTTTTAAGTTACCCATCAAATTGTTTTGAAAATTTTGATAATCATTAATGCATATTTTTAAGTTACCACCAATACCAGATTAATATTGGCAAATATTAAACACTTTACATTAGCTTATTTGTTTGTCTTTGACCAAATATTTTTGCAGTTTATCCATAGTTTAACATTGGGAATTTAATTTTTGTAATTTTTTCATTATTATTTAAATTTACTTATTTGTAAGGCCATTGGTTGAGGTCTTATTATGGACTGTTTAATAACTTCCATTTCTATTACTTAGAGAATGGACATTTCCACATTCATAATCATAAATATACGAATGTTGAGAGCTTCTGGAGAACTGTGTGCATTGCTTGTTGGGTTCAACTAGCAATGCACACAGTTCTCCAGAAGCTCTCAACATTCTTATTTCTATTAGTTACTAATTTTTTGTTTTTAGTTTAGTTTTTATTTTATTTAACTTTCTATTTTTCCATTTTCATTACTTATAAATTTTTTTCCATATTTTCAATTTAAGATAACTTATTATGATATTAAAAATATATTTTAATAAATTTAATTATAAAAAAATTATATGTTAATAAAAATAAAACACACAAATATATTTATATAAAATAAACATATATATTAAAACGTATATATATTAATATAAATCATATTAGTTAATCATATTTCTTAATTTTTTGTGATAACATTTAACGATACAATATTTTATTATTTATTTTATTTTATCATAAAAAAATTTATATTTTTATTATTTTTTAAGTTCAGTTAAACTATTTTTAAACTAAGTTACAAATGCTAACTAATATGATTTATAATATTATTTAAACCATATTATTTTAGTTCAACAAATAAAATGAAATAATAATAATAATAATTAATTAATAATTTATATATATAGCACTACACCCTTAGCTCCTGGAGTTGTCTAACGAGACGGAGGAATTGCCCGGACAATCAAAATTGGTCAGAATCTGAGCCAAAAAAAATTAAGAAATCTTACAGTAACAGTGTTTGAATCATGATTTTGATGGTGGAAATGGATTCAGCACCATCAAAAACCTCTAGACGCCCAAAATATTAAAATTTGATAATTATAATGTGGATTTACAAAAATCCATGCTAGATTTTCTTAAAATATTACCAGAATTTCCATGATTTTCAAAGCGAAAAAGCAGTCTAGTTAGACTACAACTTAGCCCCCCCCCCCCCCTTTTTTTTTCCTTTTTTTTATCAGAGACAAAAAAACGTTGTTAATATTAATCAAGTAGTACATCATACAGCATAGAGAAGTGCGTGATGAGCACTTCCCGAAATAGAGTTCAACATGGGCCAAATTGTGTGGACAAGTATATAAACAGACTACCAAAAACCATCACAAATAGCACTAATATATCCCAGCAAAATATGCTTATAAAAATTAAAGAAGATACTCCCCAATATGTAGCCATGAAGAGATAAAAGGCCATGTAGATCAGTACATCATTAAACATCAAATAGACATGTCTAGTCACACAGAAAGGTACACCAAAAGCAGACTAAGGGAAGCAGAGAAAGGAATTTGGCCGCAACAACATAAGGAGCAACCCGATATGCTTGTTGGAGTGGTCCACAACACCCTCTGTCACAAAAAAAAAGGATAGGATCGCTTGCTGCCAAGAAATACCAAAACAAAACAAGCTCGCTTGAAGTATAATCCAAAAAACCATATAAGCATATAAATTAAGGGATGGGAATTTTATTGGTCCAAATGATCATATTGTCTCTAAAGTGAGACACCTGCATAATACCATATATCATATCAATACCTTTTTAAGATAAATCATCCACCTTGGTATTATTTTCCCTATAAATATGATGCAGAGGAGGGAAATTCAACTTAGACCACAAATAGCTAGTTCTCTTGTACCACCCATGAGTACTCAGCGAGGAAGGGGAAGAGTGTCCCAGCATAACATCAATAATAAACTTGGAATATCCATAGATGAAGGCCCGATCCAATCCCAGATTTTGAGCAGCCAGTAAACCACACCAAAGAGCCATCAGTTCTGCCAAGTTGTTTGTGCCAAAACCCCCATTCCAGCAAATATGGATTTTCTCTGATTGAGATAACTTGATCCAAGCACCACACCCCATCATCCCATCCAGACGTACACCATAAAAAAAATAGCCGAAAGGGATATGGGATGGGGTCGAATCCTTCTGGACCCATCACAAACAAGATCCCTTGCAGGAACCCTGTCATTTATCCAACTCAAGACAACATTATAGATATGAGAAATGATAATAGGTTTTCCTTCAAATATGAAAAGGTTCCTGGAATGCCAAATTTCCCAAATGAAAAAGAAAGGCAATGATTGAAATTTACCCTTCACAAGATCCCATCGAAGAGTTGCATCCATAAAGTTTACCGGAGACCATGATGGTATGAGAAGATACTTACCGAACATAATCCAAATGTGAGCCACCCTGGGACATGTAAAAAATAAGTGGTCTGTCGATTCATCATTGTTAAGGCAGAAAACACATCTGCCTGGGTCGTGCATACCCCTCCTAATGAGGCCATCCCCCGTAAGAATCTTCTCCTTCCATACTAGCCAACCAAAGAGAAGGATTTTAGTGGGGATATTCCTATGCCATAATTTCTCAAACCCAGAAGAAGTGAACTCATGAATGGAAAATAGGTTAATATTGGAATATATGTTTTTTACCACTAGGCCATCATTCTTCATTTCACCTACCCATACTAATTTTTCCCCATCATTGTAGAGACATAAACCGGCTTTCTGTATTTGTTCTTTTTATTTCATCCATTCTTCAGCATCTCGTCCTGAAAGGCCCATCTGAGTAGCCGATTTAATGACAAGCGCACTATGTACCCAACATTGTATCACTTGTGACAAATAAAAGATTCCTCTATGCATCAATTTGTGTAACAACCGGATATTGATGATAGGAACATTAGGCATACCACAAATTTTTTCACCGCTCAGAAGAATCATATGTCCATTACCAAAGCTCCATGCCAGACGCCTTGCAAAAATATGTAAAACCTTTTTGAATCCAAGCCATATAGCCTACATTGAGCGAGGAAATAGAAATTGTTGACAGTATATTAAGCGTAGAGGGTCATCCATGATATATTTGCACGAAATGATATCGGACCAGATCCCTTTGTGATGAATTGCACACCACAGGGATTTTGTGAGCAGAGCTGAATTGAAAGCCTGAGTGTTAAGGATGCCCCATCCTCCCAGATTCTTCGGGCAGAATAATATCTCAAGCTTACATAGATGATACTTATTCACCATATTAAATCCACCCCATAAAAACCGTGCAATGATGGTGTTGCTATGAGATATAATACTCTCCGGAATGTAATAGAGATGACACCAATAGACATAAGTTGGGCCAGAACTACCTGAATCATAATGAAATGGCCTCCAAGAGACAATCACTTATGAGTCCATCTTGAGATTTTTTGTTTGAATTTCTCAATAAGCCATATCTAGTCTTTAACCTTATAACCACATGGTTTAATCCAATATCCTAGATACAGAAAACCATTTGTATCCTGTCTTGTTTGAACCCTAAGAAAGTTAGATATAAAGGATATTTCTCCCACGTCCCCATAATCACAAATGAGAAAACTTTTTGGCCTTGTTTATAGATAATCCAGAGGCAGTGGCAAATCGGATGAGTAAAAAGTGAATATAAAACCAATGATTCCTAACGAGTCTCCCGAAAATAAGCAGATCATCAACAAATAAGGAATGGGAGATACTCACAGTTTTGGAAAAGGAGAAACCAGCAATGTAGCCAGCATGCATAGCCATCTTCATGAGGTTGTTGAAGCCATCCATGAGAAGGATGAAGATGAGGGGCGACAATGCACACCCCTGCCTCAAGCCACGTTCAGCAATGAAGAAGGAGGTAGCCCTCCCATTAATGATAACAGCATACCTAACCGATGAGATACATCTCATAATCCATCGTATGGACCCAATGGGAACCCCAACCTTCAGCAGAAGAAGGCGAATATATGACCAGTCAGCTCTGTCGTATGCTTTAAGAAGATCAATCTTCAATATGAGAGCATCCCTTTTCCCCTCGTGCATGGATTGTAAAACTTCCTGACCAATAGCAATAGCATCATGAATAGAATGACCTTTCAGGAACCCATATTGCTCCTTTTATATGGTCTTCAACAAAGTCTCCCTGATCCCATTGGCAATGATTTTAGATGAGATTTTATAAATAAGATTGCATAGGGAAATTGGTCTAAAATCCGAGAAGACCTTAGGATCAGAAGTTTTGGGAATGAGCATCAAGAAGGTGGCATTCATATTAGAGGGAATGTGTCCCAAAACTCTACCTTGTTCAACAATTGTAGTGATTTCCTCACCCATAATATCAATGAAATGAATATAAAATTATGTCGGCCACCCATCCGGCCTCGGGCACTTATCATGAGCAAATGATTTCAAGGTGGAGATCACTTCACATTTAGTCACTTCAGAGTCTAAAACCCTGATGGCCTCCTCGTCAAACATTATAGGAATATGTTGCAGAACCCATCATTGGCATTTAGGGTCGATGTCCCGGTCAAATTTATAGAATTTCGAGTAATTCTTGAAGGCCTCTTCCATAATATCGTGAGTAGTAGATGCTAAACTCCCATTCTCTCTTTGGATGTGCCAGATGGTGTTCTTATTCCTTTTATCGTTTTCACTCTTGTGAAAAAAAAATCGTATTCAGGTCCCCTTCCTTGAGCCAGTTAATCCTACTTTTCAGCTTCCAAGATAGCTCCTCAATCCTCAAGATCTCCATTTTCCTAATCTGAAGCAATTCCATTTGCTTGTATGTCTCCTGATCGGGAGCTTTTGTAACACAATCTGCATGTAGACAGGTGAGCCTTTCATTTATATTCTTTTATTCTGTTTGGAGGCACTTCTTCTTATGAATATCCCATTCTTTTGTCAGACCTTTGATCCTTTCAAGTTTATTGTGCAAACTTTCCCATCTGAAAGAACCCTGCGAAGAAGACTTATCAGTCCAACTTTTCCAGACAAGCATATTATATTATGGGTCCAACAGCCATGCACGATTAAATTTAAAAGGGATCTCCCTTCTCTTCTATTCCACCCGCCAAGTTAGATAGATGGGAAAATGATCAGACAGATCCGATACCAGCACCCCAGATCTCAAGTGACCCAGCAGGGAAAGAATTGATTCACGCACCATAGCTCGATCAAGTATTTTTGCAATGAATTCCCCATCCACCCTGTGATTTTTCCATGTTGGAATGATGGGGAAGGGTCTAATGTACCCAAGAAGCATAGATTCCAAAATCAATCCAATGTGGCTAGCCATTGGATCCCTCCTGGCTCTAGCACCCCATGATTCATCTGATTTTAGAGTGGAATTAAAATCTCCAATGACCATAAGATTGTCCAAGTTCAGTATCCCTGATCTGTTTATCTGAGCCCAGAAAGTAGCCTGGTTTTGGCATGGAGCATATAGATTTATAATGTTGATAATTCCTTGCAAACCCCTTATACTTCCGGTCAGAAGAATACCGCTGAATAATTTGTACGCACGGAAGTTTGCCTAAGATGGATCCCAAAATGCTAACATTCCCCCAGCATGTCCCTCCACATGAACTGCAATAGCATTCCATCCCGGGAATATAGACAATACAGTACTAATAACCTTGTTTCTATTACATAACGACTCCTGCAAAAGAACTATTTTCGGCTTCATCTCCCTCAGCATTTCTCTTAGGCGAAGAAGTTTGGAGGAGTCGTCTATCCCCCTCAAGTTCAAGGAATTGATGTAAGTCATTTGGGAACCCCAAAAGGGTTACTTGATCTAAGCACCTTGAGGTCTTCTGATGCAGATATAGGAACATCTGTAAGGTCGATGAGTTCATCATAGAAAAGGGATTTATTTTTCAGCCTACCTCTGAAGTGCCTCGACCCGAACTTCGATGTTTTCCTCACAATAATATTACTTCCCGACACAGGTGAGATAACAATATCAATATCTTTAGGGATATTAACAAATACAGTGAGAGCAACTAGGTAAAGGTTTGGGTTGCCTCATAGGGAATCAATGTCACTTCCAACAGTATTTTTAGGTGAGTCCGGGATGTCCAAATTATCATTCATAAGCGGAGAGGGAGGGGAGGGGGGAGGAGATGCCCATTCAAGGGGAGGCATGGATGGAGAGGTATACAATGGAGCAGCAGGGGAGATAGATGGAGCAACAAGGGAGATAGGTGGATGAGGGTGGATAGGTGATATAGAGACAAAAGCAATATTTTTGACCGGGTCTACAACCGGTACATGATTGACCCTAGATTCATAATTAGCCATTGATGGTCCAGTATTAGCAGGGGGAGTAATCCCATTGCTAGGAAGAATAGATTCCTCACTATGTGCACTAGCATAAGCAAATAAATCATCATCAGACACTGAAAGTGTAGATTTACCTGATGGGAAGACATCCATACGACCATTTGTAGCCAAATCACGCCTCGCACCATCAGATCTCTGATTATCCATTCGGGGGCCTCTAAGCCGCATTGCGTAGTTTTCTTTTAAGTGACCAGTGTAGTGGAAAGTCAGACAATGTAATGGGACTCCCCAATAATCAACCCTTTTCCGGTGCCTTCTAAGCCCCCAAACCATATGAACATCCCCAGGCAAGCCCCCAGAGAAACACACTTCAACTAAAATCCATGCAATGTGTTTGTCACTGGCCCCCAGTATACTAGGATCAATATACTTCGTGCATCTGATGGAGTTTCCAATGGCCTTTAATGCCTTAAGTATCCAGAACTCCAACAAGAGGCCCAGGAGATTAACCCTATTATTTTTTTTCTTTGGCGCCTCTATGATCAAGTTAAATCCGAGGTACCAGGGCAGAAGCTACAAGAAGCTCTTCCCTCTAACCCATGTCTTGTTGACAATCAGAGAAACATATTTTTCATGCATGAAATGTATACTAAACCAGTTGTTTAAAAGTAGGCTGACCTTAGGGGTATATCCCACAATGGGGCTCCAGAATTTATTTGCCCAGTCCATCATATCCACCTCATGCCCATCTGCAAACATCCATCGACCTATGAGGGCACGCTTCTGGAGACTAGCAACTCTACCCCATAAGTCATCATATTCCAATACCACGTCTTTGACTTCCATAGCAGGCTTGTAGCAGGAGAGATGTATCTATTTCTGTTTACGCACCCATCCATGAGCAACACCACTATTTACAACTTTCCAGTTCCTCACGACAGGTGCATCCTGATACTAATCATAGAATCCAGGAGGCGCAATTATGGACTGAGCAATAAAAGTGGAATCCACCTGAAATTCCTTTTGTCGGATTTGTTCAACAGCCACCATGGCAACTATCAAAGCTTCATGTGCTGACATGTTCGAGGATAGGAAATCCTGACAGTCAGCCATAATGGACACCGACGGAATATGACATTGTCAATCGAAAATATGGAAGGCCAAGTAGGAAAGGGTCAAATCCCGTCCAAAATTTTGCACACCGAGGCACTAGGCCATCAGGAGGGGGAAACCATATGTAGAAACATAAAGAATTTTCTTACCCATCAATAAAAATCCCAACCACTCCTGACCTATGGATTATAAAAGGTCAGAGAAGTTATTCAATATACTATGATATAGATGAGGCCCAAATTTAAAAAAACACGACAATGTCAGCGTCCTTAAAAAATCCATAAATGGCATCCGTCATCTGCTTAAAAACCAACCTGGATGAAGCCAACCACGTGGAATAAAGATCTAGATGTGCGAAAATAGTCAAAGTACAGAGTGTGTACTCATACAGCTACAGATTGCTTTGATAACCCCGATCCCTGGGCAACTCCACCACCTGGAACAAATTCGAAAGCCAAAGTTTTTGCAAGGTCTGGATACCATAAAATATTCCACCCACTTACGCCATAGAGAATACCATTTGGATGTAATATGACCAGCTTGATAGTCAGAATCAGACAAAGATTCTAGTGATGGGTTCCTATCTTCGTGGTTTAGCATTTTCCTTACAAAATGTTTGGTATATGTCTAATAATATCAAAACAACAATGCACATTAAGGATATGATCATGCACACCTCAACCACCTCAGAGTGCATCTTCAAACATATTAGCTAGGGTAGGAGAATAAGAATAAACCACGCCAGGAAAAAGCATTACACCATAATCAATCATAGCCTCCTCAATACACTAGTAGTGAAGCATTCACAAGTAGACTGTCATCGAACCATTATGCTTCATTCCAAAACCAGACATATACATACAACTCATTACACCAAGACTGGTCAGACACTCCATAATACTCTAGAACTGAAGAGTCACAAAAAGACTGTCATCTGACCATTATACTTCATTCCCTTATCAGTCATATACCATCAACACCAACAACAACGTAGATCTAACAACATGCGCCAAGCATAAGCTAAACACCAGAACTAGTCATCCTTTCCTACACTGTCATCAGACCATTATGCTACATTCCCTAATCAGTCTTATACTAATCACTAAAAACAACATTCCAGAGCCAACAGTTCCAAACCATGGCAAGGAAATCCTATTTCCACCATATATAAACCTACAAACCTTCAATCCAAAAAAATACCTTCGCGAGCTCACTGAGTGCAGGGTGCAGGGTACGCCACTCTTTGCCACACTTTTTTTTCATTCACTTGTCTTGAGTCCTTGGATCCAGATGTTATGGGTGAGGGAGCTAATGAGGCCATACAGACCATGCCTGGTTCTCAACTTGGAGACTATCATTGAAGAAGAGGATGATTATTATTCAAACACAGCTTAGTTCCTTACCTTGTCGAACTGACGCTTTGTGAAGGCGAGGGTAATCGAATCTTTTCCTTGTGCCAATCTTTTGGCAAAACAAATTTACAAGACAAATAATCTGTTGGCATCGTGGACCGAGCTACTGAAATCAAGTGAAACAACATATATGTTGAACTGAACTGCGCAATTGATCCATGTTTATTGTAAACATGTCTCTTTTTTTCTTTGTTATTTATTATTATTATTATTTTTGTTTTATATATATAATTTTATTTTATTATTTAAATATTTTTGGTTTTGATATTTAAATAATATATATTTTTATTTAAAATCAATAATTGTGTAGATTGTGTTTGTTTTTCTAATGAAACCCAAGTCTACATTTTACCTTTTTATATAGAGGTTATTATGTTTATCATGTTCATATGCTTGTTTGATTTGTTTTAAATTAAATTAAATATTGTATATTTTTTTTATTTGTTATAATAATTTGCTAATATTATAAAGAAAGACATCTATGTTGAGAAATTTTGTTTTAAAATAGAAAATTTATATATAAAAAAAAATTATATAATGCATGTTAAGCTATAAATCGCCTTCAATTCACTGACCGAGGAACTACGCATGCACGGCAGGGCTCTGGACAACTTTGTTCGCCATTTCGTTTTATATCTCCGCCATGTCCTCAATGTCTCCATTGAAATTCCAGCGGATGACTCACAGACCACCATCATTTGGCGTTTTAAGCCTAGAATTCAGTCGAAAGGTGGCGAGGAGGCGAGTCCAAGTGCTGCGGGACAATCTGGGGCCTCGAATCCTATTTCGTGAATTTTGTGCTCTCTCTGGTTTATTTCATGTTTGTTTACTGTTTCTGTTTCCTATTTTACACAGTATGTACCAGGCTATTATCATGCCTATAGTAGGCCTTCTGTTAGTTCTATATCTTTCACAGGCAACCCTACGTGGTTGGCCTCAAATTTTGTTCTTTGGACAATGCTTTGGCAACAGGCAGGCTTTTATAGCTAGGGCTTTTTCAGTTAAGATGTCAGCATGCAAACGAGTAGCCCTGTGACCCTCCATGTGTATCGGAATTCAGGCCATTTTGTACCCTCATGTAACCTCTGTTTTTTGATATAATATACTGCTTCTGACTTACAAAAAAAATAAAATTATTTACTAAATAAATATTAATTAAATTGATAATTATTTATTTTATTATATATTACTAATTTTGTTAATTTTATTTAAATTGATATATTTAATTTAGGATTTATATTAAGGTTATTAAAAACATGCATAAAAAATATATTAATAAAGTAATTAATTTTTTATTTTTATTTTTAATTATGAATATTTAATTAATTATGTCTATTTAATTTACTAATTAATATTCTACTTAATTAGGAAAAAAATTTAGGGTTATAGTAGATACTACTAATAATTATTGATTAATTAATTAATTTTTATTTTGACAAAATAAAAATTAATTAATGAGAATTATTATTAGAAGAAAGAACTTTAATTATTAAAACCATATTAGAATTCAAAAGAGGAGAAACATACTTGAGATCTTATACCTGGGAGAATGGCGCTTTTGAGGAACAGATTTTTCGAAGAAGAGGTCTCCAAGTGTCACTGATTTCACATCCCCCATCCCTATTAAGATTATCTGGATGTTTTATAATCTCAAGGACCTCTCTTGTTTTTCTTCTTTGATAGTGCTCTTCTCTCGTAATGATTCTTGCATCTTCAAGATGCACTTGATGTTTGGTTTTCGAGGAGTGTTCTGAAAGGGCTAAGGTGCGCAATCGTTCATACTTAATATCAGCTCCATGCTCTTTAAATTGTTTCTGAAGCAAACGCCTAGTCTCACCAATATAACTTTTCCCGCATGAACAGTGAATTTTGTACACTCCTTTGAGTTTTTCAGGGCTTATGCCATCTTTTATTGATTGCATCCTTTGCCTATTAGTCCCTGTTGTTGAAAATTGTGTGAAAATATCGTTCCTTCTTAGAACCTTGGAAATTTTATCAGTACACCCTTAATGTATGGTAGAAAAACCCTACCCCCATTTTCTTAAGGTTCATGGCGATTCTGAGGTACGATCGAACCCTCGGCTCTTTTTAGGGATTTTTTGATATCTCTTTCTTTATCACCTAAATCCCTAAATACAGATGACAAGTGATTCATTTCTTCGCTCAGGTGTTCAGCATCAGAAATCCTGATGGATCTGACGGCAAGGGTATTAAGGACACCAAACTTTTGAGCTGGATGATGGTAGGACTTAACATGGAGATAGCTATCCGTATGGGTTTTCTTTCTAAACACTCGATGCCCTAGAGTTCCATCTTCATTCCTAGTGACAAGAATCTCTGAAAAAGGAATGCTCATGTTTTCTTCAACCTCCATAGTAAACTTAATTTCTCTGAAAATGGAGTTAAGGTGATTAAAAAGTCCTTCAAGATTCTCCTTCCCATGAGTCCACTTTATGTTGGTGTCGACTACAAATATTTTCCACCAATCTGGTTTTAAGGGATATGAGGCAAGGGCCTTCTTCTCAAAGTGTTCCATGTATAAGTTGGCAACAATAGGGGATAGCGAAGATCCCATTGCGACACCTGATACTTGCTCATAGAATTCCCCTTGGAAGATGAAGAAAGTGGAGCATAGGCAAATCTCTGCAAGCTTGGTTGTTCCTGGATCAGTGACATCTTTAATGAATTGAATTGCCTCATCTAAAGGAATCATAGTGAATAATGATACCACATCAAAACTAACCAAGATGTCGTTCTCCTCAACCTTCTGATCCTTAATGAGCTTAACAAAATCACTCGAGTCCTTTATGAAAGAGTCAATATTCCCAACAAGTAGTTTCAGGGTCTTGGCAACATATTTCGCCAGCTCATAGGTGGGGGACCCTATGGTATTAACAATCGGTCTAAGGGGGATTCCTTCTTTATTTTGGGTAATCCATAAATTCTTGGCATGACCTCACAAGAAGGGGTCAATTTCTTTTTTACTTTGTCATCCAACCCTGAATTCTTGATTTCTTTCTTGACTTCTCTTAATACCTTGGGCATGGGGTTGGAGTTAAGTTTCTTGTAACTACTACAATCTAGATGTTCGTTCATTTTCCTTATATAATCAACCTTATCTAGAACAACAACAACACCTCCGTTGTCAGCTTTCAGTACCACGATGTTATCATTATTGCGAAGAGCTTTGAGAGAAATAAGATCTTTCTTACTTAGATTGCTCTTGGGAGTTCTGGATTTTTTTCAAAATAAGGAAGCATTCTTGTCTCAATGCTTATTTATCATCGAGAGCTAAACCCTGAATCCCTTCCTCGATGCTGCACAAAATGCTTTCAATTGGGATGCCTTTGGGTGCAACCACAAATCCTAAACCCTTATTAAGAATCTTGATGGAATCTTGACTTAACTCTACAGAGGATAAGTTATCAAATTTTTTATTTTTGGCAGACGGGTGATGTCCAAGTTAAATAATGGCACCATTATTTAAGTTATTGTAATGGCACCATTATTTAAGTTATTGTCAGAAAGGTCAATATTCGTAAAAACCCTAGGGCTCTCCCTCTTACTCTCTTTCTTACTGTGAATCATGTTGGTTAAACCAAAATTTTTAGAGCATGGCTTGTAATTATTATTACAGTTGCAAGGCGGGTCATTATGGTTCAGGTTACGATTATTACCAACATTAAGATGCAAAAACCGATGCCCATATCAACATGGAGTCAGCTTTGACCTGAATTGGTGCCATCACATTTGACCGAGATATCAATTGAGATGTCAACGATAGGTACCTCAGCGTTGCTTTTAAGAAATGAAACCTCATCATTGTTATTAAGAAATGAATCACGATTGATTCGATCCTCATCGTATAACACGAGCCTACTATCGTGTTCCAAGGCGGACACAATGTTTTTCTGCGAAGGGTTGTCTGTTGAAACAAGAACAGCCAACTCACCACCACTGCTCCAAGACTTATTCGTAAATCCAACACGTCTGTCCACCACCGGTTTTGATGCACATGGAGTCTTACTTGCAGATTTTTTGTTGCTGATTGATACAGAGTAACAAGAATTCCCATTGTTAATTAGGAGAATCAATGGAGACAATAGCTTGGTAGAGGATGTGTAATCCTTGAGAGAGAGCAGATCATTGACGTTGTACCAAACTGGTTTCTTAAACATCGGACCAATCGCTGTATCATGCTCTTTGCTAATGCGGAAATCAGCAAAGCCGGTTTCCGATATGCTTGAACCGCCATTGCTGCAATTTGATATCAAACTGCTAACAAAAAGTCAATTTTCTTTGAGCTGGGTTGATCATCTAACGCTGTCAACGTTCTCAGAATTCCTACGGCCTACACCACCCGATTTTCACTCTGTTGTTAAACCAGAACTTCCAACTCTGTCAACGGTGTCATGGGAACTGTTAATGTTCCTGCAAACTTCAGAGCAGTCAAAGTTACCCATGAAGCATTCCATGAATGAAATGATATTAGAGACCAGACTCAACACTTCCTTCTTGGGTATTGTGTTTCCAGAACATCGATTTTCTTTAAGCTAGGCTGAACAGCTGACATTGTCAACGTTCTTAGAATTCCTACTACCCACATCACCCGAGTGGCAATCTGATGTTGAACCAGAACTTCCAACTCCGTCAACAGTGTCATGGGAACTGTTAACGTTCCTGCAGGCTTCAGATCATTCCAAGCTACCTGTGAAGCATTCCCTGAACGAAATTTTGTTAGAGATCAACACTTCCTTCTTGGGTATTATGCTACCTGAATCAATCACCGCTATGGAAGGCGTTGTAGAAACGACCTCTCAAGTGTTGCCTCGGTATGGTAATGTATAGTATACAACGTCTTCCATCTTAGCTTTGGAAAACCTCATGCTTGACTGTACCCGCCCATCTGAAACTGAGCCAAACTGAAACTCACCAGCGTCAAAAACATTGATGTCACTTCTGGCCAATTTCTTGATTTTATCTAACTTTCTAGCATGTCTATCTCTTGCCAACTAACATTCTCTCTCAGCCTTGATAGTAGCCCTAGCATCAATTTTTTTCCATAATTCAGAATTAATTAAATTGGCCAATTTTAAATGCAGAGAAAGAGCAGAACGACCAAGTTTATCCAACACACCACGGGTCCTAAAAAATATTTGTTATATCTTCGAAAGTGAAAAATAGGTTTAATACGAGTGAAAGGAGGAATAAGATTGTTGTCGCGACACTCTTTAAGAAATTTCAGGTTTTCTGCCCTTCTTTCAATCTTCATTCTAGTTTTCTCGAGATAACAAATCTCTTCCCAAGAATCCCCTCCATGCAGGGAAAAAAATAAAAATTATTAAAACTTTGGTCAGCTCTTTTCATAAAATTCTTCACTATTAATGGCGTAAAACCCTTCTCTCAATTCTTCATTCAAATGTCCTAATGATGGATCCCCGTTGGGATTCGAAACATCGACAAATGTTCCTTAATACTATGGATAATCTGGGAAGCTCTTTAATTAATTTATATTTTTAAACAATTGTGTGCATATGGTTCATAGAATTACAAATTCATTATTAAATGATTTTTTGAAAAATAATAAATTTTCTAATCAAGAATGGAGCATTAAACCACATTGGTTTCACTATATAAAATATTTTTTAATAGATTGCACCTCATGCTCATACTGTTTACATCCAATTTTAACATGTGGACATTAATTGTTTTAGTTTGACATGGTCTTGTTGATCCTATTTCAACTCACTAACAATGGATTTTCCATATAGGGTATTGTACATTTTTTTTGGAGTTTGAGGATCTTATTAAAATACCCAATGGACATGTTCAATGTACAACAAACCTACAACATTTTACTTGTGATTAGGAAAAATGTGTTTATATAAAAAAGAGGCATCTTAAACTAAAGAAAAATTATAGCTTAATGAATCATGGTATCATATTCATGAGGTTTCCTTCCTTAGCATATAGTATTGGGTTGAAAGGTATGAGATTTATGTGTTCCTATTAAATCAAGAGTCATTCATACTAGGGATGATGAGAATATGGAAAGTGGACAACATTGTTTAGCATAAAAAAAATAACATCTTTGTGATGGATTCACCTTTTTTTGCAAACAAATACAAATTATTTCAGTTTGTACTCATCGTATTTATTAGGTTCACATTATTCTTGTATGGTAATAGTTCATGAAATTATTGTTTATAGAAACATTGTTTACTCAGTTGGAAAATAATATTTTATATAAATTCATGAAATGCATAATTTAATGAGTCATAATTTCCACATTGTTGTTCTTGATGAAGCAACCTTATTTACCAATCCAATGCTATTTTATGTAAATGGAATTCATGAAATGTTTATTTCTAATGACCTAGTTTACTAGGACAATGTTATTATTATATATTTTGAATTCATGATATCCTTGTCTAAGAAATGATTGTGCTAAAATATGTATTCATGAAATGAAATGGTTGTTTCTAGTGGCCTTATTAACCACACTCAAATTATATTTGTGTTATAATATAATATTGGTGAAATCTTGTCCATGATGATATTCTTTACACACATTTTTGGTTTTCGATGCACATAAAAATGGCATTCTTATCAGTTCAGTCATATGATGTCACATCCCCATTTTCATCCCCACGATAATAGTAATTAATTATGTTGACATTGCCCAAGGATTATAAAAATTAATTATGTTGACATTATGTATAACTGAAATGAGAATTTCTAGAGAACCAATAACTTCAAAAGCTAGCAACCACTATTACACTTGATACAACTATTTCAAAAATGTCACAAATGGGTAGGTTACAACATGTCTCCCAACCCACACAACTGGGGAAAGGAATTGTTCACCAAACCGCTTGAGCTAAGATCCTTCGACAATTGAATTGGATAAATTAGAAACACTATGTATGTATTTTATTTTCTCATTCATGAAAAATTATAACACAAATTATTGGGAATACGAGCTCCAATATAGACCATGATGTTATGAATAGGACCTGGTGAGAGGGTTGTAAGAATTTATTTTCCTTCAGTCACTAGAAACTTCACCAAAGCCATGTGGTGAAATTTGAATTTGAAATACTTCTCATGATTTCTCTCTTGCTTAAATCTCATTGATTGAGAGGATCCTAGTAGTTGAAGAAGCCACCTTCCACAATTATTGAGATTAAGTGGTGGTTGAGAAGATCCCTAAAAATTAAAAGGAGGCATGGGAAATACTACTCACCTCAATTTTTGAGGTTGACCCATGAATTGCATGAGAAAATGAAGAAATTCATGGGGGTGTCCATTTAGGGAAGTTAGTTTAGATAAAAGGAACAAAATTGTAGAATAGAGAGGTGATTTTGCATGAAAAGCCACCCATGCATGAGTGGGATGCTTTCTTGAGTGATGCAAGTATATTATACTTGATTTTTTTACTTAAATTCAAGTAGGGAACCTTTGATATCCTTAATGAGCTAAGAATTTCATGATTTGATCCATGCTGGGTGAGCATGAGAGGTCTGGGGAGGGGAAATTTTTGAGTGATTGTTAAACGGTGAAGGATTTCCTCATATATTATGCAAGCCAATTGAGAGGCATCTAGAAATCTTGGATACACTATGATCAATATGAAGGAGGAGCTACCTATCTATCACATGCCAATGAGGGGGAGTTTCCATTACCTAATCAATATCATGAGTCTTTGGAGAAGTTACCCTTGTGGTATCATGGCTTGGAAAGGGGGTGAACAACAAATATATATGTGTAGATATGAATAAGGTTGGGTGGGAAATTATAATTCTTAGTTAGTTAGAAGCCTTGTTTTAAAAATTGAAAGATTCCCTGGTTATGATGAATTTCAAAGTTTAAATGATTTTGTACTGTAATCAAGTAGGATTGCAAGTTGAGTTGTAACTCATGGATTAGGAATCCTATCAATGTATTTTTGCATGAGAATTTTTTGAATACAAGTGTATATAATTGCATGCTAAGTTAAACTGTAGAGATAAATGAATTTTGATTGAATTTATGTGAATTGACATGTGTTGAATTATTGGCTCATAGAAGGGGTGGGATTCCTAAGTATGATGATAGTTGCATTGTGTTCAATAGAATGCACTACTGTAGTGCTATTTTTCTTCTGCATGGTTTATACATGAATGAAGCATAAAATATTTATGTAATATAATGTCATGTCAGAAGATCCTGTGTGGAATGGTGATGGTGGAACATAGGGTCTAGCTAGTGGATACTTATAATTATGTGATTATTTATAGTATATTTTCTTGAGAGGAATGATCTTCCTTCCTACAACATCCTTTAACGGATGATGTTTATTGTTGGATGATTTTTTTTTGAAAGAAAAGTGAGTAATGTATGAGTTGGTATTCATACATGAATGCGCATGCATGTGTGTGTGTGTGTGTGTGTGTGTGTGTGTGTGTGCACGCGCATGCACACGTGTGAATGGGTGTACAATTAAATGAAAATGGCGTGGATTGTAAATTTACCTTGCATAAGTATTTTCAAGGATGATTTTTTGTCTTGCTAATGAAAGTTTGTATATGTTCCTTGGAGTTATTGTAGGAATGAGTAATATCTTACTGATACCTTACACTGGTTGAAAATTATTTTTATGAATAATTCTCACTTACAATAACAACCTTCATCTTACCATTTTTTGAATGCTTTGGCATTAGGTTGATGATGTAAGCATGTAGGGTAAATGATGCTTGAGAATGCATTTCGGTCTAGTAATTAGAATTATGCTAAGTAAATTTTTATTGGTTTGTTAGAGGAAATCATTCTTGCGACATGGAGACCTTAGTAATTCTAGTCCAATGTCAAAAATACATTTCAAAATTGTTGAAACCATTAATTTTGGATGCATAACAATCCATTCCAAACCCTAAGGGAATAAGTTTGGCCTCCTTACCTTGTAACTAAACAATTAGTCTTCAAGACTCCATAAATCCTTTTTTCACTGCTCTAACGAGTCAATGAATACCTTTGATAGGTTATTAGGCATTGGCTACCCATTCAAAGAACTTAGGAATTTTTTTTATTTGTTAGAATAGATTTAGATTCCTTAGAGAAATTGGGAAGTTTCATGTGTTACTAAGGGAAAATATTATTGGCTGATAAATCATGCCCAAAGAAAACGTTTATTTCCAAAAAACAAAGCTGATCACGGTGACATCAACAATAAAAATAGATGTCAGTGAAAGAGATATTACGTATTAGTGATAAGGAAAAAGTTTATTGGTGAAAGAGATATTATGTATCGATGAAATGAAAAGAAGATCAAAATGATACATTACCTAAAAGAAAAGAATATTGAATGAAACATTGGTGATAAGAAATAAAGGAGGGTGAGCGATTAGCAAGAATGATATAAATTCTTAACAATAAAGGAAAGCCTGATCATTGACAACAAGAAAAATATATTTTAGTGAAATGTCATCAGAGAAGAAGAATCTTTGAAAAATTTGTGAAGGCCACATTTTATCCTCTTGAAACATCAATATATTTTAGGATAATGGTATGGTTAGTGACAATGTGAATCCTAATTGGTTTAACAAATTTTGAAAAAAATGGTTTCTATCCATTGTGTTGTTTCTTTTTAAACATAAGTTTTGTTGCTTTCATTTTTGTATATCTACAGTTAGAAATTTTCCTTATTAATTTTTTATTAGACCAATGAAGGCTATCAATTTGTGGGAAAAACATGAAAAAATGGACTTGTGGTTATACTTTTGAAGGCTATATATGTTCAATGGGATAAAATGTGATGGTTGGTACTTTTCAACGTGAAACTTTCAAAAGTTATTAGTGCTCGGTGGGGGAATTTCTCAACTGCACCTTTTTGGGAGAATAATTTACTCATTGTTTACTTTCAAAAGGGATTCTTTTGGTGTTCTTTTAAAAGGTCGTACTTGTAAATGGTTTCTTAGTCTATCATGGCTCAAGGAAATACATAATAATTCTACCTTATTATGCATGGAGATAGAGCAATAACCATACCAAGGATGAATTGATAGAGTATAGATACCACATAATCCATTTTAATGGTTCCAAAGTATTGATGTTGATGTGGAATAAAGAAAACATGAATAAACTTGAATACTATTTAAAAGGCCACAACTTTGTTCCTAAAAGTTGAATTTTGACCAAATTACACCTGCTCGAAAGCTATCAAGGAGAATAATATGGTTGGGAGCTCAAAATTGTCCTCGATTTATGTTTAAGATGAAAATTTTCAAGATCCCATCTCATAATGATGCCCAAGGGATTGTGTCTATTAAAAAGTAGTATTGGAGTAGAGTTCAAACACTAGATTGATGTGGTCCATAACTTGACTTAAAAAATCTAAAATGATGCTAATGAATTAGGATTATCTAAAATAAATAGTTAAGTTGTTTATTTCAAAACAAAATTAATATACATTTAAGATTCATAGTAAGTAAAAACAATAGTTGAAGAAGTTTCACATATTAGAGATATAGAATTAAATGAAAGGAGGAATATTAAATATCCTCCAAATCTAGAAGAAAATATGAGAAGCCTAAAGGTAGGGAATCAAATCTATAAGGTAGAAAATGAAAGACTCATTTAAGCACATGAGAAGAAAATATAATGGAGTGATTTACTATTACAAAGTTTTCTTGAAATATAAAATATTTTACAGTAGTGACCAACTGTGAGCAACAAAAAATAATATATTCTAAGAAAGTGCAAGCCAATCTAAAATTTATCAAATTGGATAGCACAAGAAATGTAGGGAAGAGTTGCTCTAAGAAGATAAAACATTAAATCAAACACTTATAGTTAGGACTCGTCGATAGATCCCTCCAGTGAAGGTGCAACTACTCCTGATGAAATATTGAGTAATGGCACTAAGCATGCTTCCCACAAGAAGAGAAATAAGAAATATTAGAGGAGCACTTAGTAAGAATAATTTACGAAAGCTAAACCCCCTACCTTTTTATGGTTAAGATGAGACCAATGAATAAGCATAGGCATGGTTTCTAGGACTAAAGAAGTAATTTCAATTGTAATATTATGCAAAGAACATGAAAGCAATGGTGGAAATTTTTAACATGAATGGACAAGCTTCGATATGGTGGGAAGATATCAAAATTTTGAAAGGGATAATTAGAAAAAATATCACTTGGAAGTAGTTTTAAAAGTTACTTAATAATAAGGTATTATGATGGAGAGATCAAAGAGTTCCATGAGTTTAAGTTGGGATGGATGCCCATGGATGACTATTAAAATGTACCTAGATAACTATTGTGATATTTTTGCTATATCAAGAATGCAAAAGTAAGGATTCGATGCCTTCTCAACAAACTTCCACAATCCTATTAGGATATGATAGAGTTTGATGAACCCAATACCTTTGAGGAACTATATAGAAGGATAAATAATACTATGAGTAAACCCAACATAGGTTGGAGTTCCATAAGTTGTGGAAGAAAGAGGATAAGGCTAATAAAAAATAAAGGACTTATGCCATAATAGAACAAAATTTGGACAGGTGTAAATCCAAGTTATTGATTAGGTGCTCAATGTTAAGCTCAAAAATGGAAGTGCTCATAATCAACCGGAACCTGAATGACCACAAATTTCTCATCGCTAGGAATCTGGCACAATTCATTTCATCGAAAACCAACTCCATATGAGGAAGATAAAGTCTTTTGTTCACTTTCCTAAATAGCTAAAAATTTTGCAGAAAGGACAGAATTGTGACATGGCAGCGTAGTTAGTAAAAAAATAATATTACTTAATTTCGCCTAATGACACTATGAAAAGTGTTAATTCTTGGTTGGTTGTTGAATTGGGTGTTTTTTCACGTTTTTACTGGTTGTGGGAGGAGCCAATGGGAAGAGGACACGTGGCAAGCCCGGAGGCCACCACATGCCCCCCCCCCCCCCCTTGAAGGCCAAATTATGGTTAAGTAAGGTCGAAATGTCATAATATATATTGTGGAAAAATTATTGTTGGAGGATGGGCGGAGGTCGAGGTCGACCCCACGACCTTCCCCACACAAACCATAAGTCTTACCACCATACCCACACAACAAAACTTAATATATTACGACCTTTGAATATATTTGTTTCAAGATGGTTTGACTGGAGGATTGAGGAGGGGGCCAAACCCCTCACCATGGAACCTTTGGCTATAACCTATGGCATATGCTAGGACTAATTGTAGAGGTTAAGTGCTAAAACAAGTTTATTTAACCCTTAATCAATGTTATTTGCGCTAATCACATTTTAATGCAGATTTTGTTTAAAAAGCGTGTTTAGCGCTAACACCGTCTTATCAACTATTTAACCATGCTTATCTCCTAATTAACCTGAGATTAATTCGGTGGAAAGTTTGGCGAAGTCATCCATTTTTTGTGGGACTCCAAAATTAGCGACGCTAACTCGAGTTCTCTCCAATTTTAGTGGATTTTCCTAGGCCAAAATTGATTAGGCCATAACTTTTGAAAAATTTGACCAAATTGGGCTCATGAAGAGGATATCGTAGATGATTTGGATGTTCTAAGCACGTTGGAGTAGGTTTCAGGAGTATTAGAGGATTTTAAACAACACATTTTTCCAATTTGAGCTAATACAGAGGCCCAAGAAATGGAAGTTGGACCAAGGGATGTAGCCCAGGAGGGGTGAACTTCTTCATCAAAAAACTATGTTAATGGATAATTTGATGGTTTTTTTTACATTTTATTGTTGTTGTCCAACAATATTTTTTAATTTTATTATGCTCATGAATTTAACATAGAAATAAATTCATTTTTACTTGTTTAACACTCACAAACACCTCAAGAAACCTATGCACATGAAGCAAATGATGTTATGAAACCAGCTCCAAAAATAGAAGAAAAGAGAGATCAATGCCTTAGAAATAATCCACTTCGAGGGGGAAACATCCTTTAAATTACATAAACGAACAATTCTTGGATGATACAAAAGAAAAAACCTCCTTTCTATATATAGGAGTCCACGGGGTCACAATATAATCCTAGCCGACCTAACAATAATAATGTAAGGGCACAATAATAAAACTATAGGGGCTACAGGGGTAAAAAAATAACAATAAGGGAGCTAAAATAGCAACAATAAGGGGATACACTAGTATTATAGGGACCTAGCATGCCCCTCTCCTTCAAACAATTGTTTCTGTCAACACTTAATTATTTCTAGATGCTTCTATATAAAATTCTCTTCCTCCCATGTGGAATCTTCAATGGGTAAGTTCTTCCACTTGCTGAGATACTTTGAAATTGATCGATTTGGTAGTTTTTGAGTTCTTGTTTCTGTGACTGCTTCAAAACTTCTTTCATTGCAATGTTGATCTTCCTGTTGTTTCATTCGATTATGCAGCAAAGTTAGGTTATCCTTTGATAGTTGGAGAACTTGTTGTTGATGCTCGATGTTATCTTCCATTATGTTATCATCCATATTAGCTTTCATTTGATCCTTCAAACCATCCATTTGGCCTCCATTTTTTCTTTTAAACCATCTATTTCATCTTTGATTGCCCTTTGTAAGATCGACATTTGTTGCACTTTGTACCGTAATTTTGATATCTCACACTGTAATTCTTCCTCTTCATGTGTCCTAGTAGAGATTTATGAGGGCTTAATGGGTTTTGAATTATTTTTGGGAGGCATTATAGAACCCAATACTGATAAAAATTCTTCAATATGCCCTTAGAATCACTTCAAACTAGTTTTTCAAACAAACATTATGCAATTTTAAAAAACAAATAGACACATTTTTCTTGCTTTTTAGGAGGTCGATATTAAACATGAATTATATTTATGATTTCAGATCTTCAATATCTGAAATTAGGTCCTATAGTAGCCCTCTGAATCTTCTTTTGAATTCCACAGGCCTGATCTGATTTGGATTCTTCAAGACAAAGTTATGCCCAATCTCCCACAATGACCTAATTATGGACTGGTTCAGTAGAGTGAACTTGTATGACATGCCACGTGTCATTGTTTCCTCTTTCAGCTTGGGAATGGATACACAGGAAGCTATAGTTCATTTAATTTTGTCCATTGTTTACATAATTCCAATCCTATGCTCAAAGAGAGAGTTATGATGATTTTCCCAAGGTCACCTCTTTTAGATGAAATTCGGGAGGCTCCAAAAACCCTAAATTCCATAGATCATATCTCCGAAAATATTGCAAAAAAAGATCTGAAATTTTTACCCGAAGTTCCTCAAGATTTCGGCTTCACTTGGTAGAACTTTCAGTTTTTGAACCTTCGTAGAAAACAATTTATATAAAAAATTCCACGATGACCTGTTTGGAGCAGCGAAACCCTAGAATCCAAAGCTCTGATACCAAATGTTATGAACCCAGCTCCAAAAATAGAAGAAAAGAGAGATAGACGCCTTAGAAATAAGCTACTTTGAGGGGGGAAACTCCTTTACATTACATAAATGAACAATCCTTAGATGATACAAATGAAAAAACCTCCTTTCTATATATAGGAGTCCATGGGGTCACAATATAATCCTAGCTGACCTAAAAATAATAATGTAAGGGCACAATAATAAAAATATGAGGGCTATAGGGGTACAACAATAACAATAAGGGGGCTACACTAACAAAAATAAGGCGATACACTAGTATTATATGGACCTAACAAATGATCAACAAATTATTTATAATTCTGAAGATGAAATTAGCACAACAAAACTAACATTCAGATTCAGATCAAGGTGGTATCAGAGCCCAAGGTTCAAAGGTTATTTACTTGATATTTTCTTGAGTTTTGTGCAAGTAGGATTTTAATGGTTGAAATTTGTGATGCTTACAAGGTTGAAGTTGCATAGAGGAGAAGGGAAATGTTGGTTTCTAGTCCTGATGTTAGGACCAAAAGAAGGAGAGCCACAACGCCACCATATCCACCCAACATTTCACTCACAACTGCACTTGAAGCACCTCAATTTTTATCTCTAGCTGAGATTGAAGAGGTACAAGTTGCACTAGAAGCTGAGCTTGAATCCATAGTCATCATGTCAGGTGTAGGAGAGACTGAAGGTCTTTCAGAAGAGGAAGCATACAAGAAGGCTTTCTATGACCTAAATGAAAGTGTTAGGATCCTCTTTGAAGAGAGGAGCACCAAGATGATTGAAGGGAATTCTAAGTCTCCACATGAAGAGAAGGATTCAAAGGGAAGTGGAGGAAAGCCTCCTCCGTCTCCACCTTCTTCATCATCACCATCAACATCATCTTCCACTTCCACAACCAAAATCATCCATAAAATCCAAAAGTAAAAACTCCTTTACTCAAACGTGATGTCAAATTTGAGCTTCCAATGCACAATGGCAAAGCGAATGCAGAGAAGCTCGATAATTGGAGTCATCAATTGGAGGCTTATTACAGAACCTTCAAGAAGATGACATAAAGATTTAATTGGCTTCCTTGAGGATGGAGGGATCAAAACTTGTATGGTGGGAAGCAAGGATTCAAGAAGAGATTAAAAACCATGGTAAGATCTCAATGTCTTGGTCAAGTTTTATTGCTTCCATTAAAATGAAATTCTATCCTCTAGCTTACATGCAAAAATCCATTATGGACTGGTAGAATTTTAGACAATTGAAAGGGAAAAGTGTGCAAGATTATACTCATGAATTTAGGAGAAGAGCTCTTATTTTGGGTGTTAATTTGTATTCTCAAGAAACTTTGTTAAATTATATTGGGGTTTTTCACAGTTACCTTAAACACACTACTCTAATGTTAAATCCCACAAACTTAGATGAGGTTTGCGTTCAAGCCACGTGTCTAGAAGCAAGAGGGAAACATAGTGTAGATGAGAAAAGTGATAGTTTCCTTGAGTATGAGGGTAAAGGAAATGGAAATTTTAATGGAAGAGGAAAGAGAAATAGCTCTATCAAAAAAGAGAAAGAGAAACTCACTTGTAAAAATTGTTCGAATAATGGCCATGATGAAGACCATTTTTGGCAACTTCATCCAGAGTTGAAGCCAAACAAAATGAAAGCCAAAGAGAAGGGGAAAGCTGTTGCAATAATTGAATATGACTTAGGTTCAGATTCAGGAGATGAAAAAAAGATTACATCAATGGGTTTGAAAGGTAAGGACATAGAAAGCACTATTTCTTCAAGTTGTTCCAATGTAACTCAAGATGAAGATACAAGAATTGAACTCTTTCATATTAGGGTTGTTTCTAAACATAACAAGATAGACACCCTATTTGATAGTGGTTCTCAACCTAATTTTCTTTCCGAAGACTTAGTTAAGGAGCTAAACCTTGAAACTGTTATATATCCAGTACCTTATCCTTTAGGGTGGATATGCAAGAATGCAGACTTGCAGGTAACAAGGAAGTGCATTCTAAGTTTTTCAATCAATTCAAACTTTCTTGAAGAAGTTGAACTTGATGTAGTGCCGCTTGGGATTTCAGATATTGTTTTGGGAAGTCCTTATCTTTATGATAGGAAAGAAGTATTTCATCGCCATGAGAATAAGTATCACTTGTTTAAGGATGGAATTGAGCACATAGTTAGAGTGCATAAGAAGAAGACAAGTTTGTCTCTTATACATGCAGGAGAAATGGAGAGAATAGTGAATGCAAGTCAAGATTTTAACTTTTTTAATGATTAAGCATAGAGATGTTTTGAATGAGACCTTTAAAAAAGATGCATCGAATGAACAAGTTAATTTCATTAAGTTTCTTATGCTTGTATTGAGATGTTTCAGGACTCTAAGAGGTTGCCTTTGAAAGGAGTTAAAAAAGATGTTAAATATTTGCAGCAGTCAATAGCAGTGTTGAGCAGTGTTGGAAACAAGATGTCGGTGCAAGAGAAAGAAAAGGTCAAAGAGAAAGTGCACAAGAAATTTGAAAAAGAAGGCATAGGTTCCACAAGTGCTTTTTTCGGTTTCCAAAGGGTACATGGCAATGGCGAAAATACTTTCTCAAAATTCGACACAAGTATAAGTCAAGATAAGCTAAGAAACACCATGACGACAATGTTCAAGGTGACACAATTTTAAAGTTTCCTATGATTGACGACCGAGGTGGGAATAAGTTTGTTTCTGTAAGGAAAGCTTGTTTCTCTACAAATTTAGGGAAATTGTAGCATGAAAATGTCTACAACAGCAAGAGAGGGTCTCAAGAGTCAAGGAAATATATTAGTTTTTGTGAAAATATCAAGTTGGTGAAAATGCGAAAATTTTAGTTGATTGAGACTGGAAGGGTGAGGGAACTGTACCCTCATCCACATTTTCAGTAATCCAAAGAGATTTTGGGGTCCAAAAGGTTTCTAGTAGGGAGGAGTGATCAGGTGCTTAGTGTTAAGCTAAAAAATGGAAGTGCTCATAATCGACCAGAACCTAAATTATTGCTAAGCTCTTGTCGCCAGGAATCCGGTGCAATTCGTTTCATAAAAAACCGACTTCGTATGAGGAACATAGAGCCTATTGTTTTTTTTTCCTAAATAGCTAAAATTTTTGCAGAAAGGACAGAATGGTGACATGGCAGCCTACTCAGCAAAAAAATAATATTTTGGGAATATTCCTTCATTTCGCCCAATGACACTATAACAAGTGTCAATTTGTGGTTGTTTGTTGAGTTAGGCAATTTGTCATGCTTTTACTGGGTATGGGAGGAGCCAATGGGAAGAGAACACGTGGCAAGCATAGAAGCTGCCACGTGCCCCTCCCCCGTAAAGGACAAATTATGGTTAAGTAAGGTTGAAATGTCATAATATATCTTGTGTAAAAATTATTGTTGGAGAACGGACGGAGGTCGGGGTCAATCCCGTGACCTCCCCTACACAAACCATAAGTCTTACCACCATACCCACACAACATAACTTAATATATTATGACTTTTAAATATATTTTTTTCAACATGGTTTGACCGGCAGGTAGAGGAGGGGGCCAGCCCCCTCACCATGGAACCTTTGGCTATAACCTACGATGGAGACTAGGACTAATTACGGAGGTTAAGCACTAAAATGAGTTTATTTAACCCTTAATCAATGTTATTTACGTAATCACATTTTAATGCATATTTTGTTTAAAATGAGCGTTTAGCGCTAACACCGTCTTATCAACTAGTTAACCATGATTATCTCCTAATTAACTCGAGATTAATTCAACGGCCAGTTTTTCGGAGTCCACCATTTTCAGCGGGACTCCAAAATTAGCGGCGCTAACTCAAGTTCTCTCCAGTTTTAGTGGAGTTTCTTAGGCCATAACTTTTGCAAAATTCGACCAAATTGGGCTCGATAAGAAGCTATCCGAGATGATTTGGATGTTCTAAGCATGTTAGAGTAGGTTTGAGGAGCAGTAGAGGATTATAAACAACACTTTTTTTCCATTTTGAGCTAATACAGAGGCCCAAGCCATGGAAGCTAGACCAAGGACATGTAGCCCAGGAGGGGTGAAATCCTTGATCAAAAAACTGTGTTAATGGATAATTTGATGGCTTTTTGTACATTTTATTGTTGTTTTTCAACATTATGTTTTAATGTTATTATGCTCATGAATTTAACATAAAACTCAATACATTTAACCGTTTAACACTCACAAACGCCTTAAGAAACCTATGCACATGAAGCAAAAGAACAACAACTTATTTATAATTTTGAAGGATAAATTAGCATAAAAAAATGAACATTCCGATTCAGATAAGTTATCTAGATAAATGAAAGTTCCAATTATCTCATCAAAATAGAAACAAGATATTAGAGACAGTGGAGGAAAATATGAGGGATTCATAAGGGGGGTCGTTGAGGCTCTGGGGTTGTGTAGAAGAAAATCTATTTCAAGATTGTCCCAACAAAGAAAATGATAGTAGGTGGGCTTGCAATGTCTGAGAGCCTACCATTATCAATGATGTATCTATAACTAAAGCTCAAATCCACACTTCCAAGGATAATCAACAAGTAGATCACCAAGCATCAGTGGTAGAAGTAGAAGGCATGATTTCGAATGGACCTTTTCTCTTTTTATAGACCCAAAAGCTAAACTTAGTCACAGTTCACTCAAAGTTATTGATGCTTGTGTTCTTCAAAAAATAAGCACAAGAAATCATTATTGGTATAGCTAGTTTTAACGTCTAAAATAAAAGTGATTGAGTTGGTAGAATCATTCCTAGTTGAGATTGAATGGGTTACATATGCGAGTAATTTTCATAGACCATTTTTTTACCCTCTTGTAAACCTCACTATGTAATTTTTTTTTGTAAATAAATGTAAATGAGAAAAATACAAAATGGATGAGCTAGAGGAGTGTACACAAATTTAGAGATCTAATGAGGATTTTCTTGTGCAAGTGATTATTCAAAAGTGACATCCACTTAATTGTATTTTCCCCATATAACTCCTTTGACGAAGCAATGGTCTGTTGGTGCAAGAATTGAATTTTTTCATGGGAAGATGGAGCAAAGGATGAGGCCCATAAGCGTCTTGTCCTTGCCACATGCCTAAGTCAACATCCACTCGGAACTACTTAATAAACAAACTACAAAGACAGAGATGCAGCTGAAATAACACTTCATTTCATTAATATCAAAGAACTGAAATTTGCTTACAGACAGAATGGAAATAAAACTAGCTAGGGCGCTGGTAGCTATCTCTGAGAAGATATGTGGCGGCTACAGGCCTCTGAACTGAGTTACAATGAGGCTCGAGGGCCTATTTATCATTTAGAAACAATGGGAAATCCTAAACAGCCAAAACCCTAACCCCAGGAGATGAAGCGCCAAAACTATGGGCCCCGTTTGGGTAAATTGGTGTTTCAACTTCCCAGGGGCGTAACTTTGGCATACGATCTCCGTTTGACGCGTACCATACCTCGTTAGAAAGATCTATCCGAGGAATACAAATTTGGAACGAGCAACATCGGTCCATGGACCCATGTTGCTCTTTGTTTTCCCAAAAAACATCGTTTAGGGCCTCAAAACAGCTCCGAAAGTTTAGGACTCGAAAAACTGCTAAAAATAGTAAACTGTGCCGAAACTGAAAAACTGAAAGAGACAATGGTGGAGCCCCAAGTGGAACAGGCGGGTGACCACCAATATCCACCTGGATCATTCCTCCCCCCTTAGGAAGCAATGGTCCCCATTGCGTTAAGTTCCTCCATGAGATGATGAAATTTCTGCTGAACTTGGTCCCTGGTGAACCACTTTCCTTGGTGCAGGAGTTAGCCAGCTTTGACAACCCGATATAGTTGGATCTTCTGTTGGCGAGTGTTCTTGATTTTCATGTCCACGATACAATCTGTGGTGGCCTGTTCCATGCAGTCTGGATTTAACTCTATTGGTGTGAGTTGTTTTGCAATGTCTGAGGTGTCCAGTAGAGGTGGGAAGTAAGGACGAAGGCGATCCACATTGAAGACTGGGTGCAGAACAAGGAATGGTGGAATATTGAGCTCGAAGGCATTGTTCCCTACAGCCTTGGTGATGGTGTACGGCCCGTATCGGAGCGGGCAAAGCTTGCGGTGGGGTCCAGTGAGGCGCTCCTTCTGCAAATGTAGCCATACTTTGTCGCCCACCTGGAAGTTGTGTGGCACCCGGTGTTGATCATGGCGTTGCTTGTACTTGGCATTGGCTCTGTCCAATATATCATGAACCTGTTGGCGAATGTGTTGAATGCACTCGATGAAGCTACTTGCTTTGTCAACTTCAGACTAGACCTTAGCTGAATTGGCCTGAGCAGCTGCAAATTGCATGGCTACGTCAATGGGACATGGTGGCTGGAATCCCAAGCCCACCTGAAAGGGATTATGGCCGATTGAACTATGGAGAGCCCGATTATAACTATGTTGTACATAGGGGAGGCTCTCGTCCCATGTGCGTGGATGCTTTGAATTGTACATGCGCAGAATGTGTACAATCATTCTGTTGACGACCTCTGTCTGGCCATCTGTTTGGGGATGGAAAGCTGTGGACTTGGTGAGCTTGGTATCCAACATTGACTAGAGGCTGGACCAAAATGTGCTGAGAAACCTGCTATCCCGATTTGATATGATAGACTGTGGGATCCCAAAGTGCACCCACACTTGTTCAAAGAAGAGTTTAGCAGTGGCTTCTGCTGTGATATTCTTCTTGCAGGCTGCCATAATGGCCATTTTCGAGAATCTATCGACGACCACAAAAACACAGTCATTTCCCTGCTTAGTAGAAGGTAGGCTCGACATGTAATCCATGGAGATGGATTCCCAAGGTCGACTAGGGGTAGGTAGAGGAGTATATAGGCCTTGCTTCTTGATGGTCGGTTTGGCAATGGCACAAGCAGTGCAGGATCTGATGTGCTTCTCGACATCCTTTCGAAGGTTCGGAAAATAGAAATACTTCTGCAAGATTGCTATTGTTTTCTCGACCCCGAAATTCCCAGCGACTCGACTGTAGTGTGCTTCCCATATCATCTTGGCACGCTCGCTTGAAGGAACACAAAGGTGTCCCATGTGACATAAAATTGCATCTTGGAGGTGAAAATTTAGAACTTGCATACCCCTCAAGAGTGCCTTGTAAGTGTGGCCGAATTCTGGGTCACTCTCATAGAGAAGCGGCCAATCAAAAGTCTTGTTCCCACAAGAGTTGAGCACAGTGGTGAGCGCCATGATCGGTGGTCGGCTGAGGCAGTCTGCAACATGATTGGTGCTACCCTTCTTGTACTTGATGTTCAAATGAAACTGTTGCAGATATGTGGACCACTTCTGATGGCGATCATTCTGCAACTTCCCTTGTGTCTGTATGAACTGCAGGGGCCGGTGGTCTATGTGGATGATTGTTTCCTTCCCCAAAATGTAATGCTTCCATTGTCGACAAGCTTGCACAATGGAGTACATTTCTTTGTCATAAGTGGGATACTTGCGAACTGTGTCAGACAATGTCTCACTGTGAAATGCCATTGGATGTCCCTGTTGAGTAAGAACTGCCCCAATAGCATAGTCAGAGGCATCTGTCTCGATCTCAAATGGTTGTTGCAAGTCTGGTAAAGTGAGCACTGGGGCAGAACAGAGGCGATTTTTCAATTCTGTGAACGCCTTCTATTGAGGTTTCGACCAAAAAAAATTTTCTCTCATTCCTCCCTTGGTGACTTGACTCAAGGGCCAAGTGATATGAGAGAATCCCAACACGAAGCTCCGGTAGAAATTAGCAAGACCCAGAAAGCTGCGAAGCTCTGTTATAGTGGTTGGGGCTGGCCAATCCCGAATGACTTGGATCTTGGCTGGATCCACATGCACCCCCCTTTCATTAATAATGTATCCCAGATATTGAACCTGGGTCATGCCAAAAGTGCACTTCTCCAAATTGGCACACAACTTGTGTTGCCGCAGTGTTTGGAGGACTTGTCGGATGTGGTGAAGGTGCTCTTCCCAAGTCTGGCTGAAGATCAAAATGTCATCCAAGTACACCACTACAAATGATTTGGTGAATGGCCGCAAGATGTCATCCATCATCCTCATGAAGGTGGCGGGAGCATTCGTCAACCCGAAAGGCATGACCAGCCATTCGAAAAGGCCTTCCTTGGCTTTGAAGGCAGTCTTCCACACATCGGAGGGTTCAATTGGTACTTGGTGATACCCAGACTTCAGGTCGATCTTGCTGAAATATTTTGCACCTTTGAGTTGGTCTAGAAGGTCATCAATCCATGGGATTGGGTACCTATTCCGGACAGTGATCTTGTTCAGCGCCCGATAGTCAATAATGAGTCTCCACGTCACATCCTTCTTCTATACCAACACGATCGGGCTCCCACAGGGCGATGAACTTGGTCTGATGTGACCTTCTTGACCTTTGCTGCACTTTGACACCGGAATCTGCCCTCTTGATTTCCATCATTCTCCATAACGGACGCCGATAGACTCGATTAGGTAGGTAGCGAGGCGCACAGGGTGGATCCATCCCGGGTGCTTGACTGGCGACGGTGCGAGAGGAACCCCTGTGGGTGAGGTGAATATGTCCCCGTCACTCCTCCACAACCTTATCCATTTGTTGTTGTTGTGCGGAGGAGCCATTACGGAGAGGTCGTGGCCACAGATCTTCTTTCTTTCCCTGGGGTGGATCATTAGGAAAACAGATTTCAGGAAAACAAATTTCGTGGTTTGGGAAATGAGCTTACTGCATTGTTTTGCAGTAACCAAAGAGATAGTCGTAGGAGGTGGTACCTCTGGTATCCTGTACAACTTATTTCCCAAAGTAATAATAACAGCACGAGGTCGAGACTCATACACAGCATGACGCTTCCACAAGTATGGTTGTCCTAATAATACATCAGAAACATCAATAGGAACAACGTCACATAATACCTCATCCGTGAAGGGCTTGATGCTATAGGGAAGGCGACACTGCCGGCTGACGCGGAGATCTCGTCCTTGGTGAAGCCACCCGATGGTGTATGGATGTGGGTGAGCTGTGGTCGGCAAGCCCAACCGCTTCATGGCGTCTGCTGAAATGAGGTTCTTTTGGCTCCCATTGTCGACAATGAACTGTACAAGGGAGCCCTTTACCCACATCTGGGAGTGGAAGAGACGTTCCTCCTCCTCTGGATCTTCTGGTTCCTCCTTCTGGACCTTTGTAGTGGCAACAGTGGCGTTGGGCTCTGCATCAATAATCTATTTCCCTTTTTCATTCCCCTTTTCAGGTTCTGATTCAGAGTCGGAGCATGCATCTGACTCAGAAGCCCTCATCTCGGCCACTAGCGACTGCTTGGCCCAACACTCACTTGTGTTGTGAGTGGAGCTCTTATGGAACTCACACCACTTTCCCGTGTCCTTCTTTGGCTTTGCGGTGCTGTTCTTTTCTTGTGGATTTGATGAGTTTTCTTTAGCCTCCATGCCTTGGCTCTGTCCTTTGTTCTGTGGTTTGGAAGCACCTTTCCCTTGCTTTTGATTCGCAGATCCAAAGTCTCGCTTCTTCTGCTTGAATTTCTGCTCAATCTTGGCAGCATACCGGTATGCCGTACCAAGCGAGGAGATGTCAAGGAACTCCATTTCCTCCTGAATGTATTTGTGCAGACAGCTGCGATACTTTAGCACGAGATGTTTCTCTGAATCTTTGATACCCAACTTTGTGCGCAGGGTATGGAACAGATTCGTCAGCTCATGCACATCTTGATCCCTTTGTTGTCGCAGCGTGGTCCATTGTATGTACTTGTCCTCATAGCTCCCCACGGGATAGTACTGTTCCTTGACGGTGTCTCGGAAAGAATTCCAAGTTGGTATGGCCGAGAACAGAGAGGGTTCTGTCTGGTCCTTGTTCTCACAGTAGGTTTCCCACCAGTACTTAACATGGGGGGTAGCTTTGAGGAGTGCAAAAATAATCTTCTCCCGGTCTAAAAAGTCATGAACTGAGAAATATCCTTCTAACAGATTCAACCATCTATCTACGGCATCCGCGTCTATTTGACCCTCAAATATGGGAATGTCAAAATTTACTTGTACCTTAAAAGGAGTCGCGCCTCCAGAGTGGCTGCTGGATGCAGATGCGCCGTCGGTGGGTAGCCGTTGAAGGATCTGAGCAAAGTTATCCATCATCGCGTTCCTTTGTTTTTCGAGGGCCTCCTCGAGCAATATTTTGATAGGATCTCGTGCTCCCTCATCTTTCTTTTCGTCCCCCATGGGCGTCCATCGAGGTTTGCAAGGCTGATCTTGCAAAGGTTCCACCAGATCGAGCCCTATCTCCTTATACCCCAACCTCGTTGGGGACATGCAAAGAAGGATCGAGAAAAAGCAGACCGCTCTGATACCACTGATCTGGATTTATGTAGTAATGCAACAGAATAAACATATAACCATAAATACAGAGATGCAGCGGAAATAACACTTCATTTCATTAATATCAAAGAACTAAAATTTTCTTATAGACAGAATGGAAATAAAGCTAGCTAGGGCGCTGGTAGCTATCTCTGAGAAGAGATGTGGCTGCTACATGCCTCTGAACTGAATTATAATGAGGCTCGAGGGCCTATTTATTATTTAGAAACAATGGGAAATCCTAAACAGCCAGAACCCTAACCCTAGGAGATGAAGTGCCAAAACTATGGGCCCTGTTTGGGTAAATTGGTGTTTCAACTTCCCAGGGGCATAACTTTGGCATACGATCTCCGTTTGACGCGTACCATACCTCGTTAGAAATATCTATCCGAGGAATACAAATTTGGAATGAGCAGCATTGGTCCATGGACCAATGCTGCTCTCCGTTTTCCCAAAAAAACGTCGTTTAGGGCCTCAAAATAGCTCCAGAAGTTTAGGACCTGAAAAACTGCTAAAAATAGTAAACTGTGCCGAAACTGAAAAACTGAAAGAGACAATGGTGGAGCCCCAAGTGGAATAGGCGGGTGACCACCAATATCCACCTGGATCAGTCAACACACAAATTGAAAATGGGTGTAAGAGGAATGCATGACAAAGATAGAATGAGAATATGCATGGTGGGTGTATGTAATAACAAATGGGCACGCAGAAGAGAAATGAGGAAGCACAAAAGATAAGAGAAGGTGGCTACAATCCAATACCCTATAATGGGACATTTATCCCTGTAAAAATTTGGTGTGGCTAGTGTCTTCTTGTTGGTTGGTAATGGGCCGTTGAAGATTTGGTGGAGATAAATGACTCACTTAGTGCTTGTTGAGTAAGCTGATAAACCCCTAAGTGCTTGCTAGAGAGATGATAAACCACTTAGATCTTGCTAAATGGTTTGATAAACCACTAAGGTTCTTGTTTGATATCAATCACTTGGTAGGCTAAGACACTCAAGTGCTTTCTGAAAAGGGTTGATAAACCACTAAGTGCTCTCCTTCAAGACTGATAAACCATTTAAGAGCTTCCTTGGAATTTAATGCAATTTATTTTACTATTATAGTTGGTTAAAAATTGAAAAATGACCTCGATGTGTTGAATTTCAAAGTTGAAATGATTTTTGACTATAAACAAGTAGGATTGCACGTTGAGTTGCAACTCATGGATTGGGAATCCTATCAATGTATTTTTGCGTGAGATATTTTTGACTACAAGTATATATGGTTGCATGCTAAGTTAAATTGTAGAGATAAATGAATTTTGATTGAATTTATGTGAAGTAGCATTGTTGAATGATTGGTTCATAGAAGGGGTGGGATTCCTAAGTATGATGATAGTTGCATTATGTTCTATGGAATGCACTATTGTAGTGTTATTTTTGTTTTTCTTGGTTTATACATGAATGGAGCATGAAATCATTACGTAATATAATGTCATGTCATAATATACCATGTGGAATGGTGATTATGGAATGTAGGGTCTAGCTAGGGGATAATCATAATTATGTGATTATTTATGTTATATTTTATTGAGAGGAATGATTTTCCTTCCTACAACATCCTTTGACGGATGATGTTTATTGCTGGTTTATTTTTGCTTGAAAGAAAAGTGAGTAATGTATGAGTTTGCATGCATGCATGAATGTGTGTGTGTGTGTGTGTGTGTGCGTGCATGTGCACGTATGTGTATGCATGTGTGCATGGGTGCACAATTAAATGAAAATGGAATGGATTGTAAATTAATCATGCATAAGTATTTTGAAGGCTGATTGTATGTATTTCTAATGAATTTTGGTATATATTCCTTGAAGTTATTATAGGAATGAGTGATCTCTTATTCATACCTTACACTAGTTGAAAATTCTTGTTATGACTAATTCTCACTTACAATAATAACCTTCATCTTACCATTTTTTGAATTCCTTGGCATTAAGTTGATGATGTAAGCATGTCGGGTAAATGATGCTTGAGAATGCATTTTGGTCTAGTATTTAGACTTATGCTAAGTAAATTTTTATTGTTTTGTTGAATGAAATCATTCAAATGGCATGGAGTCCCTAGTAATCATTGTCTAATGTTAGAAGGACAATTCCAAATGGTTGAAACCATGAATTTTGGATGCATAACAATCCATTCCAAACCCTAAGGGAATAATTTTTTCTTCCTTACCCTATACATGAACAATTAGAGTCTTCAAGACTCTATAAATCCATTTTCAATGCTTAAACGTGTCAATGAAGGCCTTTTATAGGTTATTAGGCATTGTTTATCCCTTGGAAGAACTTTGAAAATTTGTGATTGTTTAGAGTGGATTCTGATTCCTTAGAGAACTTAGGGAGTTTCATGTGTTATCGAGGAAAACTATTATTGGCCTACATATCAAGCCTAAATAAAAAATTTATTTCCAAAAAATAAAGTTGACTTCAATGACATCGACAAGAAAAATACATGTCAGTGAAAGAGATATTATGTATTAGTGATAAAGAAAAAATTTATTGGTGAAATAGATACTATGTATTGATGAAATGAAAAAAAGAAATCAATGATACATTACCTGAAAGGAAAGAATATGGAGTGAAACATTGGTGAGAAGAAAATAAAGGAGGGTGAACTGTTAGCAAGAACGATAAACATTCTTAGTAGTAAAGGGAATGAATCATTGACTAGTAAAAATAGATTTTAGTGAAATATCATTAGAGAAGAAGAATCTTTGAAAACTTTGTGAAGGGCATGTTTTATCCTCTTACAACATAAACAAATTTAGGCAATGACATGGTTAGTGACATTGTGTATCCTAATTTGTGTCACAACTTTTGAAAATTTTGGTTTCTAATAATTGTGATGATTTTTTTAAACATAAGTTTTCGTTCTTTCTTTTTTTATATCTCCACTTCTTAGAAAAATGTCCTTATTAAATTTTTAGTAGACCTATGAATGCTATTATTTTTTGGGAAAAACATGAAAAATGGGACATTGGGGTATACTTTTGAAGGCTATCCGTGCTTGGGAGAAAATGTGATGGTTAATATTTTTCAACACGAAACTTTCAAAATTTATTAGTGCTTGGGGAGGGGGGAACTACTCAATTGCACCTTTTGGGGAGAATCTTAAACTCATTAATTACTTTCAAAAGGTATTCTTTTGGTGTTATTTTAAAGGGTCCTACTTGTTATTTGTTTATTAGTCTATCATGGCTCAAGGAAATACACAATAATTCTACCTTATTATGCATGGAGATAGAGCAATAACCATACCAGCGATGAATTGGTAGAGTAATATAGATACCACGTTATCCATTGTATGTTTCCAAAGTATGGATGTTGATTTGGAATAAAGAAAATATGAATAAACCTTAACAATATTTAGAAGCCCATAATTTTGTTCCTCAAATTTGGATTTTGACAAAATAACACCTATTGGAAACCTCTCAAGGAGGAGAATATGATTGGGAGCTCAAAATTATCTTCGATTTATGTAAGATGAGTTTTTTTAAGATCCCATCTCCTAATGATACCTAAGGGCTTGGGTCTATGACAAAGTTGTATTGGAGTAGAGCTCAAACACTAGATTGATGTGGTCCATAATTTATCATAAAAAGGCTAAAATGATACAAATGAAGTAACTTTATCTAAAATCAATAGTTACCTTTTTATTTCAACTTAAAAGTGAGATAATGTTGAAGAGTCATAGTAAGTAAAAAAATAGTGAATTTAAACATGGAAGAAGCTTCACATATTATAGATATAGAATTACATGAAAGGAGGAATATTAAAGCGCCTCCAAATTGAGAAGAAACTATGAGAAGCCTAAAGGTAGGGCTTCAAAGTTATAAGGTAGAAAATGAAAGACTCATTTAAGAATAGGAGAAGAAAACATAATTGAATGATGTACTATTACAAAGTTTTCTTGAAATTCAAAATATTTTATAGTAGCGACCAACTATGAGCAACACAAAAAGAATCTATTCTTAGAAAGTGAAAGGCCATCTAAAATTTATAAAATGGGATAACACAAGTGATTTAGTGAAGAGTTCCTCTAAGAAAAGGAAACATTGAATCAAAAACTTATAGTGAGGACTCATCAATAGATCCCTCCAGTGAAGGTGCAACTACTCACGAGGAAATATTGAGTAATGGAACTAAGCATGCTTCCCACAAGAAGACAAAGAAGAAATATTGAAAGAACCCTTAGTAAGAATAATTTAAGAAAGCTAAACCACCTACCTTTTTATGGTCAAGATGAGATTAATGAAGAAGCACATGCATGGATTCTAGGACTAAAGAAGCACTTTCAAGTGGATGATTATTCAAAGAACATGAAAGCAATGGTGGAATTTTTTAACATTCGAATGGACAAACTTCTATATGGTGGGAAGATCTCAAAAATTTAAAAGGGATAATCAAAAGAAAGATCATTTGGAAGTAGTTTTAAAATTTACTTCAGTAGAAGGTACTATGATGGAAATATCAGAGAGTTTCATGAGTTGAAGTTGGGATGGATGACCATGGATGACTATTTGAATATATTTATATAATTTTTGTGATATTTTCTCGATATCAAGAGTGAGAAAGTAAGGATTCTATGCCTTCTTAATGGACTTCCACAATATTATCAAAGCATGATAGAGTTTGATGAACCCAATACCTTTGAGGAACTATATAGAAGGATAAATATTACTATGAGAAACCCAAACATAGGTTGGAGTTCCATAATTTGTGGAAGAAAGAGGATAAGACTAATAAAAAAAGAAAGGACTTAAGTCACAATAGTACAAATTTGGATAAGAGTGTAAATCCAAGTTATCTAGCTAAATGAAAGTTCCATTTATATCATCAAAATAGAAACAAGCTATTAGAGATAGTGGAGGAAAATTTGAGGAATCAAAAAAGGGGATCCTTGAGGCACTGTGGTTGTGGAGAATAACATGTTTCAAGGTTGTCCAAACCAAAAAAATGATAGTAGGTGGGCTCGTAGTGCTTGAGAGACTACCATTATCAATGATGTAACCTTAACCATCCCTTGAATGCACACTTTCATGGATAATAAACAAGAATACCACCAATAATTAATGGTAGAAGTAGACGGCATGATTTCATAATGACCCTTTTCTATTTTGATTGACCCAAAAGCTAACCTTAGTTATATTTCACTCAAATTTATTCATCAGAGAAATTTTAAGGTTAAAAAAGGGCCTCAAAACAAAATGTACCATAAAAATTAACCTTATAAGAACCAATAGGATTCAATATGATGATGTCAACCATGGGGGATGATTCACAATTTTTGGAATAAATATGTAAAAGGACAGAAAAAACTACTTTTTGAACTCGTATTTTCAACTTATCTCCCTACGATTTTACTCAAATTTCGAGCGGGAAAACTCATTGGATGCATAATTAAATTTTTCATCTAAGGAGTATGCATGTTGCATACTTTTTATGGAACCTACTACAAAAAAAATCTGAAATACATGAAAAATGTGATTGCAATAACGTTTTTCATGTATTTCACATTTTTTTGTGTAGCGGGGTCTATCGAAAGAAATCACATTTTTCATGTATTTCACATTTTTCGTGTAGTAGGGTTCATAAAAGGTATGCAACATGGGTAATCCTTAGATGCAAAATTAAAATTTTCATCCAACGAGTGCTTCAGCTCAAAATTTGAGTCAAATTACAGGGAGATAAATTGAAAATATGAGTTGAAAAAGTAGTTTTTTTCTTTTTTCCTTAATCACGTGATTTCATATTATTTTATTATTTACACTATTATTTTATTATTTATACTATCATTTAATAATATTTCTTAGAATACCCATTTTATACCTCAACATTTCTCTAATGGCTGCTTGTGTTCTTCAAAAAATATAAGCATAAGAAATCATTTTTGGTCTTGCTAGTTGTAGTGACTAAAATAAAAGTGAAACATTCCTAGTTTAGATTATGACGAGTTTCACATGTGAGTAATTGTAATAGCCCTTTATGTTACCCTCATTTAAATATTACTATGTGAATTTCTTGATGTAAATAATTGTAAATGAGAAAAATTACAAAATAGATGAGCTAGAGGAGTGGACATGAATTTAGAAATCTAAGGAGGAGTTGCTTGTGCAAGTGATTACTCAAATGTGACACCCACTTCATTTAATTTTCCCCATATAACTCCTTTGATGAATCAATTGTATGTTGATGCAAACATTGAAGTTATGTATGGGCAGGCTGAGTGAAAGATGATGCCCATGTTGTCCTTGTCCCCATGCGACATGCTGGGATAGTCAACACACAAATGGAAGAGAAGTGCAAGAGGAATGCGATAAAAAGATAGAACAAGAATATGAAAATTGGGTGTATGCAACAATAAGTGGGGCACATAGAAGAGAAACGAGGAAGCATAAAAGATAAGATAATATGGCTACAATCCATTTGGTGTGGCTAGTGTCTTATTTTTCGTGTGTGACTGACCACTTAAGATCTGGTGGACATAAATGACTCATTTAGTGCTTTTCAAGTAAGTTGATAAACCCCTAAGTGATTTCTATCGATTTAATAAACCACTTAGAGCTTTATAAATGGGTTGATAAACCACTAAGGTGCTTTTCTGAAGGTTGATAAACCACTTGGTAGGCTAAGACACTTAGGATCTTGCTGAAAAGGGTTGATAACCCACTAGGTTCTTTCCTTGGAGGTTGATAAACCACTTAAGTGCTTACCTAGTAATATGATAAACCACTTGCACAGTGGGCCCTAGAATCCTATAGTGCTTTCACTGAAAATATAGCTGATAAACCTCCCTTAGAGTGAGGTTAATCTCTTAGAATAAGAAAAACTTCACTGAGCCTTGGGTGAATCTTGTAATCTATTATAGAGTGGTGCATATTCATTGTGGTGCTTAGAACAAGAGGTAGTTGATAAACCACCTAGATATTGCACTCCCTCTCTAGTTTGATTGAGTACTTGTTATTGGTGAGAAAATTTCCTTGAGAAATTAACTCCTAAACTCTGAATTATGCTTGGGGGTGTTCAATCACAAGAAATACTATAATGTAGCTAGCCTATAGTTGGGTGGAGAGTTGAAGTACCTCCCTCAGTTTCCAACCATTCAAGTTAATCAAATAAGTATATTTAATCATGTATATACGTGTTCCATGGATGATTAATAATGCTTGATATGCGAAATGGAAGTATATGGGTTAACACTAGCAATGGAGGAATGTTGATATTCCTATATGCTTATGATGATGAAAGGTTTTTCGATGTGTTCACATGATCAAATTGGTTTAATAGAAATCAAATTTTTTTATCATTATTTCAAGCTATAGAGTTAGCTACATGAATATGGATGGTTGTTTGAATGAGATCAAGAGTAGATCTATGTGGTCTGAGTAATTTGATATTTTTCTTTCCTTGCTAAATTATGTATGTTGTATGAGTTTGATGTTGGGTCTTAACCCCTTTCTATGTCTTGGAAACCATTTTCTTTATAGTGTTCTATGAGTTTGTATCATTGCTCGTAATTTCTTACCATCAATGACATTTTGACCTCGGGCCCTTGGTCCATAAGTTATGAGAGTAGGAGATCATGAATTCATCCCTTTGTTCATCTACTTTTAAAAATGTAGCTTGATACATTATGCAGGCCTGTGGCCCTAGGCACACTAAGTAAAATTGAATTGGGGAGTAGTCAAAATTACATGAGATTGGGATGATGAGTGTGAAACCATATGATTCCAAGGTAAAATTGAAACGGGGCATAGTTTTAAATGAGCGGTGGATGGGATAATTTTTTTGGGGGACCCCATTGGGATGATGTTTGCACGGGTAGGATATTGTCGGGATGATGTGTGTGTGAACCAAGGCTCTTTAAGGAGGCTTGAGATACGTGTAGATTGAAATTACCATAGATGAGATGATGTGAGTGTGGGTGTGACCCTCCCAAGTTCTCGAGTTTGTGAGTTGTTGGATGAATCTAGAATTAGGATGATGTGTACATGAACATGGGTTCTTCAATAGTTTAAAATGGGGTGAATTTGAAAGGAGCAACAATGGGATGACATATATGTAGGTGGGAATCCAGAGGGGTGATGTGTATGCAACCCTAGGTGATTATTGGGCTGCTAAAATAACATCATTTTACCAACCTTTCACTTCACTTTTTAACCATATTTCTCTTTCCCATACCCTTACATTAAACTATTTTCATGATTACATCAACTTTAGAATTATTATTTTCCAATGCATCTGATAATTAGTGTTTTTGAGTGAATTTATGATTAAATATTGGAAAAATAACATGTTTTCACTTATATATGATAGTGGGATGAGTTTCATGATGTTTGTAGGTGTATTTGGAGACTCCAACAAAGTCATTTTGAACACCAAACCCGAAATTCGAATTTTTTCTTCAACCCCTTGAAGATTTGATGAAGATTTGGGAGATCCATTCAAGCATACTTCATGAAGAAGAATCATGGAAGTTTTGATAATTTTTCTTATCAAAGATATTAGATATTTGTGAGAGGATTTATAGAGATGTTACCTGCTAAGTTTTGGCACATGGTTGTAACCACATGATACATTTGTGGATCTATAAGTGATTTGTGGATCTCAAAAATTTGCTAGTTATCTCAAGTTAAATAGAAGTTCCTCCTCCATTCAAAGAAGGAGGATTCTTGGAGCATGTATCCAACTTATGATGGAATAGAATAAAGCTTACTTTTACATAATTTCCATTCTATAGTTTTAGATGTAAATTACTTTAATGTAGTGTATGAATTTATGGAATAGTTTGTCACTTTTCTCTTAGGATAATTGAGCTCACTCCAAATTGATCAAGAAAGCAGTTTATTTCATTATAAATAGTTATGAATATTGGTTAGATTTAGATGTTGGTTTATAATCTTGATTGTTGTTAGGTCCCGTGAAACATTACGAAGAGACCTCCTATAAGGGAGTCTAATGTTTTCTTGCTTACAATAACTAATTCATGTAACTCATCTTAATGGTTTCTATAGGTTTATATGCTTTACTATTTTCATTAGGAATACTTGGATAATTTTTATTTTTGATAGGTCTTGTGAAACATTATGGAAGGACCTCCTATAAGGGAGCTTAGTGTTTTCTTGCCTACAACAACCAAGTTTGTTTGCTTAGTTTAGAGTCAGTTCCTACTCCTGCATATATTTTGTTGACATCATCACAAGCTTACGAGTATCCTTGGCTGATAATCTAGTGTAATCAATTTAAGCAATTGAATTACATGGAATTTTTGGCGCGTTGTCTGGGATGGTGCTATGGGATTAGGCATTAGGATTTTTTATTTTATTTTTGGTAAGTTGGGCTATTCTATTAATTTCGAAAACATAAAATTACATATGCTACAGGTTGGGTTAGCAAGATGCACTTAACCGGTCCCAGCCTTTGTTATAATGTTTCTGGGCTACCTCGGGGGAGGAAACCAACCTAGAAAAAAACTTAAAACTGAGGAACACATTGTGCGTAGTAGCGCTAACATATCTAAGAAACACAAAGTAAACAATAGCATAAAGGCCCTAAGGGCAAGCATGAAAAAAAACATAAGAGAATTGTGTAGCTGTGCAGACTTTACTTATCATCATCATCATCACCATTGGGGTTCTCCTCCTCAATGGGACAAGTAGGAACCTGTGCAGTAGCAACCTCCACCTCTACCACAGTACGCCTGAGAATGCCCACTAGAGCGCAGAGGATGGGGGAGTATGGGTCTACATTTTTGGGAACACGTGTCCATATGCCATCAAATTCCATGACCCAGAACACTATTACCAATGAAACGGGAACTATTACCTCAAAATGGGAACTCTAGCCCAAAAACACTCAAAAAACATGAAAAAAACACCCCAAAAACAAAAAGTGTGTATTCCAGAATGCATTTGGTTTTTTCTCAAGGTCAAATTTCAACATTTTATAAAATTATGCTAAAAATGAAATTGTTTCTTGAAAAAAGGATTGAAAAAACACCCTCAAAACAAAACCAGTTGATGCTGGAATAACAAAAAAAAACATTGTGTCACACTTTTGACACATTATAACAATGGAATTAAAGACAACATATTAGGACATTGAAAAATCTTAAAATTCTAAAAATTTTGATAGATAATGTTAAAGATAAACAAAAACATGTCTGAAGGGCTTATCATTTTGAACAATTTTCATCCATGTTGTTAAACATAAAATATCTTGACTCTAAACAACCCAAAAATTGTAATTATTATCAACCATAACATTAAAGATAAAATTTTGTAGCACATAAAAACCTTAATGACAAGTTGTAAATCTCGATTTTTTCAATCTTAAGTTTTCAACATACTTGAACAATGAAATTATGGAGAAAATATATCACTTAATCAATTTTTAAAAATGAACAAGTAAATGAAAAATTTATTATTCCAAGAGTAAATTTAATTTTAAAGGATAAAAAATTATCTCTTTTCAAATCTTAGCATAAGACAAATTTAAATCTAATTGCAACCAAAACCTAAAAGTCAAGCATCAAAACAAAGTGTCCCCTTTCAATGATGCATATAATTATTAAAAATTTTAAAAGTATCTTATATCAAATGGTAACAACTCATAATATCATGGTAATATCACTGCATAATCTAAAATATCAACATTAATTTCTATTTTCTATTTTAATTTTAATCAAAATATCAACATTGGTACATTGAACATAACATAGATTATTTTTGTAATTCATTGTTCCATTGTCGATATTCTAAAGAGATGAATTATTCATAATTAAAACATATAATCCAACAAACATAGAAATTCCTCATAACTTCATGAAAAATCAGATGGAAGTCAAAAAATTTATTTCAAGTTACCATGCAAACATCAATTACGTAAAAGTGTCTTAGACAGATATTCAAAATCAACCATAGGTTCTGGCACACCATCAGAACCTACATCTTCAGATGAATGACTCAATGCAAATGAAGATGATCCATATTCTTCTCTTTCATCAACTAGTGCTCCATCTGAGTCAACATGCATACCACCATTTCAGAGTTCAAATGTCTTGTAGATCTACGACTACATTCTGCAAAGTCCCATCTCAACAGTAATTGTTCTGGTAGCAATTTCTTCAAAATATTTATGGTCTTCAACCAAAGAGTTCCTCTCTTTGTCAAATTTAAGTCATACACAAGTATGTCAACATCCTCCAATTTTAATACATTTGTGTGGTGACGATTTATATTTGTGCCCTTTCTTTTTCTCTTTCTGCATTTTTTCTTTTCAACTACCATCTCTAGGTTGTACACACCATTGAAAGGGTGGGTACTTGTGGCATACCAATGTACATCAACAACTATAATACCTTCATTTTCATTAATGACCTTTATAACCTTCGCAATCCAGAATGGAAAGCCAAGTGGATCTTCATCTGCTAACACTGATATCATGCAACCCTCCTTAACATCCTGCACAGAACCCCTGTAAAGGTCTTCCATGGCTTCACGTTGTGCACGTGATCTTCTAAAACCAATATATATTTATCTTTCCTCTACCTCTAGGGAATTAATAATAGCTTGAGGTTATTTTTGTTCAACAATGTGTGTTTCCTGATGTTCATTTGGCATATTTTGTGGCCAAAAAAAAGGAGTCTTCAAAAGCGTATCCATATTTATTGATCTTGAAATCATATCACTTTGATTACTGAAAAAAGACTCCCACCAAACTGAATCAGCAACATCAAAGAACTCATATGTATCTCTAATACATCTTTTAATTTCCTCCAGACATTCAGAATAATTTATGTCTCTCTTATGCCTTCGTGCATTATGGAGTTCAGCAACTGACTATAATAACAATATCTTTGATGAAAATATTGGACACTCTGGAATGAACTTCAAAAATGCTAAACCCGATGATGGCCCCCATTCTGCAACAGTTGAATACTTCTTGCCCCCATATAAGTGTTATCTCATCAATTTTTTTGATACGAAATTGATGCTGAAAGCTAATGTCGTTAAGTTGTTCAATGCATTTCTCCTCACCATGCGATCCCAAAATAAACCTTCACATGTCAATAGTTTCTTCCAACACATGAAAAATAGGCTTTGGAATGTATGATTTCTTAATACATTCAATTAATGATGGCAAGCTCCCAACACATTTCCTCCTCAATGTTACTGAAAAACGACTGAACATTTGATCAATATGATCATGAGTATGCCCAACAAGAAGGAAATCAACGTTTATATTTTAAAAATTCCCACTTCAACGAGCATGTTTAGATACCCAAAAAGAACTTGATTTTTGTTTTCACGACTTGTGTTGTCTAATTGTAAATACAAAACTTCAGGAAGAATACCAGACCAATGAGTAACCACATCATGGATTATATTTATGGTCAGATTTTCATCATTGTGAATATTTGGAGTTGTGAAGAAAACTCTTGGAAACATCTTCTCATTAAAGACCATACAACCAACCAAGTGAAACTGAATGAAATTTTCCTCCTGTAATTTTTTTAGCGTGCGGAAAAAATGTGGAAGAAGTGTTTTCTTTTGGTCCATACCATCAATTATCAAACCCAGATATTTATTTGGATGATCATAACACTTATTTCGATGTTTATACAAATTTTTCCTTTCACTTGTTTGTTGATTGCAATGGACTTGAAGTTCTTTGACAATGGAATATGTACATAAAATAAAAGAAACATATGAATAAATATATTTTCATAATTGATAACTATCCAATTTTAAAAAACAATGTTTTGAACGCATACCTCTTTCTGCCCCTTGACATTTATCTATTTTTTCTTTAAGAGAAGCACATGTGCTGCAAACCCCCATCTTTGTCTTCTTAGGAATACGAACATTGATGAATTCATTTTTCCATAACCTTGTAAAATAAGAATATGTAATAAAATTACCAACTCCTTCAACAGCTTCTGCATAATCTCTGTATAAGATGAATATTTCTCATCTCGAGAAATTATCTGGAATATGTATTGTGTCTTTATTTGGCATACACTCTCCATGATTTGAAAAGAAGTCTTTCATCCATGTCTTAGCAGTATTTGCAAATGGCCCCACCTCCCATTTATAACGTACTTCTGAATAATATGTGGGATGCTTTTCCAGTTTTTCTTGGATTCTTAACAAATGATAATTACCAATTGAATGCAACATTTTGAAAGCCTTTCTGTAGAACAATACATTCCCAATATGATAATCATAACCTGCTAGTGTAGATTGCATGCAACCCACTAAATATGAATTTTTCATGCTTTTATTCATTGACATATATGTTTTCCTTTTCTCCAAAACAAAGTTGAGATCCATATGTTTCAAGCAATCCCTTCGACAATATTCACTTGAAATCAAATGAACAACATAACTTTTTTTTGTGAGATATTTTGTCCTCACCCTTGTATAACTGGAATTTTTTGGATTGATATGAAAAGGTCTACTCCTACTCCTAGTTGCAATATTTTCTTGCAACGGCTTCATCATTCCATCATCCTTTGTAAAAGCAGTTTCATCACCATTAGGAGGAATATTATCCCCACTATCATCATCCTCAACATAGTTAATAAATTCATCAACATCATTGCATAGAAAATTTTCTTTACCATCATCACTTGAAGAAAACATTTCACAAGAATCATCGACGTTTTTGTAACCCCGACTCAGACGAAATTCTTCACCATCTTGATCCATGCTTTCAAATTCTTCCCTGAGAGGATTCAATTCTTCATCACCATGAGTGTCTTTGAAATGATCACTTAGAGAAAATGCAATATTCAGATCTCTGCCTCTAAAATTATCATTTGAAAGAAACTCTTCATCCTCCCCTTCCTCAGTTGTGCTCTCATAATCCTTGGGATTAGGCATAAGTGGAAGCTTTGAATTTATATTCACTATAATTTCTTCATCCCGCCCCTCCCCTTCCTCACTAGTGCTCTCATAATCCTTAGGATTAGGAATAAGTGAATTCCTTGAATCTATATTTATTGGAAATTCTTCATCCCCCCTTCATCAGTGGTGAACTTATAATCGTTACAATTAGGATGAAGTGAAAATTTTTGCTTTGGAAATTCATCCCCCTCTTCATCAGTGGTGCTAGCATAATCCTTAGGATTAGGACAAAGTGGATATTTTGACGCTGCAAATTCTTCATTCCCCTCTTCATCAGTGGTGCTAGCATAATCCTTAGGATTAGGACGAAGTAAATATTTTGACTCTGCAAATTCTTCATTCCCCTCTTCGTTTGTGGTTCTCGCATAATCCTTAGGATTAGGACGAAGTGGATATTTTGACTCTAGAATTTTTTCATCCCCATCTTCATCAGTGGTGCTCGCATAATCCTTAAGATTAGGACGGAGTGGATATTTTGACGCTATAAATTTTTCATTTCCCTCTTCATCAGTGGTGTTGGCATAATCCTTAGGATTGAGACAAAGTGGATGTTTTGACTCTGGAACTTTATCATTCCCCTATTCATCAGTGGTGCTGGCATAATCCTTACGATCAGGACGAAGTGGATATTTTGACTCTGGAATTTTTACATCCCCCTCTTCATCAGTGGTGCTAGCATAATCCTTAGGATTAGGACTGAGTGGTATTTTGACGTTGGAAATTCTTCATTCCCCTCTTCATCAGGGGTGCTAGCATAATCCTTAGTATTAAGACAAAATGGATATTTTGACTCTACAAATCCTTCATTCCCGCTTCATCTGTGGTTCTCGCATAATCCTTAGGATTAAGCTGAAGTGGGTATTCTTCATCTCCCCCTTTATCAATGGTGCCCTCATAATCCTTAGGATTAGGAAGAAGTGAAAATCTTGACTCTGGAAATTCTTCATCATACCCTTCATCACTGTTGCTTTCATAATTCTTAGGATTAAGAGTAAATGGAATAACTAACTCTTGATTTACAGAAATTTCTTTTTGCTGCGTCTAATCAATTTTGTTCTCATCATCCTTAGGATTACGACCAAGTCAATTTTTTGACTCTCTATTCATGGTGAACGAACTCCTGTTATATTCATCACTTTGAATAGAGTTGTTGCGTGACGAAGATGTTGATGTTGTACAAAGAAAAACTTCGCTATCAGAAGAAAGCATGGGTTTCAACAAGAATAGGTTGAATGATACAAATGCCTCTCCCACTTACAATATATAGCTTAAAGACTGAAAATTTCCCTCCAAATCCCCCCCCCCCCCACAAAATTTCGCGAAAAACTTTCCCTCCAAATTTTCCCCCCAAAAAATTTCACGAAAAACTTTCCCTCCAAAATTTTCATTTCAAATATTAGTCAAAAAATGTATTTAAATTTTTTTTAATAAGTTGTTTGTGATGAAATATTTTACCGATATTTATATTCAAAATATCCACAAAATATTTCTATCATGCATGCCTTCCAAACTAAAATAATGTTGTTATTTTAATGATTTAACATTGACTACATGTAAGTATTAACTATAATATTACTATAATACCTACATGCAAATATTAACTATTTTAACTATAATTACTACATGTAAATATTTTAAATTTTAAATTTTAAACCTACATTATATTCATCTAAAATATATTTCAAAATTTCTTAATAAACTGTTGGTCTTGAAATATTTCACCATACTTTCTATTCAAAACATCCACAAAATATTCCTTTCATGCATGCCTTCCAAACGAAAATAATTTTCTTATTTGAATGATTTAAGATTGACTACATGTAAATATTAACAATAATAACAACATGCAAATATTAACTATTTAACTATAATATTAACTATAATTAACTACATGTAAATATTTTAAATTTTAAAATTTAATCCCATGATTTTAAACATTGAGTACATGCAAATATTAACTATGATAACTACATACAAATATTAACTATTTTATCTATAATATAAACTATAATTAACTACATGTAAGTATTTTATATTTTAAATTTTAATCCGAGATTATATTTGAATTATTTAACATTCATTACATGTAAATATTAAATAAAATATTAACTATGATAACTACATGCAAATATTAAGTATTTTAACTATAATATGAACTATAATAAACTACATGTAAATATTTTAAATTTTAAATTTTAATCCCACATTCGTTAAACAGTAAACCAATCACACAATATTCGCTATCTAATAAGAATCATTGTTTCTATTCATCACATCACATCAAGTTTTCTGGTATTTGTTAAAGCAATTTTCTGGAGGTCTTGCGTTGGCAATGGTAACTTCGTGGAGTTATTGCATTGGCATTGGAGGCGTTGTGTTGCTATTGGTAATTTTATAGAGGTGTTTTGTTGGCATTGGTAACTTCTTGGAGGCATTGCATTGGCATTGGAGGCATTGTGTTGCTATTAGTAATTTTGTGGAGGCGTTGTGTTGGCATTGGTGACAGCGGTTTCTTGCATTTCAATGGTTAGTTTTTCTTCTATTCTCTCCATTTAAAGACGATTTTGGTGAAAATCTATTTTTCTATAGTTTTTGTGTTCAAAAACTATTTTTTAAAGGTTTTTAGGTTCGAAAACTATAATTTTTTTTTTTTTTTAGTGAAGAAAATGTTAAAAAAATAAAAATTTTAGGGTTTTTAAAACAAAAATTTAGAATTTTTTTTCTTTTTTAGGGTTTATAAGTTTATCTAGACAGAAAAATACATAAAATGACCATACACATAAAAAAATAGTTATATTATTATATTTTTATTTGTTTTTTTATTATAAATATATTGATGGTTTCATTATTTAAATTGTTTTTTTTTTTTTTGTCAATTTTTTTATTTTATATTCTAATTTTATTTTTTTAAATTTTAAATCTTATTTTTAGTTGTAATTTATAATATATATATATATATATTGTTTTTTTTTTAAATGGTAGAGTATTATATTTTATATTAAACAACAATGGTTGTTTTTATTATAATTGTTTTTTTTTTAATAAAAATTAAAAATAAAATTTCTTATTTATTTCTTACTTTATATTTTAAAACAAACTTTTTATTTATTTTATTTATTATTTTTTTAATTATAATGATAAAATTTAAAATTTATATTTATATTTTTAGTTCTTAATTAATATTTTAAAACAATTTTTTTAGTTTTTTTATTTATTGTCTTGTTATATATTATATTTTATAAATTTTTTATTGTATTGTTATATAGTTTTTTATTAAAAAAAAATTATTGTATTGTAGTGTATCGTTATATAGTTTTTTTTATTTTGTTTTTAAATAGTTTATATATATATATATATATATATATATAGATATATAATGTTTTGTGTTATAATAGTTTAGTTAAAAAAAAAAATTAATTGTTTATATAGTTTGTTTTTTTGTATTGAAAAAAATAAATAAATAAAAATGTATTTTGTCGCCCGTTGGGGGCCAGAGGCCAGCCGAATGGCCCCCCGTAGCGCCGCCCGGCCAACATTCGGCCCCTGGCTAGGCAGCCCCTCGCAGCATCGCCCAGCCGGCCTCCGGCCCCCGTCGGGCACGAAAAACGTTAAAGCTTATTTCTGATTGGAAAAATGCCGACGAAATAGATAAAACTGATTTCTCATGGTATCTTGAAGACAATGAAATGGAGGCTGATATACATATCTATCTAGTTTGTGGTATGATTGACTTACATGAGCCATATGATGTGATGGGAAGAGTACGAGACATATGTATGGTCCCGAATACAAACACTATATATGTTCTTGCAAGGAAGGCTAATAAATGTGAGAAGGTTAGATATCGTCTATCAAAGGTCAAGTATGACACAGATGAAATATCTACAAAGTTTTCTGAAGAAATCTCAAGCCAAATTGCAAATAATATTGTAAGTATGCTTATTTTTATTTCTGCTATACATTATTGCAAGGATGATTCATTTTTTTTATAAATTATTGATCATTGACATGTTTTATTTTGTTTCATAGGATTTTGTTCCGAGACTTTCAAACATGTTTGAAGATCGTTATTATTTGGAGCCAAATGTTATGAATGTGATCAACACTTTCCACACAGACAAAGCAGAGGAAAGGAGATTGAAGAAAAGATCAATAGCTCGTGACATTGCAATAGTACAAAGAGGGGATCAACCAAGAGTCACTAAGATGGGTCAATCTAGTAAACTTAAACATGTTTCTTTTGAAGATGTCAAATATGAAACTAAAAATTATGATAGAATTAGTGAGGAGGAGATTATAACTCGTGTGCAAAAGGAGAAAACAAATCAGACACCAAAAATAAAAATCGACAAAGATGTTTCTCTTTTACCTAATGACGAAGAGCTTGTTTATAAAAGAACTTATATGTTAACCAATAAGACTAGGAAATCAAATATTGGTGAACTTGTAAAGGTCATGAGCAGCAGTGAAGAAAAAACTGAAAGCTCTAATGGAAGCAGAGAAATCATAACCCCAAGTGCTGCATTAGAGGATGGCATTATTAAAACAAAACAAAACGCTATTCGATATGAGTTGAGGAAGAATAAATTAATTCTTGGTGACCAAACATTTGAGCTTAATGTCAGCCAATTTTATAGGCCATATGAAGGATAATCTCAATATCAAATTAGAAAGGCCCATCACCTACATGTACATAATCTGAAACATTGTTCAGGTTCAATCCATATGCGCATGTGGTGGATTATGTGGTTCTTTTCGATCCATGTCAGGTTCCAAACAAACAGGCATTTGACAAGACAAAATGTTTTTATTATAAATATTATGTAATTGGAGGGAACCATTCGGTAGAGGCTAAAAGATGATTGAGGAATATCCCAATAAATATCTTTTTCAAACAGTGAAATGCATCATTTACGTTGGCTTAACAAAAATAGAATCAAAGTTATTGGCATGGGATTATAATGCAGATAATGAGTACAGAATGAAAATGACTTTCATCCAAAGGGTCGGATTTATCCATAATGAATTCATAGAAAAATGTGGCGTGGAAAAGACACAATTTAGTCTAACATTTCAGAAGGAATGTTTAATGGAAATAGGTTATCAAATTGATGAAAAAAGCAAAGCAAAAGATGGAAAAATGAATACAAATTTATTCAGAAGCATGGATAGCATTTTTCAGTTGGAATTTAGAACTAGGGAGATATGGGATTTGATTGATGAGATTTTTGAGCAATGGGAGAATATTTCCATAAAAAATCAGAAGGTTAAAAAGAGTAAACCCATAATATGTACCAACAGTAAGACAGGTCCTTAAATGAAGCAGCTTCCAGAGGATATGACTATCACACCTTGGAGAACAATGCAAGGTGTGAAGGATGAGAAACTAGTAAAATCAGTACTAGCCTGTGTGAAGTCGGGTGAATTATCAATGGAAGAAATGTGTGCAGAATGTCAAAAGTAAGTTCCTTGAATTATTTCTTATTTTCCTTCATCATAATTTTCTTTTAAATAAAACATAATTATGTTGGTAGAATTTATGATACATGTCACTATATTAATGGTTTTAACTTGATTTATTCAGTCAGAAATTTTTTATGAAAATACAAGAACACATGGTTAAAATGTTGAATGAAGACAGTTGAGATGATGTTGTGCACCACACTACCCAGAAGCAAGTTCTACAACAACACTTAGAGATTTTTATATTGCATTCAATAAGGTATGTTGATTTATACATTCATTTTATTCATATTTAAACTATTTGTATTTTATTACTTATACATATATATATTTTTATGTCATTAAAGATGTCGAAGAAGGATGGAAATGGAGTACCAGATACTTTCAAAAGCTTTATTGAAAAAATTAAGTTGGAAAACATGAGAAAGAAGCGTCTTATGAATATTGAACTTGATCCTACTCTTAATCATTACATTTGGAATGGGCTCGACAGTATCCAATATTAAATAATACAAGGTGACTATGAAGACATTGCATCACTAATACCTAAAAGGGAATATGCCCTAGTTATTGCAGATATTCCTCATGGTTTCACTTTCCCAGACATTGAATATGATAGAGAACCATATACTTACCAAGCTTTTAGTAAAGTGGTTACGGGTTTTCAGGAAGTGACAACATCACCACTTTGGCGATTTGTGAAATTTCATTTAGACACACAGTTTCCAATGTTATTAACAAGCTTCAAGGGTAAAGCAAACTCAAGGATGCAACTTACATGGTAAGACTTTGAAATTGTATGTTTGATTACTCCTAAAAAAAATTATTCATGTAAAATTTAATTGAATTTTTTCTATGTTATGTTACAGGCATAAGTCAAATATTGTTTCTTCTGAAGATCAGCCTATTATAAATGATTGTGATTTCGTCCATGTTGAATGTTGGACAAAAGAAGATAGCTATAAGCGTATTCTTATGAATTGAGTATATGGTAAGAGTCATAGTCAAGTATTGGTTCATGATGCAGTTGTAAGAAAACTAACATATGAGGATAAAGATGAAAAAGGAGATATAGTTAACATTTATCAAAAACCACAAGCATTGATTAACTATCTTATAGATCTATGTTCAAATGAAGGAGAATTGGTTTTGGATTTATTCCTAGATTCAGGTAAGTTTTATTATACAAATTTAAATTTAAATATTTTATTTTTTACTTTTTATGTCTTCATACTAGTTTTCTTACTTATTTCTTTTGTGCTTGATGATTAGGTACAACACTAGCATGTTGCCTACTAAAAGGAAGAAATTGCATTGCCATTGAGAAAGACCCAGTGCAATGCAAATTTATTCAACAAAGAATTAACGCTCTTGAATTCCTTCCAGATGTGAAACAAGAAGTTGGTTTGAGGAAAGGAGATTTTAATGAATCACGTGTGGCAAAAAAAACAAAGGAACCTCAACCACCATTATATGGAATGATTGGAAAGGGACACTTTGGAAGATTTGCAGACATGAAAGATCCATTAGAAGATAAAAATGACCAAAATGAAGAAGACAATGTTGCAGAAGAAGTCATCAATGATGTTATAGATGATGTTGAACATGTATTAGTTGATATTGTTGATGATGTTTAAGTTATGCTTGCAAACAAAGCTCATTTTTTAGATCTATTAATCATTTTTACTTGTAATGTTTAGACTTTGATATTTTATGAGAATAACCCTTATTTTTTGCAAAAAACATGTGATTACTATTATGTTTTGACATAAAATTCAATAAAAATGTTATTTTCTTAAGTTTTTTTGTTAATATTCTCCCAAAAATTTAGTTTATTTAACATGTTTTTTTGAACAAAAAGTCCCTAAAAGTGTATTTTTTGCATTCTATTTATATTGAAAATTTGTATTTTTTTTTCATATGGTTCAAAATATTGGTTTTTTAGCGACAATTATTTGATGTGCATTGAAAAATTAATTAACAATACATAAACATGTAGAAAATATAAACTTTAGAATATTGACCCTTTTTCCATTTTTTATCTATGTGAAAAAGTGAAGATATCATTACAAATTTTTATTTTTATTTTTAAATATTTTTTTTATTTTTATTTTTAAAACACAAGTACATAAATGCACTTAAAAATAAACATCTCAGGGAAGAAGAAGACATTAGAAAATCTATAGTGTCAAAATCAATCCTATAAAAAACATTCGTGATGATACACCACCACTATTCAAAATCAACATAAAAAACATCACATAAAAAATAAAAAATAAAAATTAAGGTGCCAAAAACATGCTCCAATTTTTTTTTTTTGATTCTACATCACCACTTTTCAAAATCGGGTGTTTTTCTTGCTACCTCAAAAAGTAGGTACCAGTGCAATTACCTATTTCATTGGTAACAGTGTTCCAGATGTTCGTGTCCTCATCTTCCTTCTCCGGAGCTGTCGAAGGGGTAGAATTGCGATGCTGGGAGCGCGTTTGGGGAGAGATTGTCAACTTCCCTGAACCACGACCTCCTATCTGCGCAGCATGCTTGGAGGCGCCTGCACGCTGCTCGGGATCGGGACTCTGATGTGCAAAAGTGCTGGAAGAGGAGCCACCAATAGAATTGAGACGATTATCCTCTCCACGATGATAACGTCCTGGGAGAGCGCCTCTCTGACCTCCGTGGATAGTGCGTTGGAGAATTCTTGGAGCCATTGCACACCTATATCGGGGAGAGAAGTTTAGGAGAAAAAGTAACACACAAGGGCGAGCAACACTAGGGCTAGAGGGGAAGAAATATCTAAGGGGCAGATGTACAGGAGGGAATGCGACAATCCAAAGGAGACTGTGCAGCTCCACACTAGGAATGGGGCTTCGCAGCCATTTGAAGTCGGTGAGAAGCCAGAGCACAGTGAGGGGGGGAAGGCCAAGGTAACAAGTTGAGTAGTGAGAGGGGTAGGTAGCTCAGCTTTATAAAGGGGCGGGGATGAGTTCCATGAGGATAGCGATGAGTGGGCTTCGCACGTATCTGCGTGCAATGATTGAGAACCTGAGCAGGCTCAGGGGAAGGGATATGGCTACGATATTGGTTAATCATGATGGACATTAATGTTGATAGATGTGAGGTAATGCTCAAGGCATGGTGACGTAGTACCCGTCCTCTTGTCATGATTTCTGGTTCTGTGAATTTCGTTCGAGTGGCTAATGGTATTTGGATCCATAGTAGATGAAGCTTTGTGTGGGAGATCTCCGTTATTCGGGTGAGGTGGGATGTGATTGTCACACATGTCAATTCTGTCACCCATATCCGGGGTAGGCATTAGGAATTGAATTCAATACCAATATTTTTATTTATTTTGATTCATGGAAAAACTAACTCATGTTGAAAGGATGACTTGGTGACATCTAGATATTAGTAACATGAGGAAGTATACATAGGGGTTAGCTTTGAATGCCATTTTTAGCTGCATATGTAAAGCATGATAAATAGGATGCATAAATTTCAATCAATATTTTCACTATAAGAGTTTCGAACTAATCCATTTATGGACAAGAAAACTAGAATGGTGTTCAAACATTTGGAGGAGAGCCAATAGAATGAGGACTTAATTGAAGATTGGTTTCAAAATATGACTAGGCTACAACATTCTTCCATTCTTCAATGAATCGTAGCATTTAATCCAAATTTACAATTGATCTCTCATATCCTAATGAATATTGAGGTATATTTTTCAAATTTGGATGTGAGCATACTAGCGATTTTGATCCATAAATAGCTTCATTGGAAATACTCCTACACTTCAAAAAAAAAAGAATCTCTTTGTCAAAATAGAGTAGGATAGAATAGGAAAATACAATCAAGCTTGGAGTATTTTTGAAGTTTTTGATTTTCAAATTTGATTTCATTTATTTTCTTGGAAATTTTGGTGGTGCAGTAAGAGTCGAGGTATTCACTAACCATTGGCAGGAAGATCTATAGTCGAAGGGATATTTGTGAAGAAGGAAAACAAGTGGAGTTTAGAGAGCTAAAATATGAGGCCTGGAATCAAATTCTTCTTATATTGCTTTTCAAATTTCATATTTAAATTACATAAAGAATCCTTGAGTATGCTCTCTTCTTGTGCCTTGTTGTGACCTGGAAGATCAGAAAGGGAAGTTGGATAAGTCAACTTTGAAATTTCACAATAAAAAAATGACTAGGAGATCTAAATTTACCATTGATTCTAAAAAAAAAAATTGCCTAAAATTTGATCTCTAATTGTCAAATAAATTTGTCTCATAATTTGCTACAATAAATTCTTTTTCATTATTAAAAAAAAACATTCGTATTTTTTTTAATTTTCTAGAATAATTTAATTTTCTATTATTAAATAAATAAATAAATGTATTTATTTCAAATTTGTTTTCATTAAAAAATAAAAAATGTTCTAAAAAAATAAAAAATAAAAAATCATAAAAAATAATATTAAAATAATAATAATAAAATCAATTAAAAAATATATTAAAAAATTATAAATATTTTTTTTTTTAAAGTTTTTGTTTTGGCCCAAATGGCCAGGCCATAGGCCATGGTGACGCATATGCATGAGGCCAACAAGCCAAACACATTATGCAAGCCATGACATATGGCCGACCACACATATGTGTAGGCCCAGTTCCCATGCCACACAAAATAGGTAAGGCTACGGCAATCGCCGAGAGCCAACCCAACGCAACGCATGCATGCCGAGGGCCGATTTTTCTTTTAAGTAGTAATATGAAAAAAAAAATTATATATATATAAACTTAGCCAATAAAATTTGTGGAGAGAGGAGCGATATTTTCTCCATGCTTTCAACTCGCAACAATAATTTTTCTTTTTTGTGAATTCTGACTTTTGGATCAATTTTTTTTTATTGAATAAATTGGTTGTGAGATCCATTTTTTTGGCAAAGTGCACAAGTTCAAATGAAAATCAAATATTTTGGTGGCATGAAATTTTCTGACAAGTTCCCTGTAGCATTTAGAGACTCATGCATTTTTCCTAAAAATATTGAATTTCGTTTGGTGGGTGTTTTTTTTAATTGTTGCCTTGTTAGTCATTTTGTCGAATTGTTAATATTTTCAATTTTAAATGGATTTTTTTTTAACTTTCCTTCACAAATGTGACTTGTTGCTTAATGGTAAGCTGTTTAACTTGTAAAAGAAAGGTCATGAGTTCAAATCCAATGGAAGGCAAAGTTTGTTAACTATTTGAAAATTCTTAACTAGGCAATAATTTCGTTGCCACGTGGTGACATTTGACTGGTCAATGTGGCAACATACTATTGGTCAAAATTGCACATTGATCACCCAACAGTTAGCCATGTCACCTTAACAATCCACTCTACTCTGCCACATCAACGTCCACATCGGCACCATGTAGAGCTGCCATGTGGCACCCATGCACCCCATTTTCACTATTTTTCTAAAATGTCAAACAACCATAAATTTATCATATGACCTCTATTTGAGGTGATTCAAGTGTCATTGGAAATATCTCAACAATTACTACGTGATGCGATAATTTTCATTAGAATTTGAGATAATAAAAAAATGGTCATTTTTTATGGATTTTACAACAATTGTGTAACACCCTCCTCCCACATTAACCTAATTCAATCGGTTTCTTGGGGTAAACATATGACGAGATTATACTATGATATGATACAAATCCCCATGTAAAATTAAGGAATTGGAACTGACACAACACAACCAATCTGACTTTTTACACATGCTACAAAATCCTCAAGAGCCAACCAAACCTTCCAAGTGATCAACCCCTGAGACAACCTAGAATTTTACTTACCTAGAGTCTCAGTCGCTCCCATGACATGGGAATGCATGCAACTGGGACCCTCCAGTCACTCTCACAACAAGGGCATGTAAGAGACTGTAGTCTTTTTCAGCTAGTTCTGAGCCAATGACCCCAAATTTTGTGGCACTTTTTCAGGGCCAGAACTCAGGCCTCTGCCCAAAAATCCATGAAACTTCTAGAAATGAAATGGAACAGAGAAACAATGATAGAAATGCAAATACTTGAAAAAATACTTAACTAGAACCCTACTAAACATTACATACATTTCGTCAAACATGTCACAAATATGCATTCTACAGGTTAAAACAAAAGATCTGAGCATAAAGGTCTCATAGTCATCTGAGAATAGCTAGGAAGCATCGATGCCTTATCACATTAGCTGCGTTATCATCTGTTAGGTCATATATTCATTTTCATTCATTTATAAATCAAAAAATGATGAGTTCATACCTCATTACTGTCATAAAGCATACCCTTAACGAGCATAAAAATAACATAATCGACAAGGATATAACAACCATGAAATCCACATATAAACCAATACTTTTGCACATAAAATATCAAGGAAACAAAACTATTATTAATGAATGAATAGGATTTCGAGACTTCCATGTTCCATCCGACCGTAGATTGGCTGAACCAAATATATCTTTAACCAATCACTCTCATACCATATTCGAAGCATGAATGTGGGACTCATAACCAAACAAGAAAACCAAATATGCATGGATGCCACCAGATTTCTCCACCTACACGGTCAGTAATTTTACTGTCTCTTAGTCTCTAGGATTTACTGTAATCCATAGTCTGATCTAGGGATCCCTAGGCCATAATCGAGACACCACCCTCCAGGATTTACCACATACCCTACCATTCACCGGCCAAGTATTCCTAGACCTGATCAATGGAACCCACCTCTAGGATTTACCATATATCATGTCATTCACCGGTCGAGGATTCCTAGCCCCACTGAGGCACACAATACCTAGATTTACCACAACCCATAATCCAGTTTAGGGGTTACTAGGCCAGTGTCTTTACCACAATCCATAGTATGGTTCAAGGATCACTAGGCCATGTGTTCATTCATTCAAAGATATGTCTGACTCAGTTACAAATCCACCCAGCGATCCAACTCAACCAAAACATGAGAACCCCATCACACCATGGATATCCAGAAATGAAAAGGCAAGGTTGAAGTACACTGCCACACTTGGAAAAACCCATGCATATGGAAACAAGAGAACCAAGAACACACATGCATAACCATGCATTCTAAATCTAGCAAGGAAATCACACATGCAAATTGATACCTGCAAATAATACCACTGTAGCTGCTAGATCCTGCTCTTCCTTGCTTGATATTTTTCTTCCTCTTTTCCTTTTTTTCCTTTCTTGATTCAATGTGAAAGTGATAAAAAAAACTATAAGTATCCAAGAGTGTGAGAGAGAGAATAAAGAGAGAGCTCCAAAACATAACTGACAAAAGGTACCAATTGATCCTCACAAGCCTATTTATTAATGTGGCCTCTATTTTCTTCATTTTCCATTATTTTCCTTCATTTTCCTCCTCACATGAAATCTGCGACCTTTCACCTTCCTTTTATCCTAAATTCCATTATTTCATAAATAAATGCCAATAAATGCCACTTTTCCTTTCCAAATCCTTTTCCATAGTCTTTTTCAATTTCGTTATCCATAATAAACCAATTGAACACCCGCACTAGGATGGTTTGCCCAACATTCAACTTCGCATAAGTGTCCCATAACCTTGGTTATTATTTTTCATTTATTAACTTTTATTTACATGTAATTTTCACTAGGGTTGTTACAAAACCGCCTCCCTTGGGTGAACACCGTCCTCGGTGTTCAATGACACCTACAACCAAAAACATTGTTGAGAGAAAAACATATTTCCCATGAAGCTTTATAACTTAGCTCATTGCACTATTTACAATGATCAACCTGCTGAGAAGCAACCCAACATGACAACATAATAATATGAAAACCATAATGACATGACACCCATACTGCTTATTGGAGATATATAACAAAACTCATGGAAGTATTTACATCCATGTACATATGTACATATACCAGAACATCACATCAAAACATATACCAAAAACATTCACTCAACCAACAAATAGAGAAGCATACATAGCCCACATTTTATCTTTCATCTCCCATGTAGCTTCATCGGGCCCAAAGTGCTTCCATTGCACTTTCGCCTGCTCGATTGCTCAGTTTGGAAGCATGAGCATATTTCTTTGCAATATACACTAAGGCTCCGACTGGAATTCCCCATCTGGATCCACCTACAATACAGAACATTCAATCACATGATCAACATAATTAACATACTTCTTAAGAAATGACACATGGAAAACTTCATGGAATTTCGCTGTCGGAGGCAATGCATTTCGATAGGCTACTAGCACAATCCTTTCAAGAATCTTGAAAGGTCCACAAAGTCGTGGTGCTTGATTGGCACACGAACCAATCCTCGAGGAGCTATTTTTGGGCTTGATGCATAAGTACACCTGTTCCCCATCTTGAAAATCCTTAAACAACATGTTTTGATATGCATATATTTTTTGCCTATCCTATGCTTCCTTTAAATTCCTTTTGATCACCTGCATTTCATATTCCATTTATTCTAACATGTATGGTCCAATCAATACCCTGTTCACTGGATCACTCCAACTAATGGGAGTATTACAACCTGGCCCATACAATTCCTCAAACAGACTTATCATCGTGGACTCCTCGTAACCATTGTTGTAAGCAAACTAAACTAATGGAAGGTACTCCTCCCATCTCCTTTATTGATGCATCACATACATATTCAAAATTTCCTCTGGTGCCTTGTTGACCCTCTCTGCCTTTCCATCCTTCTGCAGATGATAAGATGTACTGAAGGCCAACTCTGTACCTAAACCTACAAAAATATCCTTCGAAAACTTGGAAGTGAACTTAGCATCCCTATCTGACACAATATTCTTCGGAAAGCCATGAAATATGACCACATCTTTGATGAATACCTGTGCTAAATCACTATTTGAATACATAGTCTTCACTAGAATGAAGTGCGCTACATTATTCAACCTGTCCACCACAACCATGATGAAATCATGTTGTCTAGATGTCCTCGACAAACCTATAATGAAATCCATGGAAATTACCTCCCATTTCCACTATGGAATCAGAATCACCTATACTAGTCCACCTCGATTCTTACACTCTACATTTAACTTATTATAGTCCAAACATATAGCCACAAACTCTGCCACCACCTTTTTCAAATTCGGCCAATATAGAACTTATATATTGCTTTCAATGTATTTTGATATCACTATAATGAAAAGACCCTCTAGCGGATGTTTTTGAGGAACCCCTTATCAAAATAGCCCAGACATATATTTCTAGCAAAGGTTACTAAAGGAGTTTGGCGGGTAGAGGTTTTTGCGGAATTTTTTTTTTCCAGGGTGTTTCTCATCCTAAACCGCACTGGTGCATTCCACTAGAGAAAGCACCGGTGCGTACTAAAAATTGGCACACTGGGACAGCATGTGCTCGGTACACACCCGCCAATGCGTCTCATTACTGTAGCGCACCGGTACACACCCACCAATGCGTCTCATTACTGTAGCGCACTGGTGCTCTACACAAATTTAGCACCGGTGCATCCTAAAACCCTACACCAAAACTAAAACATCCCGGTGCGGTTGTACGAAACCGCCCGGTGCGCCTCAAAAACCCGCGCACTGGAAGAGGGTTGAATAAAAAAAAATTATGGCCAAAAATCCGCATTTTTCACTTTTCAGTGCTCTAGAGCTCTTAAGCATCGGTGAAAATTTACCTTGTCTGAGGCACCCTTCCATTGGTGCTCCCATTGCATGCACTATTGTTGTCCATTGCCCACCATCTCCATTTCGAATTTTGCAAAATGGTGGGAAAATTTAGTTTTGAAAATTCTACAGCCAATATGCCTCCTCGACGACCAAATGTGCAGGTATTTTACTTGTTTTTTCATAATTAAACCTTTTAGTGGATTAGTTTTCTAAAATACCTTAAAATTCAGCTTATTTATAAAAAAAAAATCTCGCGCAGTGCACTCAAGCCATTCGGCTCGCACCGGTTCGTGGTGTTGCTTGTAAATTTACAGGCTACACTGCGACCGGTGCTAACGATATCTGCACCAGTTCCAGGGCATTACCAAAATGACGCACCATGATTTTTTAAAATTTAAAAAAATTGTGGTGCGGTCGATTACCCAACCGCACAGTTGACCATGTCGAATTGTGGGAATGTGGTGCATTGACAGAAATATTCACCCCGGGGTGGGTATTTTTGTCAGTGCACCGCCCTCTTGAACTAGAGATATTCAATGGTGCGGTCATGTAAACGATTGCACAGTTGACTAAGTAATGATGTCAGGAGGCCGATACGGTTCTTAAACTATACGCACTACGGCGTATAGTTTGGGTAGCGCACCGTCCTCCCTATACTGCTACATAGTCAATGATGTGGTCGGTTATACAACCACACCGTTGACCGTGTAACAATTCCACGAGGGCAGTGCACTGTCGAAACTATCTGCCCTGAGGTGAGTAGATTCATTAGGGCACCACCCTCCTAAATTTGTTCTTAGTCAACGGTGTGATCGGTTAAACAACCACAATGTTGACCACTAGCTGATGCTTGGCGGTGCATTTAGTCAATGCACCACTTGAGATAGGTTAGTTCATGATTTGCAGTGCACTGAAAATTTCCAGGTTCACCGCATCCGGTGCGTGACAAAAATAGACTCACCGTTACCGATGCATGTCTGTTTTTTGTGGCGCACCGACTGTTTTTTTTTATAACTTTCTATAGATATATATTCCAAAATAGATGTCTCATTTAATAAAAAAAAATGTTTAATATTTTTATTAGGGGAATTTTGAGGTTTAAAATGGGTCTCCTAAGGAAAATGTACAATCAAAATTCAATTTATGAGAACCAACCAAATTTTAGGGGATGACATCATCCCCAATGGTTAAGATGGCATTGCTTGAGTTAAAGGTACTTACTTGTTACATTCTCAATGGTGGATAAAAACTCATGGTTAACTATGGTAGTGTTCTAAGTACTTTTAAAGTCAAGAAGTAAAGTAATCATAATAAATGTCATTTCACACTTTTTGAATATTATATTATTATTGTCATTTCATAATTTTTGAAAGAAACAATGCATATCCTTACATAATCTTCATGTCTTTACACATTTTTCAATTAAAATATTATATGTGTATATTTTCATATATTTATTTTTAAATTATATATTATTTTTTCTTATGTTATAAATCAAATCAATTAAATATTTAATATAAAAAATAGATAAAATAATAAATTACATTTATTATATTATATTATATTATTTTTATATAGTATAATTACATGTTATTATATAATTTAAATAATATAGATTTTAATTAATATTATATTATACAATTAAGAGTTTATGAATTTATATTTATAATTTATTTTAAGTTATTTAAGTACAAAGGACAAATTCATTAGTTGTTCAATGATAATGATATTTTCTTGAAAAGCTCATTGTTATTTGTAGTCACATCAATACAGTTTTTTTTATTAATTTTATTTTGGTACACCTTTTCAATTGAATTTAACCATGGTTACATGGATTGTGGTGCAATAAGTAAAATGTAAATTTATAAATAATATTTTATTGGTTTAGCTATTATTTTATTATTTCTTTAGGAGGCCCATTTTAGACCTCAAAATTCCTCTAATGAATCATTCAACGATGTCAAAGGAGAGAAGAGATGGAACAAAAACAACAACAGGTGAACTAATATAATGTGGTTCGCCTGTGGGAGGCACGAGAGAGGAAGAGAGATATGTACCCTCGCCCTATTACAACAGCCACCTAGGATCTCCTAAAGGATATAAGCATCCTCAAGTCCTATGAGGAGGCTACATCCCTAAAGGGCCATAGTGGGTTTTTGCGACAGCTTATCCATAGGTGGAAATCCCACCAACAGGCTTTATGGGTTGGTCCTAACCAGTGATACACGCCCACTAAGGAGGACATCTATTTCATTACTGGCCTATCGAGGAGAGGGGTGGATTTGACCTTGTTCCCATAGGTCCTCGTTGGCTTTGCAGCAAGGAGTCAGTTGGTGTACTTCCAGAGATACATTAGCGTGGATATACTATCTCCTGCAAATTTTCAAGTCTCCGGTGGTCAATTACGTATTGCTTCAATTGGTGGATAGGAGGTGAGGTGCCTCTCTCTACTGATTTCGACTATTTCACACCATACCAGCGACGGAGAATGCATTAGTTTCCCGCTTCTATTTTGATGTTGATTCCTTATTACAGACACCACAACTTGTGAGGTGTTCTGCCATTTTTTTGCGGCAGTTCTATACAACTTTAGATAGATATCATGCTCAGGCACAAGGGAGGGTGGACTTCCATATTTCTTCAGAGCTATTTTGTTTATTTTTTGAGAGGTTTCCAAAGACTAGGCCTACTTTTGTTCGGCAGCCTCGTAGGTCGATGTTGCATGTACGGATGCAGATGTGGGGACAGATGATGCCCAAGAGGGGCAAGTCAGAGTTTTCTGCGAGGATGTCGCATGATGCACTGGAGTTGCTAGCTAGTGTTGATGAGCATCCCTTCTTTCTGGTCCCCTGTCTGTAAGCTGGTTTGGATTGGCGAGGGTGTGACAACATCCTCTTCACAGATAATGAGCTGCCGGATGATAGAGGTAATATTACTATTTTTTTTAATTTATTCTAATGTGCTATTTAACTTGTTTTTATTAAACTGTTTAATGAAATTGTCCAATTATTGTTGTGCAATTATATATATTTTGCAAACATTGGGTCATTTGATGGCGATGAGATTCCACCGCCACCAAATGATCCAGGTGTAGATCCTGATGACGATCAGGAGATGGTAGATGTTGAGGATCAAGCCAGTGCAAACATACATGATCGTCCTCATGTTGCGCCACAGGTACCGGCTGGTGTGAGGCGTAGGCCTGATACTAGATTTAGGATGGAGTTGGGCGACCAAGTCTGTGGACTACTTGTGGAGGGGGGAGTCAGACCCACCACTATGAGAGAGATACAGGTCGATGCTAGGCTAGTAGAAATGTGGAGAGGCATGCCACGTGACCTGTTGACCTTGATGTAGCATGTCGTAGGAGTTACCAGCTTAGTGACGCGATTGAGGAGGGCCCTTCGACGTAGGCGTGGTCGAGATGTAGTATGTCGATAGTCGAGTAGTGACACATCATCTGATGATCACGATCAGGGGAGTGATCATCATTCACCTCGCACTGCAGATGAGGATCCTGCAGCATCAACCAGCATTCATGATCATGAGCAGGCTGGACCATCCACCTCAAGTCAGCCTTCTCATCCTGCAACATCCAACATTCATGATCATGAGCAGGTTGGACCATCCATGTCAAGTCATCATGATCAGCAACCTACAGCATCCAACAGTACTCATGATCATGAGCAGCCTGTATCATCCCTGTCGATTCATCATGAGCAACCGACAGTTGATCCTAATCAACATGAGGCACCATCAGATCAGCAGGCACGTGATGATCGACACCTATTTGAGCTTGTCGAGGCTGCACCATTGACTGAGTAAGCCTCGACTAGTGCTACTATTGATGATGTACCACCAGCTGATATTTGAAATTTATATTACAGTTGTATATTTTTGACATTATACGGTTATATATATATATATATATATATATATATATATATATATATATATATAACCGTATAATGTCAAAAATATACAATTGTAATATCCATGTATTTTATGTTCATGTTGGAGTGTACTTAATTTACATGTCGGTGATCATCATGATGTGTATATTGTTAGGTCATGTTAGATATGTTCATTTAATGTGCAACTTGTAGATAGATGTGTATGTGATAGTAGTTATTTGACCTAAGAAGTATATTTGATGTTTGTGTTGTGATGATGTTATACAATTCTTGTGTTTTTTTAGATGATCATGATAACGATGATTAGATGATGTTAGCGAATTTGAATGTGTTTTTTAGTCGAATGTGATGTTTGTATGATGTTTATCATGATCGTAATGTTTATTTTTAATATTAAATCATGATATTTATTAAATATTATGTCGTGATTGTAATTGAAATTTTAATTTTAATTGTATGTAAATTTGTAAATTTGTAATTGTATTTGTAATTGCAATTTTAATTGTAATTGTATGTAAAATATTTATAAAATTTTAATTGTAATTATAATATTTAATTTATTGTGGAATGATTGTAATTGTAATTGTATATATGTAAAATTGTAAAATTGTAATTCTAATTCTAATTGTATACAAAATTCTAAAATTGTAATTGTAATTTTAATTTTAATTTTAATTGTAATTGTATGTGAACTTGTAAAATTGTAATTGTAATTGTATGTAAAATTCTAAAATTGTAATTGTAATTATAATTTTATGTGAATTATGAAAATTTAATTGTAATTATAATTCTAATTGTATGTAAAATATTTGTAAAATTTTAATTGTATTAACGTGAAATGATTGTAATTGTAATTGTATGTAAAATTCTAAAATTGTAATTGTAATTGTATGTAAAATATTTGTAAAATTTTAATTGTATTAATGTGAAATGATTTTATTAAAATTTTTAAATTTGTAGAATTGTAAAATTGTAAATAATTCTAAAATAATAAATCTAGAATAATATGAATTTTTGTAACATAATAAAGTTTAGAAAATAATGCAAATAAATTCATGTAATTTATAATTATCATTATTTTATTATGATCTTACATACCAAAAAAAAGAACTTTACATAGTACGCCATTGTTTTTGAGATCAACATAATTGCAAATTATCAAGTGAAATATTGATCTTAACATTAACACAACGCAAATTACCAATTAATTCAAAATATATATTATAATGTTTCAAAAAAACGAGTCTTATAAGTTATAAGGTAATTAAGTCATCTTCTTTATAAAAACCCACCTTAAAAGTATAAATGATGAAATAACACATGTACCATATCATTCTCAGTTCTCATGATCACCCTCATTATCTTTCAGCTCTCTTGGCATGATAACACTACTGTTCTAAAAAATATGTTTTGATCTAGGGTCATGTCTCAATATGAACCAACGATCCCTATCCAACACATCTAGGTAAAAAAACACCTGGTTTTAGTGTTTGGGGAAAACATAGGGCTCCTTAGTTTCATCCCACATCTTTCTAGAGTTCATACATACCAGCCTACTATCGCGATACTCCTTTACATTATTCCGATCAAAGGTGTCCCACCACTTGCACCTAAAAATAAAACATTAGAAAGAAGAGAAATCCACTTCAATGATCTCTTATATCTTTCCGACATAACCTAACGTCCCTCGTACTAGGTTTTGATCATGGTGGCTAGATCGACTAGATTGATTGAACTCGACTTCCACTCCACAGCCTTGTGTTATGTGTCCATCATCAACATTTTCTGTGCAAAAATGGTGTCCATATGTCCACATATATGGGAACAAATGCACCTATAAAAAAGTTTAAAAAATCATAGTGTCATGTGTCTTATAATAACCCAACAGTTAAAATATGAAATATAGATGTAATTAAATTTGAAAAGTGCATTATTAAGTTTCAAATGTACATATAAATTAAATATATTATTACCGAGTTGGTGCACCCAATCCCTACATTTAGCGCATCCTCTTCAACACGCGGGTAATGACCGGTCGCACTGTATTTCTCTCTGACTTAGTCAACAACCCAACTGTTGGGGCATATTTTTGGCATATTTTCTTTTAAATGATTAGGATAAGGCATACTTCTACCATTCAACCATCTAAATTATTTCATGTCACTATCCCATTTCATCCTTTTTGTTCATACAATGCGACCCACGGTTGTGTCGCTTCAGAATTGTAAAGAAAGAATTTATTGATTGCTTCAATTTCTACATTCACTGATGAAATCAAACCAACATTATATACACTACAAGGAAAAGACCCTATAGCGGATGTTTTTGAGGAACCCCTTATAAAAATACCCCAAACATTCGTTTCTAGCGGAGGTTACTAGAGGAGGTTGGTGGGCAGGGGGTTTTGCGGAAGTTTTCCGCTCGGTGCACTTATCATCCAACATCACACTGGTGCTCACTACAAGAGAAAGCACCGATGCGCACAAAACATTGGCACACCAGACACCATGTGCTCCGTACACACCCGCCCAGTGCGTTGTATTACTGTAGAGCACCGGTTCTTTACAACTCTTCTGCGTCGGTGCATCATAAAACACCGCGCCAAAACAGAAACTGCCTGGTGCAGTATTAAGAAACCGCACCGGTGCATCATTAAAAAACGCACCAAAATAGAAACCGACTGGTGTGTTCATAAGAAACAGCACCATGCACCTATAAATCATGCGCACTAACAAAGGGTTAAATTAAAAAAAAAATTATGGCAAAAAAACCAGATTTTTCACTTTTTTCAGTGCTCCAGAGCTCTCAATCACCAATGCGCTCTATAAGAGAAAGCACCAGTGCGCACAAAACATTGGCACATCGAACACCGTGCACTCTGTACACACCCACCCGGTGCGTCCTATTACTGTAAATCACCAGTGCTTCACAACTCTTCCGCGCCGGTGCATCATAAAACACCGCACCAAAATAGAAACCACCCGGTGCAGTGTTAAGAAACCGCACTGGTGCATCATAAAAAATTGCGCCAAAACATAAATGGACTGGTGCATTCATATGAAACAGCACCGGTGCACCTATAAAACCTGTGCATCGCAACAGGGTTAGATAAAAAAAAAAAAAATTACAGCCAAAAAACTGCAGTTTTCACTTTTCTCAATGCTCCAAAGCTCTCAATCACCGGTGCGCTCTACAAGAGAAAGCACTGGTCGCACAACACATTAGCACACCAGGCACCATGCGCTTCGTACACACCCACCCGGTGTGTCCTATTACTGTTTATAATTGGTGCTTCACAACTATACCGCCCCGGCGCATCATAAAACACTGCGCCAAAACAGAAACAACCCAATGTGGTGTTAAGGAACCACACCGGTGCATCATGAAACACCGCACCAAAACTGAAACCACCCAGTGCGGTCTTTAGCAACCGCACCAGTGCACCTATAAAACCCCGCGCACCAAAACAGGGTTAAATAAAAAAAATTATGGCCAAAAACCCACATTTTTCACTTTTCTCAGTGCTCCAGAGCTCTTAAGCACCGGTGCAATTTATCCTTCTCTAATTGGCCCTGACATCGATGCTCCCATTGCATGCATTTCTTCTGTGCATTGCCCACAAATCTCCAACTTACATTTTTCAAAACGGTGGGAAAATTTTCTTTTGCAAATTCACAGCCAATATGCCTCCTCGACGACGAAATGTACAGGTATTTTTCTCGTTTTTCCATAATTAAGCTTTTTAGCATATTAGAATTTGAAATAACCTTAAAGTTAACCATTTAAAAGGAATTTTTCTTTTGTCGTGTGGTGCGCACGAGTCGTTCAGCTCGCACTAGAAAGTGGTGCTGCCTGTAAAATTTACAGGTTGCACTGCCACTGGTGCTAATGGTATCCGCACCGTGTCCGGGGCGGTACTGAAAGGTACCCCACGTTATTTTAAAATTTAAAAAAAACTGCGGTGCAGTCATTTAGCCGGTCACACCATTGACCATGGGAATAGCAACACGATGCGTTGACCGAAATATCCACCCCGGTATCTGTCAGCGCACCGCATTTGGCATTCCGACAGGTCAATGGTGCGGCCTAGTAAAAGACCGCACTGTTGACTATGTAATTTGTCAAGAAGTCAGTGCGTTGACACAACTATACATGCCGGGGCATATATTTTAGTTAGTGCATCCCTCTTCTGACACCATATATATTCAATGGTGCTTTAAAAAATTTCAGGTGCACCGCATACGGTGCGTTTTATGTCATCTGGGGCACTGCCTCCAGTGCACTACAAACAAACACCGCACCGGAACCAGTGCATGACTGTTTTTGTGGCGCACCGATTGGTCTGTTTTTTTTTCCAAAAAATTTATATATGTATATTCATAAATACATGTTTGATTTAATAAAAAAATTTATTTAATATGTCAATGATTCAGAGAGAAGAGGAGGAACAACAACAACAATAGGCGGAGCAGTATGACATGGTTCGCTGGTGGGAGGCACGAGAGAGGGAGAGAGATGTGTACCCTCGCCCTATTACAACATATACCCAGGGGATCCTAAGGTAGGTAGGCCTCCTCAATTTCTATGAGGAGGCTACTTCCCTAAAGGCCCATAGTGTTTTTTTGAGACATCTTATCCACAGGTGGAATGCCCACCAACATGCTTTCCAAGTTGGTCCTGACTAGTGGTACACACCCACTGAGGATGATATATATTTCATTACAGGGCTATCGAGGAGAGGGGTGGATTTTCCCTCGTTCTTATAGGTTCCAGCTGGTTGTGTTGCAGGGACTCAGTTAGTTTACTCCCAGAGATACATTGGAGCAGATGTACTATCTCCTTCAGAGTTTCAGGTCGCTGGAGGTCAGTTACGTATTGGTGCATTTGGTAGACAGGACGTGCAGTGCCTCTCACTTCTCATTTCGACCATTTCACACACCAGTGACAGGCAACGCATTAGTTTCTCACTTCTATATTATGTTGATTCTTTAATACAGGAGCCACGACTTTTCAGGTGGTCTACCATTTTTTGCGGCAATTATGTACAGCCTTAGATAGATGTCGTGCTCATGCACAAGGGAGGGTCAACTTCCCTTTTGCTTCAGAGAATTTTTGTTTATTTTTTGAGAGGTTTCCAGAGATGAGGCCTAATTTTGTTCGACAGCCTCGTAGGCCAATGTTGAGGCTCGGATGCTCATGTGGGGGCAGATGATGCCCAAGAGGGGAGACACTATGTTTCCAGCTAGGATATCGTATGATGCACTGGACTCACTAGCCAGTGCTAACAAGCTGCATCCCTTCATTATGGTCCCCTGTCCTTATGCTAGATTGGATTTGCAAGGGTGTGCCAACATCCTCTTCACAAATGATGAGTCTCCAGATGATAGAGGTAATATTACTATTTTATTTATATTTATTCTAACATGTTCTTTAACTTGTTTTTATTAAATTGTGTAATGAAATTGTCTAATTATTGTTATGTACTTGTATATATTTTGCATACATTAGCTATTTTGATGGCGACAAGATGCCGGCACCACCACATGATCAAGGTGTGGATCCTGATGATGATCAGGGCACGGTAGATGCCGAGGATCATGATCAGGAGGGTGGTGTATAGAGACATGCTCCTGCTGGTGCACCGATACTGCCTTTTGCTAGGCGCGGTTGACCTGATACTAGATACAGGATGGAGTTGGGTGACCAACTCAGTGCATTGATTTTTGAGGCGGGCATCAGGCCTGCTCATTAAAGAGACATACATGCCGATGATAGGCTATTACATGTGTGGAGAGGCATGTCATGTGACATGTACAGCCTGATGTGGCATGTCGTAGGAGATACGACAGTTGTTACGCGACTGAGGAGGATTGTTGCACGTTATAGGCATGGTCGAGCCCCAACACATGATGGACAGTCCGCGAGCAGCGACTCATCTCATGATCGTTCACCTCGCACCGCGCCTGATGAGCATGAGGGTCCACTAGCATCTAGCAGTCATCATGGAGATGAGGCTAGACCATCGGCCATGTCCAATCAACATTCTGCAGCATCCATCAGTACTAGTCATGATCATAAGCAGGCTGGACCATCAACCGTCGAGGTTGCACCATTGACTGAGCAGGCCTCCACTAGTACTGCTATTGATGTTGTACTACCACCAGCTAATCCATGACATTTATATTACACTTGTATATTTTTATAATTATTCAATTATATATATATATAGATATGGTCCATGTATTTTATGTTCATGTTGCAGTTGTACTTAATTTACATGTTGGTGATCATCATGATGTGTATATTGTTAGGTCATGTTAGATATGTTCATTTAATGTGCAGCTCGCTGATAGCGTATCATGATGTGTATGTGATAGCATGTGTTATTTGACATGAGATGTATATTTGATGTTTGTGTTTTGATGATGTTAACATATAATGTTAATTTGATGTTTGAATGTGTTTTTTAGTTGAATATAATGTTTGTACGATGGTTATCATGATCGTGATGTTTATTAATTCATTTAATATTAAATGACCATGATATTTATTAAATATTATGTCGTGATTGTAATTGAAATTTAAATTTTAATTGTATGTAAAATTGTAAAATTGTAAAATTGTATTTGTATTTGTAATTGTAATTTTAACTGTAATTATATGTAAAATATTTAATGTAAAATTTTAATTGTAACTGTAATATTTAATTTATTGTGAGATGATTGTAATTGTAATTGTATATATGACAAATTGTAAAAATTGTAATTGTTATTCTTATTGTATGTAAATTTTTAAAATTGTAATTGTATTTGTAATTGTAATTGTAATTTTAATTGTAATTCTAATTCTAATTGTATGTAAAATTCTAAAATTGTAATTGTATTTGTAATTGTAATTTTAATTGTAATTGTATGTAAAAAATTTGTAAAATTGTAATTGTAATTGTAAATGTAATTCTAATTCTAATTCTAATTGTATGTAAAATATTTGTAAAATTTTAATTGTATTACTGTGAAATGATTGTAATTGTAAAATTTTAATTGTATTAATGTGAAATTATTTTATTAAAATATTTAAATTTGTAAATTTGTAAATATTTGTAAAATAATAAATCTAGAATAATATGAATTTTTGTAACATAATAAAGTTCAGAAAATAATGTAAATAAATTCATGTACTTTAGAATTATCATTATTTTATTATGATCTTACATACAAAAAAAAGAACTTTATACAGTCCGGTGCGTTTATCATCATAACATGTACCGGTGCATCTTAGTACAAAGACGCACCGGTGCTTCACAACACTTCTGCACCGGTGCGTCATAAAACACCACGCCAAAACATAAACCTCGATCTTACAAACCGCATCAGTGCGCCTATAAAACCCCGCGCACGGGAAGAGGGTTATTCTGTAAAGTGCATTATTGGAGCAGCGGAGGGTTCGAATCATGGGCTAGAATTTTTCTGAGGAAGGGAAGGATTCTCATTCCCTTAAGGACAACAGAGAAAGATCAATTGACGTTGTTGACTGGGCTAGTAAGTCCCATGAAGGGAAAGAATCTCTAGAATGCATTTAAAAGCACCTGGGAGTATTGTCCAAGCTTCGGTTGGCTTACATAAAATTTTACTAGCAAAGTTGAAGTCACATAAAATCACATCTTCGGCTTTCAATTGAGAATGGCATCTCTAACTTGTCTGAGCAGTGGTCATGTGGATGAAACCAGTAAAAATTCTGCTTGTATTATAAATGGAAATCCAGTGACCATTTATGTGGGAAGAAAAGCATAGGTACCTACAGCTACCATCTTTCCACCTGCAAATCGGTTTCCCATTGGAAACGCTAATGTAATAGCCCATTTTGCAATGTCTTTCCTCTGCTCAACCCTATACTCATTTTCTATGGGAAACCATTGCCGCCACATGTAATAACTGCATCATCTAGTTGAAAATCGGTCTTCTTCTGCTAAGAAATGTAGAATGAAGGACTTGTTGTCATTGCTCCCAGAACATTCAAGGTTAGTTTCTCGTAAAACATAGATTGTATAAATTTTGTTAAGATCAAGATAGAAATCACAAAGGATAAAAGAGGAAATTGGATGCCAAGATGGAGGGGGGAACTTACAAATGAGCAAGCAGATCATGGGTCAGCAAGCAAATCATGGGGCACCTTTTCTTGTTGCAGGTTATGGGAAGGTTCAAGTTTTTTTTTCTAAAAGAAGAAGAGGTGTAGTTTTGAAAAGAAATGGCCCAAATATTTTCACAACAAAATGTACATTTCCAACATGTGTAAAAACTAAAATATCTCCAACTTCAATAAACTGCTCAGAAACAAAACTTTCCCAACCATTTGTGAAAATTTCCCACGTCTTAGCATATAACAGGTTCACATGCCACAATTACCCACTTGGGTTCTGTAGTATTTCATCTTCACACGCCCCACATTGAATTCTCTCCACATAATCAATGGGGACCTCCTACAATAAACAAAATGCATTAGAAGAATAGTTATTTCCATCAAGAATTTATCCAATTCCAATTCTCAATTCTAATTCTAATTCTAATTCTCAAGAATAAACAAAATTGTAATTATTAATTTCTATGGTTGGAGTTCACTAAGTTTTGGTGTACACACCTAAAATTAATTTCGATGCCTTAACTACAAATCGGTGCTACTGTACATATAACCGCACCGGTGCATTTTAGTTATTGCCCACTGGTGTTGATGTTACCTAAGGACACATCGGTGCGGTGCTATTAAGTGATGCACCGGTGATGAATAAACGCAAATAAAAAAAAACGCAACTCTATATTCTTTAAGTGAAAAAAAAAACGGCAAATTAAAAAATGGGCAGCAAAATATTTTCGAAAATCTAATTTCATAAAATAATTCTTTAAATACTAAACATTTTTCATTATTTCACTATTTTTGCTAAAATTTTCAGCCATAGATTTTCAGGAGACATACCTAGAGCAAGAGAGCATGAGAGCACTATGGAGAAACGAAATACGTTCGAAGAAAAGTATTCAGAAAATCAAAAACCAAACCTCTGGTGATTCAAACCCTGTATCATAGAATTTCAAAACATCTCGTGATTAAATTTGATAAAGTTTTTTACTTTTTCAACAGTTTTGTCCATTTTTACCCTAAACCCTTCATTTTTTTTGTTTTTGTCCTTTATTCTCCTTGTTTTTGTGATTTCAGAATTAGGGTTTTTCATTTTATATTGAAATCCAACCCATGGTACGACTTGCATAGTCGAATCCCAATCCATTCGGCCATTGCATGAATTTTTGGAAAAAATGGATTTATTTATTTTATCGGTGCACCCTACGTAACCTAGCGTGCTGATGCGCTGTATTATACAGCATACCGCGCAAGTAATGTAATAAAAAATTTGAAAATATTTTTTTTTAAATTAGTGCATCATATATGAAATAGGGCATCGATGCTCCATGTTACGAGGATAGCATCGTACGGTCTATTACAATGTTTGTGCAGTGCATTTATAATACCCCCACACACCATACGGTCTATTATATTGTTTTTGCAATGCGTTTTTAATACCCGCGCGCACCAATAGTGGAGCGTACATCATGAAAGGCGCACCGATTTCTTGAGATTTATTTTTTACCTGAAAAGTTGACAATTTATTTATAAATATATTAATGAATGATATGGTACAGGTTTCAGATTGATAAAGAAATGACTGACAAGAGATCAAGTAACAAAAATACTGATAACACATCAAGAATAGCAAAAAAGGCAAGTTCTTTGTAAATTATTTATAAAAAATATTATTTTTGAACTATATGTAAGTTTAACTAATATGTATTGTTTATTGTGTATCATGCAGAGCCACAAAATGATGAAGCTCGATAAGGTTATTTTTTATCTAGGACCAGAAGAGCGTAAAAGCTTGATGGAAAAATTGCAAATGGATAAATTAGGTGAATGAAAAAATACTATAGATCCAATATGAGTTTATTTTTTTAATTATCATTAATAATATACTTAAAATTATTAGATAACATGTGTCAAATAGTCTATTAATTCACATCTGTTTAATGTTCTATATGGACCAACAACTCAGAAAAGGAATATTGTTCTAAAAAAAGAAAAAAACAGAACATGCAAATGAAAATGAATTGCTCCTTAGCTCATCTGGAGTGGTGCTAGAGGTTAACGAAAGGGGGAAAAACTTTTATAAAAGTTTGAGGGATCTAGTGGAAAAAATGTATAGACGTTCTTTCCACTTACAATAAAAAAATCAATCCAATGATTCCAAGAACCAAATTTTATCTAAACTACAGGAAGAGTTTCCAGAGAATTGGTCAATGAGACATGTCAGACTTTTAATAGCAAAAACATACAATAACAAATAAAAGGAATGAAAAATTAATATTCCTTTAAATGTTTATCTAGAATTATTTATAAATATCACTTTTGTTATATTTACTTTTCATATATCAATATAAAAATTAATTATTTTATTGTCATGTTATATTTTCAAGAAGATTATGAAAATCTCAAAAGATGAATGAGTTAATATCAGAAATATGCCAATAGGAATGTCCAAAAAGGTGTACAAGGAGATGGTCAAAGAAATGGACAAAATTGCATCGCAGGAGGAGCCATCTCAACAACAACGTGCTTCAAATGTAATATGTAATCATTGAATTTTTCGATCATTAGGTACAATAAATATACAATTTAACATTAAATATTAATTTTCAAGAATTTTCTTGCAGAAAATAAAAGAAAATGGAACCCATTCAACACATAAAATAGGACGACAAGGAAGAAAAGGGTTGATATCTAAACTTGTGAGTAATTGTTACTTCCTTATAACAACTTAACTAGATTTATTTTTTGTATTTTTTAAGTTGTTTTACAAAAATCATCATTGAATGTCTTCAAACAGGTGCTAACATACAAAGAAGAACCATCAGACAAATTGATTGAAATTGGGTTAAATATGGGTTGTGAGCATATGTTGGCATATCAGAAATTAATTGTGGAATTTGTTAGCATCTATCGATCTTGTTTTACTTAGCTCCGTCTATAATTAATAGAACAAAAAAATATGTTATATTAAATATATGATTTGTTATGGGGTATAAAACTTGTAGGAAACAAAGTATGGAACTGCACCAATAGATGGAAATTTTGAAAGATGGCATGGTACATGGTTTTGAAAGAATGTGTGTAGTTTATGAGTCAATTGTTGCTATGGTACGTCATTTTTCTTTTCGATTTACATTGATGTTTATTATTTAATATTGAAATTTTCATTATTCTCACCATTGTATATACACTCATTTCATTTTATTTTTATGTTTGTAGATTGAAGGTGAAGAAGAAGAAAACAATCAACAGTGTGAACAAAACATTCCTGAAAATAACCCAAGTCATGGAAGTAGCGCTAGCAGTGACACCAATTCAAGCGAAGAATGATGATCACTATGTTTGGATATCAAAGAAAGGCATTGTATTTTTTTAAATATGTCTGTGAAATCAGTCAGTTTGTTTAATGTAATGGACATAGGGTCCCAATTGAAAGATAAAGGGATACCAATAACTGGCCCATTTTGTATGATAAATATTGTCTGATATATATATATATATATATGATAAAATATGTTTTAATTTATTCTATTGTGTTCTCCATTGTCGCTACTACGTTCTCCATTGTCGTTCTGAAATGCACTAATAAAAATTTTATTCATATGAATATTGTTATAGGATATATATGTGTCGAATTTTGATGAATAATGAATTTTAAAAAACCACAATAAGTATGATATGATATAAAAAATTAATCCAAACATCACATTCAAATGCATTAATAAAAATTTAATTAATATGAATATTTTTAAAATATGTGTCGACTTTTGATGAATAATGAATTTTAAAAAATCAAAATAATTTCACTGTCACAGGTCGATGTTTCTAAAAAATACAAAATGAAAACCAGTGTGTGTCAGTTACTATACACCGGTGCATTTGTATTATGAAGCGCATCGGCACGTTTCTACGACCTATGGGCACCAAACAAATACCAAAACCAATTAAAAATATCAGTGCATTTGTGCGGTATGGCGCACCGATGCGTTTATGTGTCTATACGCACCGGTGTCGTTGTACGATCTATGGCCACCGCACGAATACCGATACCAATTATAAATCTCGGTGTGTTTGTGTGATACTGCGCACTGGGGCATTTATGTGTGTATAAGCACTGATGCATTTGTACGACCTATGGGCGCCACACGAATATGGATACCAATTATAAATCTCGGTGCATTTGTGTGATACTACGCACTGGTGTGTTTTTATAAGTCTACGCACCAGTGCATTGATACGACCTATGGGCACCGCACAAATCCCAAGACCAATTAGAACGGCCCTGTGTGTTGTATCACTAACACTACACCTGGTGCAGTTTTATACTTTAAAGGCCCGGTGCATTCTCCTTCGACCACCCCGGGGCACCTTTTACATGCACGCACCAGTGTGTTAAAGCCAGAGTAGCGCACCGATGAAAAAAACATCCTTAATAACCTCCGGCTGCCCTTTTTTTTTAGTTGTGTTGAATTTCCATTAAAAGATTTGCCAAAACCTCCGTAACCATAAACGAATGTTCTAGCAAATGTTTTTTTGACAATTTTGGCCAATTTTATAACACTAAAAACCTCCTTTATAACCTCCACCAGAGGGTCTTTTCCTTGTAGTGATAGTACATAAAGATCAAAATATACATTAAATATCAAAGTTCAACATGAATATTTACTTCTTGTAAATTTAAAAAATTATAAGTCGCTTACTCTTTATCAAGCACTTTTTTCCATTCGTTTGGAGCAGCTCCCCTTCTCTTTTGTCTTCATCCCTTTCATCGTCCCAAATCACCGCACTTGGTCTGCTGTCGATATGCTTGATGTACTCACTGTCATGATAGAAAGACTCATACGATACGTACCCCTCTACCATAGACCCCTTGGGTCAAAATTAAAACTTTCAATTTCTTCATGTACCTCTCTAAGAAGAACATCCAACGACAAGAAACCACCCCAACTAATTCAACCTCATCTACTAGGTGGATTAGAAGATGAACCCGCAAGTCCATGAAACTCGTCGACATTTCCTTCTCAAGCATAAAAACAATCTCAACTATCTCTCAACACCACCATGGAATGTTAGCCACATGAATCTCCTTTGACGTGATCCAACATACAAATGCAAATAATTTAGATATTGCATGTCCTAGGTCTTGGGGGAATTCATGTTTCACACACCCACACATGAACAAAGGCTAATGATACTGCAAAGTTATAAACACGTGCAATAATATACAAAATTAGTTATGTTTTATGATCCCTGCATGGGATAAAATTTATTAATATAAAAAATTATAAAATCATGCTTTTGACATTATACGTACTCTTAGAAGATTCAAATGGTCATGCGATTTCAACCCCGAGAAATGGTCATCAACGGTGAAGTAGCGCCATAGTGAAGACCCGTATGAAGATGGAACCCTCACACCCATTATAACTTCCTTTTCCAAAGAAAGATCATATTTTTTTAAAATCCATGGGACATCACCTTCTTTGAAATACCATGAATTAGAGGGACCAGCTCCTGCCTCTGATCTTGTACTTTCTAATCGTCTTGGCCAATGTTTCTTTTTAATTTTTGGAGTAATAAGATCTTTCCTAATAGCCAATGTGTCACTTTGTTTCGATGATATGTTCCTCCATAAAGAAGATGAAACATTTTTAAATATATGCATGGGATTTAATAAGTGGGTAATCTTAAGATGCTTCCAATATGGGAGGTTATAAGAGATAGATTTTATTTTAATCCTAATGGGAAATTTCTCAACATAGGTGTCGGAGAATTCTAGATCATCAAACATAGGTCTCCATTTGAATCGAAAATTTCTATGAACTCCTTCTCCTCTCTCTCATATGCTCTAAGCCATTCAGTTGGTGTTGTTATTGGAGGCATTTGGGTTCTCTCTCGTTTACCATTGAAAGCGGATGTTGCTCTTCTATAAGGGTGTTCTTCTGGGAGGAATACCCTGGAGTAGTCATACACTGGCTTTCGTAGGTCGTTGGACCATCTAGCTTTCAGAGAAGGTCCACAACATTTACATCCAAAATACCCTTTTTTTATAAGACCTGCGAGATTATTGTATACAATTTACATGCATGGCACATTAAATAATATCATGAAGATCAAAAAAATTACAACAAATTAAATAACTAAAATGCGGAATAATATTGTTACATATATAAACAAATAAATAAACATGTAATTTACCAAAGCAAACTCCTAAGCCTAGATAATCATGTGTCGTGTAATCACATATGCCATACAACGCAAAACTCCTCTCTACTGCGATGGGTCTTGATACATCATATACATTTATCCCATCCCATAATTCCTTCAATTCATCTACCAGTGGTTGTAAGTAGATATCCATATTCTTCACTTGTCTTCTACCAGGGACTATGAGAGCCAACATAAGATGTTCATTCTTCATGGACAACCATGCGGGGATATTGTTATTAATCACTACTACAGGCCAAACAAAATAGTTGGTGTTCTCGAGGGAATATTGGTTGACGCCATCCATGGCTATCATGAGTCGTAGACTTCGTACTTCATCCTTGAATTTTTCGGGCCATGTATCCTCTATATGCTTCATGGCTATTGAATCTGTTTGGATTCGCATAACTCCCAACTCATTTCTGTGTGAGGCATGCCATCCCTACAACATAGTTAATTCTTTGCAACAAAAGAGGATTTGAATCCTTTGGATTATAGGTATGTGCCTTAATATATTAAAAGGAGGACCACGTGATTTACCCTTATTTTTTTATTTATCATACCTGTCATGCCCACATTTCGGACATATCCCTTTGTCTGCATATTCTCCTCTATATAGAATAAAATCATTTGGACATGCATGATATGATATGTACTCAACACCCAACATTTTCAACAATTTCTTTGCCTCTTCATAGCTACCCGGCAAGACATTATCACTCGGAAGAACCTTATCTTTGAATAACCTATAGTTGGTGATCATGGAAAATATTAAATGTACATTAATGCCAATATAATTATATTTAATGTTCATAAATTTGACCATTTGCAATGTTCATTGTGTGATTATATTTATAAAAATTATATTAGGGAGGACTTTATGGTAACTTACCTCAAAATTTCTGAGAAACATGCATTTGACAAGCCAAAATTTGCTTTCAAGTTGCATAGTAACATCATTGTCCCCAACTGGGTAGATTTTGACTGACCGCCAGGTCCAAAGAGAGGGGTGGTGGAAGAAAATTTAAGGCTTTCGAAAAAGGTGTCAGCAATATGAGCATCATCCCCTAGTTGATCATCATTTTGGAATGCATCTAAACAAATTGTCTCCATGGCAGTCGTATCCCTTAAGTAATCATCCATACCAACCTCTATTTGATTGCCTCCATTGCCAACTTGTGAAGAAATATTATTGGTGTAGTTATTCCTAATTGGTGAATCTGGACATACTGGGAATTGAATCGGTGGTTGATTCAACCATTCTTGGTATCGTTCCTCTCCGATTTTTTCTCTTAATTCAGCCTTCTCTCGATTTTAAGTTGTCGTGGGGTGCAACGGAAGATGGTAGGTAGGTCTCTCATCATCACTAGAATCCTAATAATTTCAAAAAATATATTTGAACATGATTAGTACAAAATCTATGATATCAATTAGTAAGAACATTGACAATGCATGATTAATTGGTTTGACGTTGAAATAATTACATTAATATACCAAACAATTATTATTACCATCATTGTCCAGGGATTGTGGCTAGAAGATGCAATATTGCTACAATTGATATGGTGAAGCGGCTGTCCATTTTTATCTACCAAATGCGCCTTGCGGTATGCTACTCCTGATAAGAGCTTCCGATGTTTTGGAGCTGTTTGAATATTTTGTGCATCTGAACTCGATTCTCAATCTGCATGAACCTGCAAAATTGTATTCATTATAAATTTTATTACACTAATTGACATGGATAAAAAATATAAATCCAATTAGATATTGAAAATATAAATAAAATCTGAAGTAAATATCACGTCTTGAGATGGATAGGGAGAACTATGCGATGGATTTTAAGAAATATTATGGAACGAGCTGGATTTTGAATAATTATCCATTCGATATAATTATGATATTTTCTCCCTGCATTTGAGCAAAATCAACAATAAATTTTGGTGTACACAACTAAAACTAATTTCGGTGCCTTAAAAATGGACTTATTGTTATCGGTACTAATGTACAAATAACCATACTGGTGCATTTTAGTTATTTCACATCGGTGCCATGGTATTAACCAACACACCAGTGCGGTGGTATTAATTGACGCACTGATGACGAATAGCCGCAAATCAAAAAAATCGCAACTTTATTTTTTTTAAATGAAAAAAAAACGGTAAATTGAAAAATGGGCGGAAAAATATTTTCGGAAATCTAATTTCATAAAACAATTATTTAAATACTAAACACTTTTCATTATTTCACTATTTTTGCAAAACATTTCAGCCAAAGATTTGCACGAGACATACATGGAGCAAGAGAGCACGAGAGCACTATGGAGCAACAAAATACTTTTGAACAGAACTATTTAGACAATCAGAATTCCAAACCTCTGGCGATTCAAACCCTATAGCATAGAATTTCAAACGACCTCGTGATTAAATTTTATTGTTTTTTTTACGTTTTCTGCAGCATTTTTTATGCAGCAAGTAAAAAATTTAAATTTACTGTTCATTTTCAGAAAAAACAAAAAACAAAAAAATCCATTTACCCTAAGCCCTTCATTCTTTTTGTTTCTACCCTTGCTTCTTCCTATTTCTGTGATTTCGGAATTAGGGCTTTTCATTTTATATTTATAGGGTTTGTGTTACTATATATAGGCCTATGACATCTAACCCACGGTATGACTTGCATAGTCGGATCCAAATCCATATTGGCCCTTGCGTGAATTTTCAAAAAACTGAATTTTTTTAATCAGTGCACCCTGCGTAAACTAGCGCACTGGCGCGTTGTCTTATCATAGCGCACCGCGCAGATACTGTGTGATAAGAAATAAAAAATAAAAAATAAAAACAAAAATAAAAATAAATTAATTAATTAATTAAAATTAAAAATTAAAAAAAAAAAAAAAAAAAAAAAAAAAAAAAAATCCATGCGCCATATGTAAAATAGGGCACCAGTGCGCTATTTCATTATAGCGCACTGCGCACGTACTGTTTGGAAAAAACATTTTTTTTATTTTATGTGTTAATCAGTGCACCATGTAGTGTTTTATATTGTTTTAGCGGTGCATTTATAAGAACACAACACACCGACGTCAATGCGTATAACATTAAAGGTGCACCAGTTTCTTGATATATATTTTTTACTTGAAAAGTTTATGATTTATTTATAAAATATATTAATGAATGATATGGTATAGGTTTCATCTTGATAAATAAATGGCTGACAAGAGATCAAGTAACAAAAATACTGAGAGCAAATCAAGAAAAACAAAAAAGGCAAGTTCTTTGTAAATTATTTACAAAAAATATTATTTTTGAACCATATGTAAGTTTAAATAATATGTATTGTTTACTGTGTATCATGTAGAGCCACAAAATGATGAAGCTCGATAAGATTATTTTTGATCTAGGACCAGAAGAGCGTAAAAGCTTGATGGAAAAATTGCAAAAGGATGAATCAGGTGAATGAAAAAAATACTATCGATCCAATATGAGTTTCTTTTTTTAATTTTCATTAATAATATACTTAAAAATATTAGATAACATGTTTCAAACAATCTATTTATTCACATATGTTTAATGTTCTACAGGTACCAGCAACTCAAAAAATGAATGGTGTTCTAAGAAAATAAAAAAATAGAACATGCAAATGAAAATGAATTGCTCCTTAGCTCATCTGGAGTGGTGTTAGAGGTTAACGAAAGGGGGGAAAACTTTTACAAAAGTTTGAGGGATCTAGTGGAACGAATGTATAGACGTTATTTCCACTTACAATACAAAAATCAATCCAATGATTCCAAGAACCAAATTTTATCTAAACTACAAGAAGAGTTTCCAGAGAATTGTTCAATGAGACATGTCAGACTTTTAATTGCAAAAACATACAACAACAAAAAATAAAGAATGAAAAAGTCATATTCCTATAAATGTTTTTCTAGAATTATTTATAAATATCATTTCTAAATATCACTTTTGTTATATTTACTTTTCATATATAAATATAAAAATTAAATAGTTTATTTTCTTGTTACATTTTCAGGAAGATTATGAAAATCTCAAAAGATGAACACACTGATATCAGAAATATGCCAGTAGGGAATGTTTAAAAAGGTGTACAAGGAGATGGTCAAATAAATGGAAAAAACTGCATCACAGGAGGAGTTATCTCAACAACAATGTGCTTCAAATGTAATATGTAATTATTTAATTTTTTGATTAGGTACAATAAATAAACAATTTAGCATTAATATTAATTTTCACAAAAAAGAAAAGAAAATGTAACCCATTCAGCACATAAAAAAATACAACAAGGAAGAAAAGGGTCGATATCTAAGTTTGTCAGTAATTGTTACTTCCTTATAACAACTTAACTACATTTCATTTTTGTATATTTTAAGTTGTTTTACAATAATCATCATTGAATGTCTTCAAATAGGTGCTAACATACAAAGAAGAACCATCAGACGAATTGATTGACATTGGGTTAAACATGGGTTGTGAGTATATGTTGGCATATTAGAAATTAATTGTGGAATTTGTAAGGATCTATCGATCTTGTGTTACTTAGCTCCATCTATAATTAATAGAACACAAAAATCTTTTATATTAAATATATGACTTGTTATGGGGTATAAAACTTGCAGGAAACAAAGTATGGAACTGCGCCAACAGATGAAATCTTGAAAGATGGCATGAAATTTGGTTTTGAAATAATGTGTGTAGTTCATGAGTCAATTGTTGCTATGGTACATCATTTCTTTTCGATTTAGATTGATGTATATTATTTAATATTGAAATTTTAATTATTCTCACCAATGTATATAAACTCATTACAGTTTATTTTTATGTTTGTATATGGAAGGTGAAGAAGAAGAAAACAATCAACACCATGAACAAAACATTCCTCAAAATAACCGAAGTCACGGAAGTAGCTCGAGCAGTGACAACAGTTCAAGCGAAGAATGATGATCATTATGTTTGGATATCAAAGCAATGCGTTGTATTTTTTGAAATATTTAACTGTGAAATCAAACATTTTGTTTAATGTAATGGACATAGTGTCTCAATTGAAAGACAAAGGGATACCAATAACTGTTCCATTTTGTATGACAAAGAGTGCCTTTTATATGTGTGTGTGTGTGTGTGTGTGTGTGTGTGTGTTTTAATTTATTCTATTGTGTTCGCCATTGTCGCTGTGAAATGTAACACCACTGATTAAATATATGGATGATTAAATATTATAATGAAGAGATGTGAAATCTGGTGATATGATATAACAAATTAATCCAAACAGGACATTCAAATGCACTAATAAATATTTAATTGATATGAATACTGTTATAAGATATGTGTCGTCTTTCGATGAATAATGAATTTTTAAAAATCACAATAATTATGATATGATATAACAAATTAATCCAAACATCACATTCAAATGCACAAATAAAAATTTAATTGATATGAATATTGTTATAAGATATGTGTCTACTTTTGATGAATAATGAATTTTAAAAAATCACAATAATTGCACTATCACAGGTCGATGTTTCTAAAAAATACAAAATGAACATTGGTGTGTGTTAGTTACTATACACTGGTGTGTTTGTATGATAAAACGCATCGGTGCGTTTCTACGACCTATGGGCACCGCAAAAATACCAATACCAATTATAACTCTCGATGCGTTTGTGCGATACTGCGCACCAGTGCGTTTATGTGATACTGCGTGTTGTTGTGTTTCTACGACCTATGTGCACCGCACAAATAACAATACGAATTAGAACAATCGGTGCGTTTGTGTGATACTGCGCACCAGTGCATTTCTATAATAATACGCACCGGTGTATTGATATGACCTATGGGCACCGCAAAAATCCCAATACCAATTAGAACGGCCCAGTGCATTGTATCACCTACAGTGCACCCGATGCGGTTTTAGACCTTTAAGGCCCAGTGCATGCACCTTCGACCACCCCAGGCTGACTGTCTAGATGACACGCACTGGTGCGTTTACTCTAAAATGCATCGGTGCGTTGACACCTGAATAGCGCACTGATCAGAAAAACATCTGCAAAATCTCCGGCTGCCCAATTTTTTTGGTTGTGTTGAAATTCCGTTAGAAGCTCCGCAAAAACCTCCATTACCGAAAACGAATGTTGTACCAAATGTTTTTTTACAATTTTGGCAAATTTTATAACACTACAACCTCCGTTATAACCTCTGCTATAGGGTCTTTTGACATATAACATTATTCCGTTCTTCAACGAAACCTAGCATTTAATGCAAATGTACAATTGATCTCTTATATCCTAATGAATATTGAGGTATATTTTTCAAATTTGGATGTGAGCATACTAGCAATTTTGATCCGTAAATGGCTTCATTGGAAATACTCCTACGCTTCAAAAAAAACTAATCTCTTTGTCAAAATAGAGTAGGATAGAATAGGAAAATACAATCAAGCTTAGAGAGTTTTTGAAGTTTTTTATTTTCAAATTTGATTTCATTTATTTTCTTGGAAATTTTGGTGGCACAGTAAGAGTCGAGGTATTCACTAACCATTGGTAGGAAGATCTATAATCAAAGGGATATTTGTGAAGAAGGAAAACAAGTGGAGTTTAGAGAGCTAAAATTTGAGGCCTGAAATCAAATTCTTCTTATATTGCTTTTCAAATTTCATATTTTAAATACATAAAGAATCTTTGAGTATGCTCTCTTTTTGTGCCTTATTGTGACCTAGAAGATCAGAAAGGAAAGTTGGATAAGTCAACTTTGAAATTTCACCATAATAAACTAACTAGGAGATCTAAATTTACCACTAATTCTAAAAAAAAATATTTGCTTAAAATTTGATCTCTAATTGTCAAATAAATTTGTCTCATAATTTGCTACAATAAATTCTTTTTCAATATTAAAAAAAAAACATTCGTAATTTTTTTTCTATATAATTTGATTTTCTATTATTTATTAAATAAATAAATGTATTTATTTCAAATTTGTTTTTATTTTCAAAAAAAATAAAAATAAAAATATTTTTAAAAAATTAAAAAAATTAAAAATAAAAATAAAAATCATTAAAAAACTATTAAAATAATAATAATAATAATGTATTAAAAATAATAATAATAATAAGTTATTAAAAATAATAATAATAATAATAATAATATCAATAAAAAAAAAAATCTAATAAAAAATATATTAAAAAATTATAAATAAATTTTGTTTTTAAGTTTTTGTTTTGGCCCAAATGGCCATACATATATGTAAAGCAAGGCCATAGGCCATGGCGACGCATATGCGTGAGGCTAAGAGGCCAAACACATATGTGCAGGCCATGACATATGGTCGGACGCACATATGTGTAGGGTCAGTTTCCATGCCACACACAATAGCCAAGGCCACGACCACAGCCGAGAGCCAACCCAACGCAACACAAGCAAGCCGAGGGACGATTTTTTTTAAATAGTAATATAAAAAAATAAAATAATAATAATAATAATAAAACAATGTAAATTAATAAAAAGTTAGCCAATAAAATTTGCAAAGAGAGGGGTCATATTTGCTCCGTGCTTTCAACCCGCAACAATATTTTTTCTTTTTTGTGAATTTTGAGTTTTGGCTCAAAAAAAATTTATAGAATAAATTGGTTGTGAGATCCATTTTTTTTTGGCAAAGTGCATGAGTTCAAATAAAAAACAAATATTTTGGTGGCATGAAATTGTCTGACAAGTTCCCTGGAGCATTTAGACACTTGTGCATTTTTCCTAAAAATCTTGAATTTCGTTCGGTGGGTGTTTTTCAAATTGTTGCCTCGTTAGTCATTTTGTCGAATTGTCAATATTTTCAAATTTAAATGGGTTGTTTTTAAACTTTTCTTCACACATGTGACTTGTGGCTTAATCGTAATTTGTTTAAATTTTAAAAGAGAGGTCATGAGTTCAAATCCAATGGAAGACAAAGTTTGTTAACTATTTGACAATTCTTAACTAGGCAATGATTTCGTTGCCACGTGGTGACATTTGACTGGTCAATGTGGCAGCATACTATTGGTCAAAATTACACATTGATCGCCCAACAGTCAGCCATGTCACCGTATCCAGTTAACAATCCACTCTACTCTACCACATCAACATCCACATCGGCACCATGTAGAGCTGCCACATGGCACCCATGCAACCCATTTTCACTATTTTTCTAAAATTTCAAACAACCATAACTTTATCATATGACGTCTGTTTGAGGTGATTCAAGTGTCGTTGGAAATATCTAGAAAGAACTACGCGATGGGATAATTTTCATTAGCATTTGAGATAATAAAAAATGGTCATTTTTTATGGATTTTACAACAATTGTGTAACACTCTCCTCCCACATTTACTTAAGTTGACCAGTTCCTTGGGGTAAACATGTGACGAGATACTAATATGATATGATTCAACTCCCCATGTAAAATTAAGGAATTGGAACCAACACAACACTACTAATATAACCTTTTACACATGCTACAAAATCCTCAGGAGCCAACCAACCCTTCCAAGTGATCAACCCTTGAGACAATCTAGAATTTTACTGATCTAGAGCCTCAGTCGCTCCCATGAAATGGGAATGCATCCAACTGGGAACCTCTAGTCACTCTCACAACAAGGGCATGCAAGCGACTATATTATTTTTCAGCTAGTTCTGAGCCAATGACCCCGAATTTTGTGCCATTTTTTTAGGGCCAGGACTCAGGCCACTGCCCAGAAATCCATGAAAATTCTAGAAATGAAAAGTAACATAGAAACAACGATAAAAATGCAAATACTTAACTATACCCCTACTATCCATTACATACATTTCGTCAAACATGTCACAAATATGCATTTTGCAGGTTAAAACAAAAGATCTGAGCATAAAGGTCTCATACTTATCCGAGAATAGCTAGGAAGTGATGCCTTATCACATTAGCTGCATTATCATCTATCAGGTCATATATTCATTGTTCATTCATTTATAAATCAAAAAATGATGAGAGCCATACTTCATTACTGTCATAACGCATACCCTTAATGCGCATAAAAACAACATAAAGGACAAGGATATAACAATCATAAAATCCACAAATAAACTAGTACTTTTGCACATAAAATATCAAGGAGAAGAAACTATTATTAATGAATTAATAGGCTAACCAGGTTCGAGACTTCCACGTTCCATCTGACCGTAGATTGGATGAACCAAATCTCTCTTCAACCAATCACTCCCGTACCATTTTTGAAGCATGAATGTGGGACTCATAACTAAACAAAAAAATCCAAATAAGAATGTATGCCACCATATTTCTCCACCTACACGGTGAATAATTTTACTATCTCTTAGTCTATAGGATTTACTATAATCCACAATCTGATCTAGGGATCGCTAGGCCATAATTGAGACACCACCCTCTAGGATTTACCATATACCTCGCCATTCACCGACCACGTATTCCTAGACACGATCAATGGCACCCACCTCTAGGATTTATCATATATCCCGTCATTCACTGATCGAGGATTCCTAGGCCCACCGAGGCACACAATACCTAGATTTACCACAACCCATAATCCAGTTCAAGGGTTACTAGGCCAGTGTATTTACCACAATCCATAGTCTGGTTCAAGGATCACTAGGCCATGTGTTCATTTATTCAAATATCCACCTGACTCAGTTTCAAATCCACCTAGCAATCCAACTCAACCAAAACATGAGAACCCCGTCACACCATGGATATCCAAAAATGGCAAGGCAAGGTTGAAGTACATTTTCACACTTGGAAAAACCCATGCCTATGAAAACAAGAGAACCAAGAACACACATTCATAACCATGCTTTCTAATTCTATCAAGGAAATCACACATGCAAAATGATACATGCAAATAATACCATTGTAGCTGCTAAATCCTACTCTTCCTTGCTTGATCTTTTTCTTCCTATTTGCCTTTTTTTAATTTCTTGATTCAATGCAGAAGTGAAAAAAAACACTCTAAGTATCCAAGAGTGTGAGAGGGAGAGAATAGAGAGAGCTCCAAAACTTAACCGACAAAAGGTACCAACTGATCCTCAGAAGCCTGTTTATTAGTGTGGCCTCTATTTTCTCCATTTTCCATTATTTTCCTTCATTTTCCTCCTCACATGAAATATGCGACCTTTCACCTTCCTTTTATCCTAATTTCCGTTATTTCATAAATAAATTCCTATAAATTCCACTTTTCCATTTCATTTTTCAATTTCGTTATCCATAATAAACCAATTGAACACCCGCACTAGGATGGTTTGCTCAACATTCAACTTCGAATAAGTGTCCCATAACCTTGGTTATTATTTTTTATTTATTAACTTTTATTTACAAGGAATTTTCATTAGGGCTGTTACAAAACCACCCCCCTTGGGAGAGCATCATCCTCGTTGTTCAATGAAACCTAGAACCAAAAACATTGCTAAGAGAAAAACATATTTCCCATGAAGCTTTATAACTTAGCTCGTTGTAGTATCTACAATGAGCAACCTGCTGAGAAGCAACCCAACATGACAAAATAATAACATGACAACCATAATGACATGACACCCATACTGCTTATTAGAGATTTATAACAAAACTCATGGAAGTATTTACATCCATATACATATGTACATATACCAGAACATCACATCAAAACATATACCAAAAACATTCACTCAACCAAAAAATAGAGAAGGATACATAGCCCACATTTGATCTTTCATCTCCCATGTAGCTTCATCGGGACCAAAGTGCTTCCATTAAACTTTAATGTACTCGATTGCTCAGTTTGGAAGCATTAGCATATTTTTCTACAATATACACCAAGGCTCCGAATGGAATTCCCCATCTGGATCCACCTGCAATACAGACCATTCAATCACATGATTAAAATAATTAACATACTTCTTAATAAATGACAAATGGAAAACGGCATGGAATTTCACTGACGAAGGAAATGCATGTTGATAGGCTACTACCACAATCCTTTCAATAATCTTGAAAATTCCACAAATTCGAGGTGCTAGCTTGGCACACGAACCAACCCTCAAGGAGCTATTTTTGGGCTTGATGCATAAGTACACATGTTCCCCATCCCGAAAATCCTTAAACGAAATGTTCTGATATGCATAGCTTTTCTTCCTGTCCTATGCTTCCTTTAAATTCCTTTTGATCATTGAAATTTCATATTCCATTTATGCTTAATATGTCTGGTGCAATCAATACCCTATTCACCAAATCACTCCAACTGATGGGAGTATTACAACATCGTCCATACAATTCCTCAAACAGACTTATCCTCGTGGAATCCTAGTAACCATTGTTGTAAGAAAATTAAACCAATCGAAGGTACTGCTCCCATCTCCTCTATTGATGCATCACATACGTATTCAAATTTTCCTCCAGTGTCTTGTTGACCCTCTCCATCTTTCCATCCGTTTGGGGATGATAAGTTGTACTGAAGGCCAACTCTATACCTAAACCTACAAAAATCTCCTTCCAAAAATTGGAAGTGAACTTAGCATCCCTATCTGACACAATATTCTTCGGAACACCATGAAATATGACCACATGTCAGGTGAATACATGTGCTAAATCACTAGTTGAATACATAGCCTTCACTGGAATGAAGTGTGCTACCTTATTCAACATGTCCACCAAAACCATGATGAAATCATGTTTTCTGGATGTCCTCGACAAACCTATAATGAAATCCATGGAAATTACCTCCCATTTCCACTATGGAATCAAAATCGCCTGTACTAGTCCACCTGGATTCTTACACTCTACTTTTACCTTCTTACAATCCAAACATATAGCCACAAAATTTGCCACGTACTTTTTCAAATTCGGCCAATAGTAGAACTTATTCACTGCTATCAATGTATTTTTATATTTTGGGTGACCCTAATATGGTTTCGCATGAAAATCCCTCAAGATAATTTTCTTGAGCTCACTACTGTCTGGCACATATATCTTGTCCCTATATATGATCAAACCATCTGTGGAGAGATGATAGTCGACATCCTATGCACCAATACCTGCACATGTACCCCTATCTGTACTTTGTTGTAACCAATTCCCAAGCTCTATATACTTGTCATCACGCTGACCTGCCTATAAGATCTGATCCTGTAAATCTACCCCATAAGAAATCATACTTACAATTTTATTTACCTATATCCACTTGCTAAGAGCATCTGCAACCCTGTTCTTTTTTCCCTTGATGTACTTCATCTCGAAGTCAAAATCATTGATCATGGATAACCATCTATATTTCCTGGAATTCATATTCAGCTGGTCAAACAAGTATCTCAACCCATTGTGATCACTCATCAATAAAAACCTCTTGCCAAGAAGGTAGTTCCTGCACATCTTCAATGCATGGATGATCGTTGCCAACTCAACATCATGTGTCAGATAATTCTTCTCATGTTCATTTAGTTTTCGTGAATCATAACATACTATCTATCCTTCCTGCATAAGAACTCCACCAAGTCCTCTCTTGCAAGCATCTGTACACACTACAAACTCTTTGTATGTATTTGAAATCTTTAACACTAGAGCATTTGTCAACAACTGCTTCAACTGTTCAAAATTGACTGCACATTCTTCTGTCCATTAAAATTTCTTACCTTTTCTCTACAATGACATGATAGGATATGAAATGCGAGAGAAGTTCCTACTGAACCTCCTATAGTAACCTGATAGCCCCATGAATGATCTTACCTCATCCACATTTCTATGAGTCGCTCGCTCCATGATAGCTCTTATCTTCTGTGGATCTACTGCTATGCCTTCGTTGGAGACGATATGCCCCAAGAAGTGTACCTCTGTCTGAAAGAAACCACTTTTGCTAAGCTTGGCATACAATGGATGCTCTCTTAGAAATTTCAATATCGTTGCTAAATACTCGACATGCTCTTCCTCTTTCTTAGAATATATCAAGATGCCATCAATGAATACAATAAAAAAATTGTCCAGATACAAATGAAACACATTATTCATCAAGCACATAAAGGTACATGGAGAATTAGTCAAACCAAATGGAACTACAACAAACTCATAATTCCCATACCTAGTCTGGAAAGTTGTCCTGTCGGATGTCCTCTTCTTTAATGCATACCTGATGATATCTGGATCTCAAATAAATCTTTGAAAACATTGTTTCTCCCTTTAACTGATCTAAAAAGCCATAAATCCCCAACAATAAATATCTATTCTTTATGGTCACCTTGTTCAACTGTTTATAATCAATGCATAATCTAAGAGTACCATCCTTCTTCTTCACAAGCAACACTGATGCACCCCACGGTGATACACATGGCCTAATGTATCCCTTGTCAAGCATTTCCTTCAACTACAACTTCAACTCTACTAACTATTGGGTACTCATCCTATATGGTGCCTTTGATGTTGGTGTTGCCCATGGTACCAACTCAATGGAGAAGTCTACTTCTCTGTGAGGCAGAAACTTTGAGATCTATGTTGGAAACGCATCCTGAAACTAGTGCAAGATCAAGTACCTATTCAATACCTCTGCATCCTCATCCTCCTTGCCTTTGTCACTAGAAATATACACTGCAAATAACACACACCCTTTTCTACCACCACGCTTCCCCTACATATCTATCACCATTTTAACTGATGTTGCTTTCTTCTTACTCTACAAGATTCTTTACTCTCCATTGCCATCCCAACACTTAATGGATTTGTCATAACAATCTACCTTGGTCCTATGAATATATAACCAGTCCATACCCAATAGCATATTACATGATCCCAACGACAATACGTTCAAATGCATTGATGTAGGCATACCATTCAACTCAGAAGCATTGGCTCTTACCCAATGATGAATTATCTTCTTTGTAATTGTATCCAAATTCACTAACCAAGATTCAACATGCAATTATTTATTCAAACCACACTTATCCACAAATTTTGGGTTAACATAACTATAATTAGATCCGGGGCCAATAAAAATAGAAACAACTTGATCACAAAGCTTATTGTCCATCTCAATGATAAATGCCTGATGATCTTCTTGCCCATTATCCAGGGTTGCATAGATATGAGGAATTATCTTCCCAACATCCCCAATAGTCTATGCCTCTTGTGCCCTATAGATCTGAGGCCTTCCATTCTAATTCTGTAGACAATCCCTCTTAAGTTGTTCCTTACCCCATGTTCAACACTACAACCATCATGTACAATCACCTTTATTCTACCGTTGTGACCCATGTCCCAGTCTAGCTACATTGGAATTCTTGTATGGTGTAACATTCTCTTTCTCTTCTACATTCTGAGGCCTTGTTCTTTTCGGCTTCCATTTACTTTTACCTTTATCTTTCCCTTTCCATCCTTGATGAGATTCATTTTTACACTTTGAATGCTCATAATAGCTCTTTAGTTTCCCAATAACTTACTCAGGTGACCAAAGCTCATCATACTTAATATGAACTCTAAAAACTAATGGAAACGTAATGAAAAGCCTTTGAAATTTACCTTTCTCATATTTAAGATACGATAAGTACCTCAGAAGCTCCAAGAACTTCGTCGTATACTCCTCATCTATCATCGATCCCATTTTAAGCTCCAATAATTCCTTGGCCTTGTTGTCGTAGTACCTTTCTGACAAGTATTTATTCCTAAATATTCTCTAGAATTCATGACAACTTGAGTCTTTTTTTCTGATGTCTCTGACCCATTTTACATCTTCCCACTAGATGTCTGATTTCCCTTTGAGATTGAATATAGCTACTATGGCCTTCATATTATCTGTATACTCATGAAGTTCAAAGAAATTTTTCATCCCAAGTAACCAAGCCTCTACATCCTCTGGCTTCTTCAAATATCCATAAAGGGTAGGTAGCTTTGCTTTCTTAAACTCATCCGATAATTATCCCCTGTCAATCCTCTTGTAAGGGTGATAATGATGACAATCATAGTTACTATCAGAACCAGAACTAGAATAGTACATGTGTGCATCAATGCACCTCTCTTATTCAAAGTATCCAAGAACCTTCCATCTTTGATTGTGTCATCCTATCCAACCTGTGCCCACAATGAGACCTAATTCCATATGCCCCATTAATTTTGTAGTGGAGGTGGCGGGAGAATGTTTTAGAGGATGTTTTTTAGACGATGCGTATACAATCTACAAACACATTGGTGCTTTACTATCCATACAAGAACCAATGTCGCATAGAACATCGTGCATCGTGGAAATTTTATTTTTATAAAATAAAAAAATAGAGTGTACTAAATAACACAACTCACCAGTGCTTGAATAATCGATAGCAATGGAAAAAGTTTAACTTTGAAAAATTTTCAGTGCTATATACAACCAAAGAACTGGTTCCCTTCATGTAGTAAAACTCCCCAATTCATTTAGTTTCCCTTTATTTCAAAAAAATGTGGTGTTTTTTCCAATGACGCACTAGTGCGGCAAATGTATTAAAATGCCTCGGGGCATCTTCTAAATTGAAACTCTAGGTGGTTTTTTTTTTAAGAGCAGTGTTGTAGTAAAATAAAGCACTATGTGCGGTACCAATATTAGAGAAAAATATTATAGATTTTTAATTTTAAAAAAAAAAAAAACAATGTGCTCTTGGATATCTTCGGCACCGGTGCGGTTATCGTAATGGACTGGAGGAGGGTTAAATAAAAAAACCTCCCGACCCTAAATTTAATTTTTACCATCTATAGTGATGGAGAGATCTAAATTACTAGTGCCACTCTTTCCTCATGCAAGCACCATAATGTTAGTGCTTCTCTTTCTCACCATCCTTTTGTACCATGCTCGCTGCTTGAGTTTCAAAATTTTGCAAATCATTGTAAAATTTGTTTTTCTTCATTTCGTGTCAACAATGCCTCGCCGACGATAAAATTTCTAGGTAATATATATCTTTCTCTATAATTTAATTTTTCTATAGGATTAGAATTGCAAATTAGCTTAAAATTTCCATTGTAAAAAAATAAAATAAATAAATAAATAAAAATTCCCTGCGTAGTGCGCTCAATATGTTCGCCTCGCACCGATAGCGGTGCACCCTGTAAATTTATAAGGTGCACCGTAATTCAATGCATTAACATAACACACTACTACTATTACAGTGTGTTTCATAAATGAAACTACAACAAGAAAGCTATCAATTGTACGTCAGTGCGTACAATTTTTGTGTTACGGCCAGTGCATTCATATTTACAAAATGTACCGCAAAAAAAATATTTAAAAATATAGCTATAGCTCGGTGAATTTGATAACCTGAACATTTTGTACCAGTGAGAAAGGTTATACGTACGCACCAGTGCATAAGTATGACACACTATGATGAAAATTTAAATTTGTGAACCAAGAATGGTGTGTCATACGTATGTGTGCATCGATGCCAGTGCAGTTGTGTTTCACAACACAACGGAGTCGATATATGACTATGTTTTTGCCGCACCAATGATATTTTTTTTTAATTAAAATTTATGTTTCCATATTTATAAATAAAATTTTCATTTAATAAAAAAAATTGTATTTTGTGTATGAGGTTGATGTAGTTTATTTGTCAATCATGTAGCAAAGATGTCAACATAGAGAGTAGGATCAGGAGCAGGAGAAAATGGAAGACCCATACAATATGTTCTGACCATGGGGTGCCAAAGATATGGAGAGGGATTTATACCCTCACCCTATTATTGTAACAACCTGAGTGACCTCAAGGAATGTATGCCTCATCAAGTACTATGAGGAGGCTACATCCCTCAAGGTGCACTCTGTATTATTGGCGCATCTGATCCACCAATGGAGTGCCCAAGAGCATGGTTTCTATATCGGTCCTGGGGCGTGGTATAGGCCCTCTAAGGAGGACATATAATTTATCACTAGAATATCCAGAAGAGGGGAGTATTTCCCTAGTTCCCTAATGTCCCCCATGAGGTTGCAGCTGAGAGTCATATTTCCTACACTTAGAGATATACCAGGCCTCATGTGGTCCATCAAAATTATTTTCATGTCCATGGTGGACAACGACTGATTTCTTCTTTTGATGCACATGAGGTTAGGTGTCTCTCATTATTATTCAACACCATTACACACTATAGTAGTGATGGGAAACACAATAGTTGACCTATTTTGTATTATGTTGATTCTTTGATTTAGGTTACCCATTGTATCAGATGGCCTGCCAATTTTTTAAGGAAATTTTTCATGGATCTAGATAGATATCGTGCGTTAAGACATGGGAGGGTTACCATCCCTTTTGCTTCAGAGTTTTTTCGTTTATTTTTTGAGAGGTTTCCAAAGAAAACCTCCCTACATTTGATTGTTTCCCTCCTGGGTTGATCACTGAGGTCCATATGCACATGTGGAGGTAGATGATTCCCAAGAGGGTCCTTCCAACGTATCTGACCAGGATTTCCTCCAAGGCACTGACATTATTTACCAGTGAAGATGACCATTCATTTTTCATGTTTCTATTTCCATACATGAGGATTCATTGGGGACAATGTCCCAACATCCTCTTCACACAGGCTGGGCCTCTAGATGATAGAGGTAATATTAATGTTTTCTTTAAATTAACCTAGTTTAATTTTATCGTTTTAATTACTTAGAATAAAATTTATTTTAGCACATTCTTTAACTTGTTTTATTAAATTTTTTAAGGACGTTATCTAATTATTTTTTTGTACTATATATTTTTTAGATATAGATACATTCGACGGGGACATGCCTCCTCCCCCACTAGACAGAGGAGAAGAGGAGATGGGAGAGGCCCAAGAGGGTGAGGCACATCCTCACAGGGGTGTGGGCATCTGGGGTTGTAGGGATCATCTACGATTTCGGATGGAATCTTGTGACAGATTGGCTAGAATTTTGGTTGAGGAGGGAATCCTCCCTATGAGGGCCCGAGATATGAGTGTGGATCTGAGGTTCAGGATCTCTACAGGTAATATTAATGCAAGATGATGTCTCTTATGTCCTATATCATTAGATCCAATAGGCTACTGGAAAAAATGAGGGATGCAGGGCATGAAACGACAGATATGTCAGATGAGGTTGGTGATCATGATGATGAGGGTAGTGATCACAATCATGTTGATGAGAGTGGTGATCATGATCATGATGATTAGGGTGGTGATAATGATGCTTCTGGTAGTACTACCCCATTGGATCATGGTCTTAAGGGTCTCGATGATCCATCTGGTAATACACCTCCTCATTTTCCTGATGACGAGATATCAGAACTAGAGGATGTGCCTTATGTTTCTCCTAACAGAGTAGAACATCCACCTTGAACTGGACTGCGTTGAGGCAGTAGTTGACCATCCATCTTCTTTTATTGCAAGCCATCCAATACCTCCTCTGCAACCTCAAAGTTCGACAAACGTTGAGGTATTAGTTGACCATCCATCATCTTCTACTATAGACCAGGTTGGCACTACTACGTCTGTTTTATCAAATATTTGGCTTGATCATATATATATATATATATATATATATGGTGCATTTCTTGTGCTCATTTTTATTTTAAGGGATTCTCAAAGCAGTGGAAGCCATTCACTAAAGGAATAGTCCCATGGGAGAAAATTCCATATTGGAATAGGTTATGGGATGATTTCTTATAGGAGGAACTTTGGTTCAAGGACCTTCAAAAAAACATTCCTAATGGTGAGAAAATTTCCCTAGCTAGTAAGTTGAAGAAGGGAAAAGGGAACTTCAATAACGGCATCAAGAAGGACTTGAGAAAAGTGAAATTATTTACATGTGAATAGTTTGGTCATTGTGTGAGTAAGTTACCACCTAAGAAGAGAGGGAACAATAAAAAGCCTAAGATGGTGATGGTTGCTCCAGATTACAATTGACAAACATGAGTTTTCTAGGAGATTCAAGGAGGATTTTTCTCTTATCTCTCATTTCTCTAGGAGCATCATTTGTGAGGGTGCATGGTTCCTATATAGCATGGCATTGAAGCATATGAAAAGAAATGAGAAGTGTTTGATAGGTTAACCGAGTAGGACTTTATTTTATATGTAAATATTGGTGAGAAGTTAGAATATCCAAGATTAAACCATTCAAGATGGATTTAGGTGGATTGTTGTGAGTCTAGGATGTACTTTGGGTAATGAATATTACATGAAAAATGCTTTTAGTCTTAGTAATTAAGGTAAATGGCTTTGATGTTATATTTAGATATGGAAAAGTGATGCTCAATCCTAGTGGATTTAAATCTAGTCCAAGGGTGATCCTTGGACTCAGAGAGAATGGTATATATAGGGTAAAGGGAAAGCCTATTGACCAAGGAAAGAATAAGGTTTCAGAAAATCAAATGGATTCAAGAATTTCCATAGGGAGTTCACTAAATTAAAGGGAGGGAAAACAACCCTATAAGAGCGCCTTGTTATAGAGAAGAAATGAGACTTCCATATCTAACAAGAAGGAACCATGAATTGTCTCAAAATCCTATCAGGAAAAGAAGAAACAACAGGCTTATAGTAGCAATGAAACTTCCAGGAACAAATTTGTCACTAAATGTATCCATCATGTACAGTACCCCATCCTGGAATGTGACTCTAACTCTACAACTTCTGAAACACTTGAATTATTCATCCTTTGAATATGCCTCTCTATATGCATCATGGGTGAACGTATCCATGTGCATTAAAGTTGTAAAAGTTGTGGTTGTTAATGTGGGTGGCCTTGAAAACATGTATGCCAACTTATTTGCGCTACACTTCTTATGCTTCTTATGCTTGATCATATAAAATATTAATCTCTATGGAAACCTAATAAATTTTTAATTAAGATTGATGTGTGTGTGTGTGTGTGTATATATATATATATATATATATATATATCACGTGTAATTTTTTAATGCCTTCAAAATGTTAAATCTCTCTCATATTCATGGCTACTGTTGTGGAAAATTTTGTCACCCCTAGAGACAGTCTAGAGTTGCCATAGACCAGTGCCTAGGACATCTTAATATAGCAAGGAGCTCGTCATATAACTTGGGTTGTCAGTCCAAAAGCTCTCTTACTATCTCTTGTTGAATAAGGAAATTAATTTGAATGGGACCAAACTCTCTCAGAAGCTGATACAAAGATAAGAATAGTGTAGGAACATCATGCAAAACCCTAATACAAAGGCATCAGATAGTTAAGAGACAGCTTACTGCAAAGAGGGCCAGTTCAGATAATATATCACAGAAATCAAATATCAAAAAGTGGGTGCAGTGAGGAAACATGTAGGAGATACTAGCTAACATGAGGCTGATACCCAGATACACAACAGAATCATATATGGGCTTAACTAACTAAGAATCCATACATGACAATGGTGTTTTAAAAGCACCCTCCTCAAGCAACTAATATAGCGGAAAATATGGATGAAATGAACATGGAACAGAATATCATGACTAGGCCTATTTAAAGCACTTTACTAATCCCAGTATGGGCATCAACTAGGATGAATCCTTACTCAAGATTAGTGAGCCACTCGCATTCTAGAACATGATACAAGAAGATAATAAGCATAAAATGAGATATTGTATTCGCACATAAGAGAAAATTACATACTGTGAGATACTAGAGACTAGAATCCTCATTACAGTTATAACTCCTCCTCACTGAGACCCTACGGGCTCTAAGCCTTCATACGGAAGTGTTACAAAATGTATACAAAATCCTTTCACTGCACAGTCTGCTGATAGAAATCTGGAACCCTTACAATGACTCTCTTTCTAGCTTTTATAGAAGAGATAGAGAATTCTAGAGGAGGAGGTGGATGGAAAACATTTAATGACTTATTTTGAATCAGATGGCAAAAAACATTCGCGCCCACACTAAGAATGACTGAACATAAATGACTGTACTTTACAACTTATTTCCGGAAATGAGTGCTGAGAATGAAAATCTCCTTATAAACAAGACATAAATAATAAAATATGCAAATATTCTGCTCTTTACTGGAGGAGGAAGATCTGCGGCAATAAAACCTTGAGGCGCCTGTTTTTGTACATGGTACTTTCGGCCTTCTAATTCTAAATTTAAATTTGAAACTTTTCATGCCGAACACTGAATTCATTGCTCCTTCATTAATAATCTGTTGCTGCATTAATGCTTTCATCCGCCCAAATTTTCCTTTTTGATTTTCTCTGGAGGGTTCTATAGATTGTAATATCTTTCTTTAATGGGGGTCACATCATAGTGAGTCCCGGATCCTTTCCACCAATTTCGTTCCCACAACAAGGTCCTGCAAAAACAAAAGCCTGTTGAATAAAACTAATCACAGAGATAGTGGACATAGTGAGGTTAATGGAAGTGGTGGCACAGATTTGAGAGGGTGATGAGATGACGCGGGGTGGCGAAAAACACAGAGGAACAACAGAGGAATGAGGGGTGAAAATGGGGTAATACAGCAGGACGACGATAAGGGCACGAGGCAAAGACATCAAACAAAAACACTGAAACGCGACACATAAATGAAATATGTGAATAGTGGAGGGAAAATCGAATGACACATGGGCAGATGACGAAAAATGGTGGAAAACGCTAACGGTATGAAGACTCAAAGATTAACTTTCGGGGAAGTTACAAAGGAAAACATGACAAAACAATGGAGCAAAGGCTTTGGAAGTGGGACCCGGAGCGCAAATCGCAAATTCGCAAATGGAGAAAGTGTGATGGGGGAACGATGGAGTAACAAGAAACTGCGCTCTACGCTCTGCGATGGACATGACCGGTCGAGCGCAGATCGCAAAAAACGAAAAAGTGCGATGACGGAGAATGGCATGAACGGGAAACTGCGCTTTTGAGATGGGGCGGATATGCGATGGGTGCGATCATGCAATTTGCGATAAACGCTCTAAGGGGAAGCGCTTGGCTATATGGATGAAAGGAGGCGCGGAGCTTGGGGAGAAAGGAGCTAGGCCTTATACGACTTTAAAGAGCGGTGTTTTAGCCTTTTTCAATGTATTTTCGGCTTGGGAAAGGGCAACGATAAAGAGGAAAAAGGAGACTTTGGCCAAAATTTGAATGGAGGGGCTGACTTGTACAACATTGGCTCCATCTGGGGACGGCGTGTTTGTCCTCAGACATGTCGAGAATGCGCAGACCTCAGACCCTCTTGTGTGTGAATTTTATTCTACGATCCCTTTGCTTTTTCTTCAAAGCTTATCATCTTATCCATACTATTTACATTTAAAATTGAAATCACACTTATATACATCATATACATTATAATACATCAAGCCTGGTCTGCTTGAATCAGTACTGGAAGTAGGATTTAAGGAAGCGTCCATTCATGGGGGCATCCAACCAGTCACCCTGCAAATTTTCCAATATAAATGTGTTGTTGCCTCCCTGTTGCAAAATTTTGAATGGACCAAACCAAAGGGGGTAAAATTTCCCGTGTTTTCCTTTTTCAGCTCTTCTGACATCCCATCTGAGAACTAGGTCCCCAATCTGAAACTTTCTATATTTAGCATGCTGATCAAAGATATCTTTCATTTTTTCTTGATACTCAGCTAATCTTTGATTCACCTAGTCGTGTGTTTCCTCTAATTCTACCAGTTGATTTATCCTTCTGACCATATCATCTGATTCTTCTTGATTTTCTTGCATGAAACGTGCCACTGGCATAGCCAGCTGCACAGGAAACACAGCTGCTCTTCCATATACTAATTCATAAGGGGACTTCCCTGTTGCTCTCTTGCTGGTTATCCTATTCGCCCATAGAGCAAATTTTAATTGAGAATCCCAATTCTTCTGGTTTTCATTTATCGTTTTCTTCAAGGCCCTCACCAATGTTTTATTAGAATATTCTGCCAGGCCATTCCCTTGCGGATAGTAGGCTATTGAATGATTCAATATAATGTTATACTGCCGGCAGAAATTTACGAACCTGGCAGACTTAAAAGCCTGTGCATTATCAGTTACAATTCTAGCAGGACAGCCAAACCTGGATATGATATTTTCCTCCATAAACTTGATTATCACAGCATTTGTAGCGTTCCTTACAGGTATGGCTTCCACCCATTTTGTAAAATAATCTGTGGCTGTTAGTATCCATTTGTGTTGGCCACTTGATGGGGGATGTATTTCTCCTATGAAATCTAATCCCCATTTTTGAAATGGTGCATTTACATGTACTGGAATTAGGGGCAGAGCGGCTAACTTTTGTCTTTCTGCAAATCTTTGACACTTGTCACATGCCCTAACCCAGGCGAAAGCATCTGTAAATAATTTTGGCCAGTAGAAGCCGGCCTTCAGGATTTTATGAGCTGTAGCCCTCCAGCTGTAATGTCCTTCACATATTCCCTCATGAAATTCTGTCAGTATATTCTCCACTTCATTTTCTGTGAGGCATAATAGTAATATACCTGAAGGGTCTCTCCAATATAGCTGTCCATTAGCAATTATATATTTTTGAGATTTCATCCTTACAGCTCTGTATTTTATCTTATCACAACTCGGAGGACAGCTAAGTGTTAAAAGATATTCAACTATTTATTTATACCAAGGACTAGTTAGATATTTCATATGTATCTTTTGAGTGGCCATCTCTAGTCCTTGCTGCTCTTCTCCTTTCTCAGATTCTTCATTTGCTATGATGGATAAATTAATGCCCAAGGCTTGGTGATTTGATTCGGATAACATCTTAGCAAGTCCATTTCCTTTAATCAGCTTAGTAGGCCTTATATCCAAATCATACTCCTATATTTTTGCAATCCATCTTCCTCTTTTTCCTTCGATATCCCCTTGAACAAGGATTTCTTTGACAGCTGCTGTGGGAACATATGCAGTAATGTGAGATTGCAAAATATAGGTTCTGAAAGCTTTAAGGGACTTTACTAGGGCATATGCCTGCTTCTCCAATATGTTGTACTTCAATTCAGCATCATGCAACACTTGACTGAAGAAAGCTATAGGTTGTTCATGTCCATCTTCATTTTTCTGCAACAATACTCCAGTAATTGTATGGGGTGATGCAAATGAAAAGATCATAAATGGCTTTGTATAATCTGGCCCAGCCAACACAGGAGCTTCAGCAAATGCCTGTTTTATCCTGGTGAATGCATATCTAGACTCCTGGGACCATTTTACTTCACTATCTTTTTTCAACATATCAGTTATATGCCTAACTATCTCAGCATAGTTAGGAATAAACCTTCTTAGAAAATTGATTCGACCCAAGAACACCTGCACTTCCTTCTTATTCCTGGGTAAAGGAATATTGTTTATAACTTCAACTCTCTTAGGGTCTATTTTCACACCATCTTTAGTTACAATGTGCCCTAAGAGTTTTCCCTCGTCTAATGCAAATAAATATTTTTGAGGATTGAGGGATAGGCCATACCTTCTACATTTTTCCAAAGTTCTTCTTAAATGCTCAATATGTTCATCATCATTTTTTTAAAACACTGTGATATCATCCAGATATACCACCAAAAACTTGTCCTGCTCTCCAACAAAGGCTATGTCCATTGCCCTCTGAAAAGTAGCTCTTGCATTAATTAACCCAAATGGAATTCGGGCATACATAAATGTTCCCCATGGTGTAGTGAATGCAGTTTTCTTCTGATCTTATGGAAACACAGCTACCTGGTTATAACCAAAAAAACCATCCATCATTGACATTCTGGATGCTCCCACCACTTTCTGCAGGATGTGATCCATCTTAGGCAGTGGGTAATTATCCTTTAAAGATGCTCTATTTAAATTCCTGAAATCCACACATAGCCTTATTTCGTCATTCTTCTTTCAAACAGGGACAAGATTTGCTACCCATTCTGAGTATCTCAATGGCACAATTATTTTGGCCTTCAGTAGCTTCTTGATTTCTTTTTCAATAGAGGGAAGCAGCAGAGGATTTATCTGTCTGAGCTTTTGCTTATAGGGCTTTGCATCTTCCCTCAAAGGAATTTTATGCTGCATTATATTAACATCAAAAGTTTTAAGGTCCTGATAGGACCATGCAAACACATCTTTATAAGATTGAAACAACTTCAAATATTTTTCTTTATATTCCTCTGGGACCTTTTTGGATAATTTTACAATTTTGGGATCAGCATAAGTACCTAGATTCATATCTCCCACTTGATCTTCTTCTGTCACCTTGTTTGGCTGCAACGGAATATCATCTTTGTTAAATAATCTTTCTAGGGGCACCAGCCCTCTAGGTATGACATTTCCTTTCAGCTGCAGCACTCTATTACCTGCTATTTTCTCTTCCCATCTATTTTCTACAATATTTTCAACTTCTTCCTCCTCGTTGTCATCAATCTCCATATTGGAGAATTCTCCCACTGTCTCCATGAATCTCTTCATCTGTTCGTCATCTTCAAATACCTGCCAGTGCTTTATATTATCTGGAATAGATGGTCTGTAACGTACCTCCACTTCGTATCTTAAAAGTGGATTCTGAGGAGGACGGAATGCACTTGCAGCTACAGCAAGAGAGTCTGCTATTCTGTTTTGCTCCCGGGGCATGAACTGTATGTTGAATGCCAAGAAGAAATTTTCTACCATGTCCCATACTTCATTTCTATAAGCTCTCAGCCGAGGATGCTTGGTTTGACATTGGTTTCTGATCTGCCTTACCACTAGCTCAGAGTCTCCCATGACTTTTAGACTTTGGATGCCCATGTTTCTAGCTGTCTGCAGTCCCAATAGGAGAGCTTCGTATTCAGCTACATTATTGGCAGCCTCATATTCCAATTTAAAGGACAGTGGCACCCATTTTCCTGCAGGAGAGATCAATAATACCCCAGCTCCATTGCCTTCTCTTGAGTTTGCTCCATCAAAATGCAAAGTCCAAATTTCTGATTCCTGATCTTCTTAAGGTTGCTCAGCTTGGATTTGACCAAAAAGGGGCTCATGAGCATAATTTTGGTTTTCTTCTAGCATTAGACATGAGAAGTCTCCCTCTTTGTTATAAATTGGAGAATTCTCTGAGCAGTCAGCCTTAGTTACCATTTTAACAAATCTGGTCTCCCTGTATAACCTCCTCTCCTGACCCCCAAAGACTGGGACAGTAGCATATGTTAAATCTAATTTGATTGATCCACCAATTTTTGTACCCTAGGACCTTGACAACAGCATGCCAAAGTGGGCTGGGATATCAACAACCACAATGTCCATGACCACACTCTTTGCTGGAATTTGGGCCAAATTGACCACTAAATCTTTAATCATTCCCAAACATTTAACCCTTTTGGAATCAAATGAATATAGGTCTTTGTAAGGTCTTGTAATTTGCAGTCCTAGTTGTTCCATGACAGACAAAGGCATAAGATTATGGGAAGCCCCAGAATCTAACATACAATTGTGTAACAACAGGTCATGAATAACTAGGGACACGTAAAAGGGAGGAGTAGAGGGGTCTATCTCCTCGACATGTGGGCCAAAGACTACCATGGGTCTTTCTTCTTGAAGGTTTAAACTATCAGGCACGATTGGTATTTCAGGAGGAAGTATAAAGGAAGTAACTTGAGACTGATATACAGGCTGTTTTAATAGTTCAGTCAAGGGGACTGGAATCTTAATTTTCTCAAGTTCTTTTTGTAAATTAAAAGCAGAAGGGGGCTTTTCTATTACAGCTTCTTTAAATTCTTTATTTTCAGCTGAAGATTTAATTTCTTTCGACACTGACTCAACATTAAGAGGACTGACTATTTTTGAAGAAGAAGGAATCTGATCATTAGACTGCGGGGGAACATTTAGAGGGTTCTTACCTTTTTCTATGCTCTTCTTTGTTGCTGATTCCTTCTGAGCAGGTGCTTCTTTCTGAGGTGGCTCTTCTTCTTGATCTTGAGTTCTGGTCCTCTTCCTTGAAGATCTGAGATCATATTTTACATTGAATTGTGCTTCCATGAAGTCAGCAAATTGCTTACAATAATGGTCAATCGCTGCTTCTTCTTCTTCTTGCAATGGGCATTCTATATCATCATTATTTGAAAAAGCAAGATTTGAATCCTCTAATTCGTAGGCAACATCTTCAGTGGAGTCATCTGCTGGACCTTCTAGGTACAAGGGATGTGGTACCTGATCTTGCTACTCCTTTGTATCTCTTGGCAATATCTGCAATGGGGGTCTCCTATACTGGGGATTGTATCCTCTGTTTGGAGCATTATAGTAATTCTTGGGAGCTGCATTTTTAGCTTCCAGTTCAAGCTTGACCATCTTCTTTATCATTTTTCTTATTTCATCCATTTTATCTGAATCCTTTTCCTGATTAGAGGAGGAAACTTCTTCTTTGCCTCTCCTCCTAGTATCTTGTTCAATTTTTCCCTTTAATTTCCCAGTAGAGGCAAAGTTTGCTTCTAATTCAAGAGCATCTGACTGTGCATCGTCCAAGTGGTAGGTTTTCTTTCCCTCAAGGAGAATCCAAAGTCTAAGTCAAATGCTGCTATGAAAACAACTTTGGCAGCATTCTGACTGGGCTTCATATCAGCTGGGAGGTTCAGATATAACTTATTAAATCTCTTGATAAACTCTGATACTCCTTCATTATGTTTCTTCTTAAGAGTATTAAATTCAGTGAGACACTGTCCATGATCTTTCTTCTCTCCCCATTTCCTGAGAAAATTATTTTCCATATCGTCCCAGGTGGTTACTGAACGGTTACCCAATGTCTTGAACCATTTTCTGGCTTCACCCTCCAAAGACTGTACGAATAATCTTAAGACCACATCCAAATGTTCAACATTTAAGTTTTATGCAAAAGAGCAGAAAGTCTCAAGATGTTTCTGAGCATCAATTTCATTTTCTTCTTTAAATCTCGGCAGTATCTTCAAATAATCCTGTGGCATGTCATTTAGCACTTGGGGTAAGGCCAGTGGAGCATACTTGTTCAGTAGAAAAGCAGGAACATTAGCCATTGGAGGAGGTGTGGGTTGTGCAACAATCTGAGCTACAGACGAAGGAAAGGGAGTATGAGGAAGTGGAGTATGTGTAACAATGGGAATATATTGTATGGAAGCCTGAGGCGTAGCTGGGAATAATTCACGGTTAACAACAGCTACTTCTGTAACTTCTTTAATTTCCTCAGCCTCGGGAGTAGGATGAGAATATTCTTCAATCCAGGCACTTCCTCTATGTGGAGTTTCTGAGTAAAACTCAAGTTGCAGTACGATTTCTTCGGGGCAGAAGACGCAGATCGTCTTCAACGGAATGTTCGAGTTTGCCAAGGCTGGTCGATTCTTCTCCACTTCAAACTCTGTGCAATAATTTTCTGCGGGTCGGTTCTTGACAAGGTGTCTTTGGTAAATGTGTGCGACCTCAGCGGCTTCACGAGCTGGGACACCAATAAATTGTCAGACGAAAACGACCGGTGCTTGGTGAGAGATGCGCAACTCTTCAACTCTGCGTGCTCACAGAGAGTGGCGATGTGAGGGCAAGAAGCGTGTTCTTGGTCGAGTCCCGGCAATGGCGCCAGTGTTGTGGACAATTTGCTCACCCCTAGGGAAGGCAGTCTCGATTTACTGAACCGGGCCTGAGACATCTTAGCATAGCAAGGAGCTCATAATATATCTTGGGTTGTCAATCCAAAAACTCTCTTACTATCTCTTGTAAAACAAGGAAATTAGTTTAAATGGAACCAAACTCTCTCAGAAGCTGATACAAAGATAAGAATAATGTAGGAACAGCATGCAAAACTCCAATACAAAAGCATCAGACAGTTAAGAGACAGCTTACTGCAAAGAGGGCCAGTTCAAATAATATGCCACAGAAATCAAATATTAGAAAGTGGATGCAGTGAAGAAACATGAAGAAGATACTAGTTAGCATGAGGCTGATACCTAGATACACAACAAAACCACATATGGGCTTATCCAACTAAGAATCCATACATGACAATGGCGTTTTAAAAGCACCCTCCTCAAGTAACTAATATAGCAGAAAATATGGATGAAATGAACATGGAGCAGTGTCGTCATGACTGAGCCTGTTTAAAAACGCTTGAATAATCCCGGTCGACATCAACTAGGATGGACCCTTGTAAGTTAGTGAGAACGCTGGGCAAATGAGTACGAGAAGATAATAAACATGAAATGAGATGTTACTTCTCACATAAGATAAAATTACATACTGTGAGATACTAGAGACCAGAATCCTCATTACAGTTATAACTCCTCCTCACTGAGACCCTACGGGCTCTGAACCTTCATACAGAAATATTACAGAATGTATACAAAAGCCTTTTCACTGCACATTTTGCTGATAGAAATCTGGAACCCTTACAATGTCTTTCTTCCTAGCTTTTATAGAAGATATAGAGAATTCTAGAGGAGGAGGTAGATGGAAAACATTTAATGACTTATTTTGAATCAAGTGGCGGAAAAAATTCGCGCCCACACTATGAATGACTGAACATAAATGACTGTACTTTACAACTTATTTCCGGAAATGAGTGTTGAAAATGAAAATCATATAAATAAATACATAGTATTAAAATATCATAAATGTTCACTGTGTTCACTCTTTGTGGAAAATTCTAATAAAACCTTGGCGCTTTGTTTTTGTACATGGCCAACACAAGCCTTCTAATTTTGAATCTAAAATTGAAACCTTTCATGCCGGACACTGAATTCATTGCTTCTTCATTAATAACCTGCTGCTGCATTAATGTTTTCATCCGCCCAAATGTGCCTTTTTTATTTTCTCTGGAGGGTTCTATAGATTGGAATGTCTTTCTTTGATGGAGGTCACATCATAGTGACTCCCGGATCCTTTCCACCAATTTCGTTCCCACAACAAGGTCCTGCAAAAACACAAGCCTGTTGAATAACACTAATCACAGAGATAGTAGACATAGTGAGGTTAATGGAAGCGGTGACACCGATTTGAGGGGATGATGAGATGACGCAGGGTGGCAAAAAACACAAAGGAATAGCAAAGGAATGGGAAGTGAAAATGGAGTAATACAGCGGGACGACGATAAGTGCACAAGGCAAAGACATGAAACAAAAACACCGAAACGCAACGCATAAATGAAGTATGTGAATAGTGGAGGGAAAAGCGAATGATGTGTGGATAGATGACGGAAAATGGCGGAAAAATGCTAATGGCACAAAGACTCAAAGATTAACCTTCGTGGAAGTTACGAAGGAAAACATGACAAAACAATGGAGCAAAGGCTTTGGAAGTGGGACCTGGAGCGCACATCGCAAGCTCGCAAGTGGAGAAAGTGTGATGGGGGAAACGATGGAGTAACACGAAACTACACTCTGCGCTCTGCGATGGGCCTGACCGGTCGAGCGCAGATCGCAAAAATGAAAAGTGCGATGACCAATTTCGTTACTTGGAAGGCTGCGCTTTTGAGATGGGGCGGATATGCGATGGGTGCGATCATGCAATTTGCGATAAACGCTCTAAGGGGAAGCGCTTGGCTATATGGATGAAAGGAGGCGTGGAGCTTGGGGAGAAAGGAGCTAGGCCTTATACGACTTTAAAGAGCGGTGTTTTAGCCTTTTTCAATGTATTTTCGGCTTGGGAAAGGGCAACGATAAAGAGGAAAAAGGAGACTTTGGCCAAAATTTGAATGGAGGGGCTGACTTGTACAATAGCTACCATATATATGAATAACATGTTAATAATGATTGATGTATGTGGGCAACCAGTAAATAAAATTGCACTAGTGATGTGGATTGCATATAAAATCTCTCAAAATATCTCCTCCATCTTCATCTTGCTAATGAAATTTTTTTGAAGTAAATAGTTTCAAATTTATTATTCATTTTCTTAAATTCTCATTTTAATATAACCTCTTTAGTTTCAATCTTGAAAATTTGGATGATAGTCCTTATTTCAATAATACATTAGTTTTGAATATACTTGGTTAAGTTTTTTTAGAAAAATGTCTTCAGGAATCCTTTCAATTGTGTTCCAGCTAAATTTTTCGAACAACCAACACCTTACTATTCCAAGAATAACAACAACTACTTTATCAATTCATCGTAGAGACGTAATTGTTAAAATTTAAACAATTTTAGTGAAACTTATTTTTTAATAAGGTGTCTTCCAACAAACGATCTTCTGATAGAGTTTTTAAAACTGTCGACACCTTCATATTCAAATAGCAACAACTACTTTATCATTTTTTTGTAGAAACATAATTTTCATAGAGTGTACATTGAAAATAAAGGGTAAGTAACAAAATAAACAATGGAATTTGGGTTGTGAATGTGAGGGTTCATGTTTTTCGAATGAATTTTTTTAATTTTTTCATAGATTTTGACTTAACGATGATTTTTTCATAGATTTTAACTTAACGATGAGTCGAAGTTCAAAATCAAGAATCATACATCAATTATTTTAATGAGATTGAAAAATCAAAAACCTATTATCTAAATAATATTTGAAAATGACAAGAATATATCAGAAAATTATAAATATATATACCCAAAATTCCTTATCAAAGGGAAAAGAGAATGAGGTTCTCAGGTTCTATAATGGAAACATATATTTAATGATACTTATTTTATTACGAAAACTCAATACATCTCTAAGGAAAAATTAGTATGGTTTCAAAAACTGAAATAAAAAAGAAGAAGGAAAAGGTAGAGCATGCAAGAGGAATTGCAACGTAGAACACATACACAGACTTACTTGTACCATTGTACGTTGGTTCCTAACTTCTTCATTCAAATTATAGTACTTTGCGAACAACCCTGTACCATTGTGTGCTCAATTCTTTACTTCTTAATTCAAATTCTACAACTTTGCGAACAACTCTCATGCATTAGATATGATTGTGACTAAATATATGCAACAAACTTGGAAGATGAAAAAAACACTATTCAATTCTTTAAATAGACATGAAAATAAGACTCTTGAATTTTTAAATAAAGGTGAATAATTCTTTTACTACCATTTGTTCCAAAAAATGACGGTAATTTTCTCCAAATTAATCCCAATACCATGAAATACGAGGAATGAAAGAAAGAAACCTTTTTCACACCAAATGGAGAGGGTGAAATAACTATCATAAATACATATTATTGTAAATTGGGGTGAATGGAAGGTTGTAACTCCTAATTTCAAGGGATAATTTTTCTTTTACCCTCTCCCTTAAAATAAGGTGGGCTAACCTCTAGACCTAATTTTTTTATAAAATAAATTTGCCACGATTTGAAATATAAATTTACCTTTTTTACCCCCCCTCTTAAAAGAAGGTAGGCTAACCTCTAGACCTAATTTTTTTATAAAATAAATTTGGGGCGAAATGAAATAATATACTATGATACAAAAAATTCACTCATTAAAAATTTAAAACCCCTTAATTTCGCCCAAGGGCGAAAATTTGCCCCTAAAATTTTCTATGTCCGTTACCACTTTGTAACATTCTCTTCCCACATCTACCTAAGTAACCGTCCAACTAGGGTAAACATGTAACGAGAGGCTACTAATATGAGATTCAACCTCCTAGATGAACTTAAGGAATTGAACAAATGGAAGCATGAGAAGCAAACCTTACACAACATTAAAAACATCCCCATGAGGTATCCAAACCTCCCGAGCCCCTGAACCTTAAAGGGGTACTGAATTTTGACCATTTTGAGCCATATCCATGGGCATGTAAGGGCAAGGGAGTGGCTAAAAACCTAAATTCATGGACATGCAAAGACAAAGGAGCGGGCAAGCCCCCAAAAGCTTAGTATTGTGCCTGCAACTCCGATATTTGTGCCACCTTTTTAGCCCCATAGCCTAGGTCACTGCCCAGAACTTCATGAAACTGTAGGAGAAGATAAATAACATTACAACAAAGGTATGGAAGCAATCAAATCATTAGGAACTCATTTGGACCCCACCTAACCATGATAGGAATGTTGTCAAACATGTCACAAACATTGTATCTACAGGTATAAACAACATATTTAAACAAAGGCCCAATCTCCTACATATCTTAAAATTCCTAAGAAGCATTGTTCTCCTACATCATAAGCTTCAATACAATCTATTTGAGAAATAAAATATTTAGTATTCGGTTCACAGTAAATATATAAAATGAATAAAAGTAGTATTTGGCTTTCTCAATAAACATAAAGTATTGGGTGAAACCCCAAACTAGAACTGACAGTAAAAAATTCAAAAGAAAAATCCTGCTTGAACCAGCAGTAATGGAGTTAAGTAAATAAAATTCTATGAACAAATTTTATAAAGACTCATAAGCATGAACCATGAAATCTCTAGTTCGCATGAGCTAGCCGTGAACACAAATATGTTTGTAAAGGCACCAAAATTTAATACAGTCCAAACCCTGACTATAACCCTAAGATTAAACACCGGTGAAGCTTGTGGACAAGTGTAAATTTGATGGAAGGGTACCTATTCCTGAATAGGAAGAAGAGAATCGTTAACCGGATCATCTTGACCATATGGACGGACCGTCCTTAATTCGGAAAGGAGGAGGTTACCTGTAAAATGACAAGTTAAAATCCATAAGTCTGGGTGGACAAGAAGCTAATGACTTATAAAACCCTATGAAAACAAATCACGAACATTTTAAACCATAAATACCTGACAGAAAGAAGAACCTCCAGCACTGTGACTGACCTCTTTCCTGGAGAAACATAGGAGCAACGAGGAAAACCAGTTAAATATGCCAAACTCATGTGCTTAAAATTCATCACTATGCGAATGTCGTGGCCCATGGTTTCCTCCATTGGTTCTGAACTACACTCCGATATCATTCATATAAACAGCACAGAGAAAGTTCCCCATAAACCCTAGAGTTGGAAGGGGAACTAATATAACCCACCATATCATTTAGGATAGAACAGAGACTGTATTGCCATGAAGGAAGCCATACTGGAGCAAACCCATGAATGGGTAATGGAGTCACGAAGCTTGGCAAGGCAACAGAGCAGGAGTTTTGTGCAACCGAAAGAGCACAAATGAGAAAAAATGGTTAGGGATAAGGGTTATACCTAAACCCTTCCTGCCAAGTCCCTCCACCGTCGATTGTAGGAGTAGATCGGACGGAGTGGAGATGTCCAGGTGGCCTCAGATCATAAACACCAAATCCAATAAAAAATGAAGTGTCAGTACTATTAAGTTTTCAAATGTACAAGAATTAAATTGAGACTATAAGACTACAATGACAGCTGAAATTTTAAACATGAATTAGAAACGTGTCATTCGATATTGCCAAGTTTAGGTGTAAAAATAAATGTGCAGTATGATTAGATAATGAACAATTTCCAAAAATCCAACTCATGCGATATGAATTTATTTGGAACGGTTAATTATAATATACATTTAAATGTTGTGTATTTTAATATATAATACTTAGCTTATAACAGAAAGTAAATTTTTTTTATGCTAAGATTGATAAGCATGGTAGGTGTTACAAGTGGTATCAGAGTAGCATTCATATGCTAGGACCCTAAGGGTCAACTAACGATTAAGTTGTGTATATACGGATTCACAGAAGAGTATCATAATAGGAAACGTCATGAGGAGGGGGTCAACACAACAACCACCCCAGAACACCAGGAAACCCTAAACACGACCAGAGGTGAGCCCTGAGATGTGGGTTCAGTTGAGTGTGGATCAGCACCAGCAAACAAGTAGACTGCTGGAGGAACAACAGCACCAAACTAGAAAACTGTTGAATACAGTGCAGAAACTACAGGAAGAAATGGTGCAGGTTCGAAGTGATAACAAACGCTTGATGCAAGAGCAAGAGAATATACTCAAGAGCCTAACAGACAAGCAAAATCAAGGAATGGAACAACCTAGTGCTGATAGAGACATGCAAGAAGGTAATGAGTGAAAAATAAAGTATCACACCACTAACAGAGTGGAAAGAAGCCTTCCCAGTGACGCAACAAGAATAAAAACTATAATGAAGTAGAGTATGGAAATTTGTCAGATCAATAAGAAGTTAAGAAGCAGAAAGTGGAAATTCAGGGGGATTTTTGAAAAATCAAACCACCAACATTTGATGGTGAAGCTAAGGAAGTAGCAGAGGCTTGGTTGATAAATATGAACAAATATTTTCAAGTGTACGAGTACAAAAACAATCTGAAGGCTAGATTGGCCATATATCAGTTAATGGAGAAATCCACTCTATGGTGGGAAGAAGTAAAGAATGTTTGCAGCATTGAGGACCAAGATGTTACCTGGGAAGCATTCCAACAATACTTTAAAGAAAATTATTTAACGGAATGTTTCTACGATGAGAAATCTAAAGAATTTCATGACTTGAAGTTGGGACAGATGACCATGGATGAGTATATCACCAAGTTCACCTCTTTGTTAAGATATGTTCCATATCTTAGAGATGAAAAAGCTAAGGTTCAAATATTTATGAGCAGTATGCCAACCCATATGAAGGAATGCATTGAATTTGTAAATCCTAGAACCATGGACGAAGCCATCGTAAGGAACGAATGTGCTACCAGCAGTCCAAGGAAAAAGGGGAAGTGGGAAAAAGTTGGCAACCAAGAAAAGGACAGAAAAACAGCTCAAACTTCAAGGGAGCCAAAAATAATAATTTTAAGAATTCTGCACGAAGTTCTGTAAGTAAGAAGTTTGGCAGAAATCATCAGAGAACTCGATGGCCAGTTGAAGAGAGGCCTACAGAGGCATCTAGAAAACCTGAGCAAGGGCAAGTGACCAAACCACCCCTGCAGTGTTGGGGTTGTGGTGAAGCACATTACTACAAAAATTGCCCACAACGAGCGAGAAGTGAAAAAATTGCAAATTTCCAGGAGGCTTCTATAGTAGGTGATGTGGCTCGAAACATACCTCGTATCAACGTAGCGTTGGAGGATTGACAGGTAGATTATCAGCCAACAATGATAGAGTTGGAAGGTAAATTACTTTCTCAATCTGTTTCTATTTTGGTAGACCTAGGTGCAAGTCTAAGCTATGTTAATCCCAAAATAGTGGAAAATTGTAAATTGAAAGGGCAGAAATTCAAAAAATCCTTGGCTAGTATAGCTAGCCATAGGAGCAAAAAGAAAGGTGACTGCCAAAATTCCAAACTACACATTAGAAATTGCAGAACAGTTGTTAAATGTGGACCTGAACATCTGCCATTAGGGTCCTATGATGTTTTGATGGGCATGGATTGGCTAGAAAAACATTGAACCTTAGTGGACTGCAAAGAAAATATTATTTATTACAGAATGCAATATGGTACATGCAAGGAGATTCAGGGGATCAAGAAACCCCTACAACTACGTCCTATTACAACATCCCAAATAAACAAATGCATAAGAAAGGGATGTCAGATTTATGCTAACCAAGTAGGATATGCTAATTCCAAGGAGAAGTCTCTTATGATGGAGAATATACCAGTGGTACAGGACTTCATGGATGTCTTTCCGGAAGACATACTCGGATTACCACCAAGAAGAGATATCAATTTTATTATAGAATTAATACCAGGAGCATCATTTGTGTCAAGGGCTCCTTACAGAATGAGTGTTCTAGAATTAACTGAATTAAAAATGCAGTTACAAGAACTGTTGGACAAAGGATATATTCGTCCAAGTGTGTCCCCTTGGGGAGCACCAATGATGTTCGTTAAGAAGAAGGACGGAACCACACGAATGTGCATGGACTATAAATAGCTCAACAAGTTAACAATCAAGATTAAATATCCTTTACCAAGGATTGATGATCTGTTCAATCAGGTGAAGGGGGCCACAATGTTTTCAAAAATAGATTTAAGATCTGGATATCACCATATCCAAATCAAGGATGAAGATATTTGCAAGACTGTTTTTTATACTAAGTACGAGCATTATGAATTTGTGGTGTTACCCTTTGGGCTAACAAATGCACCAGCAACCTTTATGAGGTTAATGCATGGTATATTCCATCCTTTCTTGGATAACTTTGTACTTATATTTATAGATGACATTTTAATTTTCTCTAAGAACCAGGAAGAGCATAAAGACATCTAAGGATTGTGCTGGAAATGTTAAGAAAACACGAGTTGTATGCTAAGTTCAACAAGTGTGATTTCTTCAAAATAGAAATCTAGTACTTAGGCCGTGTTATCTCAGCAGAGGGGATTTTTATTGATCCAGAAAAAATCAAGACAATTGTGGAATGGAGAGTTCCCCAGAATGTGGCAGATATTCGATCCTTTATGGGATTGGTTGGGTACTATCAAAGATTTGTTGAGGGATTTTCTAGAATTGCTTTTCCAATTACCTCCTTGCAGAGAAAGGAAAATTATATAAGTGTATTGTGGAGTGCTAGTACAGTTTTGAGAAGTTGAATCAACTATTGACCACTGCACCAGTGTTGAGGGTAGCTAACCCCAACAAATAATTTGAATTTTGTACAGACACTTGTAAAGAGGGAGTTGGGGCAGTTTTATCTCAGGAAGGAAAAGTAGTGGCGTATGAGTCAAGAAAGTTGAAGGAACATGAGCAAAGATACTCAACCTATGATCTAGAATTAAAAACAGTAGTATATGCGCTCTGGGTATGGAGACACTACTTGTTGGGTAAGAATTTTGTGCTAAAGACAGATCCTATCAACTTGACTAGTTATTTCAAACAAGCTGATTTAAACTCCATACATGCAATATGGAATGCCTTTCTAAGTGAGTTTGATATGGACATCCAGTACGTGAAAGGTAAGGAAAACTGGGTGGCTGATGCTTTGAGTATAAATCTGCATTGTGTTTATAAGCTTTACTACAATCAGCTTGAATATAAATTCTTAGATCAAGTAAAAGAAGAAGCACATAAGGATCCAAAATATAAATTCCTATGGCAGCAAATGGAAGAGGCCAGAAAGTAAGGAAATACTTCTAAATATGGAGTTAATAAAGAACAAATGCTAACCTTTAGAGGAAAGTTGTATGTACCAAACCGTGTGGACCTAAAGGAGCTAATCATGGATGAATATCATCGTAGTAACTACACAGGACACCCAGGATACCAGAAAATGTTAACTGCTATTAGAAAAATATATTTCTGGCCTGGTGTGCGTAAGAACATTACTGAATATCTAAATAAATGTCTGGAGTATCAACAGGTCAAGGTGAAGCACCGACATCCCGTAGGATTGTTGCAGCCCATCCCGGTACCTGAGTGGAAGTGGGAGGTCATATCCTTGGATTTCATTACGAGTTTACCAAAGTCAAAGAGGCACAATGACTCCATCATGGTGGTAATTGACAGATTGATTAAATATGCACATTTCATACTTGTATAGTCAACTTACAAGACTATATAGATAGCGGATATTTTCATGAGAGAAATTTCCAGGCTACACGGCATTCCGAAGATTCTTATCTCAGACATAGATGTGAATTTTACTTCAGCATTTTGGAAAACTCTGTTCACAAGTTTGGGGACCCAAATAAACTTTAGTACTGCTTATCATCCTTAGACATATGGTCAAACCGAGCAGGTAAACCAAGTATTGGAAGACATGTTGCGCATGTATGTAATGCAGCAGCCAACCAATTGGGAAGACTATTTGCATCTGGTCGAATTTTCTTACAGCAATGGTGATCAAGAGTCCCTTAAGATTAGTCCTTTCGAAGCTCTATATGGGAGGCAATGTCGCACTCCCATAAATTGGAGCAGCCATGAAACGAACCTAATGTTGGGACCAGAAATGATGGTTGAAATGGAGGTAGAAGTAAAGAAGATTCGACAAAATTTGAAAGCTGCACAAGATCGGAAAAATATCTATGTAGATAAGAAGAGGACCCATCGAGAATTTGAAGTGGGTGATCATGTGTATGTGAGGATCAAACCCAAGAAGAGTACCTTGCGGTGGTCTTCTTGTGCCAAGTTGGCTCCCAGGTTCTGTGGACCCTTCCAAATTTTGGAAAGGGTAGGACCTGTGGCCTATCGGTTGGCTTTACCTAGCCACATCCGAGTACACAATGTGTTTCATGTGTCCTTGTTAAAGCGATATATGCATGATTCGAAGCACGCAATTAATTGGCAGGACATTCAGGTAGGATAGAATTAAAAATCCTAACTTGAAGTATGGTTTCTTTATGAGAATTTGATAAGAAACGTTGTTGTTTGCAGGTAGATCCGGACGATGAGTTTCTGGTTGAGCCTCAACGCATACTCAACATGAGAGAAATTATGCTCCAGAAGCGAGTCATCACCCAGGTTAAAGTGCAGTGGAAGCACTTCAGCCCAGATGAGGCTACCTAGGAGGACAAAGGATTTGTGCACGAGGCTTACCCAGAGCTATTTTTTGAGCTGGAGTGAAACACCGAGGACAGTGTTACTTCCAGGGGGGAAGTTGTGACAGCTGCATTTAATGTTAACTAGTTGTTAAATAGTTAAACTACATTTTATTATTTATTTTAATAAAACACTGAGACACTTATGTTTTCTGGAAGGTTTATTTTTCTTTATTATTATTATGCAAGATAAAATTAGTTATGGAAAGTAGTTCCATAACAAGTAAAAAGGATGATGGTAAATGTTTTCCAAGAACTGAAAGATGGTTGGACAGTTTGAACAGTTACATGTTCCTCTAGGGATAAGAGACGCATCCCAGTGAGGAATGGGGTTTTGGTTCAGAGACTAAGGAAGAGGGTGGAAATTTTTCCTGAGCTGGTAGAAACCAGTGGAAAATCTCTTAGATTGTCCTGAAATTTTCTAGTACTGACTGGACTTGGGGTCCTGAGGTCACAACATAAATATACTATCAACCTGTACCTTTCAGTGGAAGCACGGGGGAAGAGAAGGACGTCATTGCCTCTCTTAAAGGTTGGGAGGAACATCATCAACAGAGTTATATTCAAATAAGTATCTGAGTATTCAGAAAGTTTGAACAGGAATTGATTTCTTTTAATATGCATATATGTTTACAGGAAATGTATTCATTAGTAGTATGTACAATAATTTATTTCATAAATATATGCATTAAATGAAGGTGGATACTATGTATCTTTATGGCTTAAACATATACTTACAGGTTTAGCAAAATATTCGTGGAATGGATTTTCTGTGTTACTGGAATTAGTTTTTGTTATAAGGAGTGTAAGTAGGCTTATTATTAATAAGGTATAGAAAATAGGCATTCCCAGGAGAAGGGTAATTATAAATACAAATAAATTGCTACAGGTACCTGTTAAAGTAAGTTTGTGTAATTGTATCATATAAAGTATAGAAGATGTTTATTGAGCTAGAACAGTGTTATTAAACTGTCAAAGAAGGCGATAGGAAACTCTAGTAAACAACCCCTATTTGAAAAATAGAACTGACTAAGTAATGAGATTTTGCTGAAGGACATGCAAAAAGGGTAAGGAGAATTGTTGGCACCAAAACCGAGGGTTTCAGAACACATCTTTCTCCCTCGACACTACTATACATGGACAGACTGTGAGGGTGGTCCGGTCACCCAAGGCTAAGACAATAATATTGTGATAATTACAAAACTTCCAAAGTTAAATTATACCGAAGTAAAGACAAAACAAATACATATTTACATTTTTCAAATTATTAAAACGTTCACAGCGCATGAATAAATCTATAGAAGTATTTTTTTTTAACTTTCTAGAACATATTGAAATACCCATTCGACGAAATCCACAAGTACCCAATAAAACATGCAGTACATGAACAAATAGAAAATTGAGGTAAAATTTGTTTCCAAAATTATGAGAATTTTTATTTAAAAATATAATCATATACTACAAGTATTGCACCGAATGCGAGAGCTTGGAGAACTCAAATATTTAGTATTCTATTCACAGTAAATATATAAAATGAATAAAAGTAGTATTCGGATTTCTCAATAAACATAAATTTTTGGGTGAAACCCCAAACCAGAACCGACAGTAAAAAATTCAAAAGAAAAATCCTGCTTGAACCAGCAGTAATGGAGTTAAGTAAATAAACTTCTATGAACAAATTTTATAAAGAATCATAAGCAGGAACCATGAAATCTCTGGTTGGCATAAGCTAGCCGTGAACACAAATATGTTTGTAAAGGCACCAAAAGTTTATACAGTCCAAACCCTAACTATAACCCTAAGATTAAACGTCGATGAAGCTTGCGGACAAGTGTAAATTTGATGGATGGGTACCTGTTCCTAAACAGGAAGAAGAGAATCGTTAGCCGGAGCATCTTGACCATATGGATGGACCATCCTGAATTCAGAAAGGAGGAGGTTACCTGTAAAATGACAAGTTAAAATCCATAAGTCTGAGTGGATAAGAAGTTAATGACTTATAAAACCATATGAAAACAAATCACGAACATTTTCAACCATAAATACCCGACAGGAAGAAGAACCTCCAGGACTGTCACTGACCTCCTTGGATAAACATAGGAGCAACAGGGAAAACCAATTAAATATGCCAAACTCATGCGCTTAAAATTCATCACCACTAAAGAACAAAATTCACAAAGAACGAAAATAAATTAGCTTACTATGCAAAAAAATAATGGTTACCTGAGTTGGGAATTGGTTGAGTCTGGCACAACTGTGCGAATATCGTGGCCCATGGTTTCCTCCATTGGTTCTGAGCTACACTCTGATATCATTCATATAAACAGCACAGAGAAAGTTCCCCATAGACCCTAGAGTTGGAAGGGGCACGAAGATAACCCATCATATCATTTAGGATAAAACAGAGACTATATCGCTGTGAAGGAAGCCATACTGGAGAAAACCCATGAATGGGTAATGGAGCCACGAAGCTCGGCAAGGTGACAAAGCAGGAGTTTCATGCAGCCGAAAGAGCACAAATGAGAAAAAACAGTGAGGGATAAGGGTTATACCTAAACCCTTCCCGCCAAGTCCCTCCACCATCGATTGCAGGAGTAGATCGGACGGAGTGGAGATGGCTAGGTGGCCTCAGATCACAAACACCAAATCTAATAAAAATCAACGTGTCGGATACTATTCAGTTTTCAAATGTACAAGAATTAAATTGAGACTATAAGACCATGTGATGACAGTTGAGAGTTTGAACATGAATTAAATAGGTGTCATTCGATATTGCCAAGTTTAAGTGTAAAAATAAATGTGCAGTACCATTAGATAATGAACAATTGCCAAAAATCCAGCTCATACGATATGAATATATTTGGAACGGTTAATTATAATATACATTTAATGTTGTGTATTTTAATATATAATACTTAACTTATAACATAAAGTAATTTTTTTTCCTTATGCTAAGATTGATAAGCATAGTAGGTGTTGCAATCATATATATATATATATTAATTTTTTAAATTATATCAGTTACATTCATATTCATATTAGTAAATATTAATCATCATCTTCAATATTCATATATTATAAAAATTAAAATAAAATTTCAAATTATTATTTTCTTTTTTACCCGTTCATATCGGAATTGAATTAATTAAAAAAACATATGCACATAAAAACAATTGAAAAATAACAAATTTGTACCTCCACTAAAAATGAAATAAATGGGAGAGGGGAAAAGTCTTCCAAACAAAATGTTTGGCGGATGCGATGGGATGAAGATCCATACGTTGAAATTATCGCAAATTTGACGGAACAAATTTGAGAGGAACAACTACTCTTTGCATGATCGGGCGGTGGATAAGACTGGAGATAGTCGATTATCTGATAACCATCCAGTGAAACCGCATGGCTACGTCAAGTGCGGTTTCTGCGAACACTCAGTTTAAGTAAGAGGAGGTCTTCAGTTTAAGTAAAAGCAAGTCTTCAGTTTCTCTGAGTTTGACTCCTCTGTTTATCTTGGAGGTCTTCAGTTTAGTTAAGAGCAGGTCTTCAGTTTCTCTGAGTTTGACTCCTATGTTTATCTTGGAAATGACAGACAGTATGACAGGTGGCACAGCAGTGGTGCAGGGAGAAGATATATATATATATATATGGGGATCTTTGCAGAAGGTGTGTGGGGCACAACAGTTCCGGATTTTAATTTGGATTTTCAGGATTGGAGAGGACAGCAACAATAGAAGGCATCATTTGAAAATAGTACCTTATGACGCCTGCCATTGTAACTGTCCTTTACAAGTTTGAAGTTTCAACTTCTTACAAGTTTGAAGTTGCAACAACAAGAAGTTGAAGGATTTTAGAGGACTAACAACAATAGAAGGCATCATGGGGTACTACTACTCCTCTCCTCTGAAAATGAAAATGGAAAATGAGAGGAGAGGAGAAGTATTATCTCTAGATGCCATTTCTTGTTTCTTTCAAAATCATTCAAACGACAAAAGTGGTAAGCATCTGGACGGACTGTTTTCCTATTTGGAATATTTGTTGTATTCGAAATCCAATTCTGTTTCCCTATTTGGAATAGTAAGGGTATATAAGTTTTATTGAATTTTCTTTCCATCCATTGTAATTGAAATTGCAGTCCGTTCATTCTTTCTTTCGCGCAGTATTCGTCGCGATTTTCATCCTTTCGCTGAAAAAGTCATATGTGACTGGCTTCAGCTTTAGTCGTTTGTTGTATAGGTTTAGGATTCTAATCGCCATTTTAATGTGACTAATTACACCCAAGGTGTTCATAAGGGAAGAGTTCCTCTCAGCGCTTCGTCATCTGTCCACAGAGAATGATTTTAACTAAATCATGACACATACAGAAAATCAAATTAAATAGTATAGTAATTTGTGGCACCATATCCAAATTAAATAACAGGTTAAATTAAACTTATTATTGAGAAATAACAAATGAAATTAATATTGCCATAAAGAATCATAGTTTTCTCACTACTTCAACACCAATTAATATCGCTTGACAAAGAAGAATCATGGTTTCTCTCAGAAAGTTGTCTACCTGTGAACGGAATAGTCTTGATGGCGCTTTTTGTCGAATCAGTAACTAAAATTCAAGAAATCAGGTAGTTGGAGTGTTTGGAATCTATTTTTGACAGTGGAAATGGATTCTGCACTGCAAAAAACTTTTAGAGCACTCAAAATACTAAAGTTTAACAACTGTAAACATGATTCTGATAAAATCTTTCACAGATTTTTAAAATCTTTGCCAGATTCTAGGCCAAAAAGTTTCCCTAGAAAACTACGGTGTTTTCCCACGCCAACACCAAGTCTCTTTCTAGCAACTACATTTTATGATTGAATCCAAGGGAATTTAGGAACAAGCAAATTTATTATTTCTAGTGGCTGTAGGATTCGAATTTAGTAACAGCGTTGCAGGTCTGCACATTTATCAAATGAGGCTTGTTGAAATATTAAAGTCACCTGTCGTGCCTTGGCAGGAAGAACAAAGAACAAAGTACAAAGGCAGCAGCAGCAGCAACAGAGATTGAGTGCGCAGCACTCTGTATTGAAGAATGTTGGTGAATCCGTAAGGATGAATTTAATTTTAAATCATATGAGTACTACGATTGTAGACAAATTTAATTTGAGATGGACACAAGAGCGTTTGAAGGACGGCGATTGTGAGATATTTTCGTGCAGTAGGTAGATAAAACTATTCGCTTTTGGGCTTTAAAGTCTCAACAACTGTATCGAAGAGAAACAAAGTAAGTCCTTTTATTCTTGAATTACGGTATGTTGTCCCTAATTACTTATATGCCAATTGAATCTGGAACTTATATTGGAGTGTTGTCTTGTCGATATAAGTATTCGTGTTTTTAACGCGAATACAACAAACATATACATAAATCACCCCACAGCAGCAGAGGCCCGTGGGTCCACAAGACCACGTGGCAGAAATCTATTGAATCGATTGATTTCAATCGGAAGGTTCAATCGGCGGTATTTTATTGTGCGCCCTGATCTGGGTGGATCCGATCGCAACTGGCTGACCCAGTGAGGGCGCCGTGCTTCAATCGTACAGAAGATCGACGTTGCGAGCCTAATCGCAATCGAAGGATTCGGAGGTTTGTTTTGCGCCGTTTTGTTTAAAGCGTTTATCCAACAAACGACACAAATGACGAATATGGTCATCGAGTCCATGGTGTGATCGCAATCGAAATATTGAATGGACTGGCACATCTAATTGGTTTCAAATCACGATTGTCGATTGCCGATCGCGTAGTGGTCCCCACCATACTGCCAGAATTTCATATTTTATAGTTCCGGCAGCGTTTTCTCATTTTGGTTTCTATTTCTTGATTTAAGTTTTCATATAGTTTATATGTATGTAAATACATGCGCGGGGTATATATAAATAAAAAGTGTCTGCGTATGTTATGTATTACTTAAAAGATTTGTATTGTGAACTGTAGAGCTCGAAGAAAAGGCACACAAGAAGAAGAATGAGAGCACCGTTAGTATCTACAAAGAGAGACAGAGAGTTGTTTTGTTTAGCACTGCGTCTGAAGCAATCATACATATTTGGTGAATCCGTCACTGTTGAGGAAGAATTTGTAACAGTTGTTTTTAGTTTGTTTAATGAAATAGAAAACATTTCATGTCATCTCTGTCTGCAAATTAAAATTTCTGTTTTAAACATCTCTGTGTTGAAGAGGGGAGTTTATATTCTCTCCACTGTTTGCTTGGAATTTCCCAAAATTCCAACATGGTATCAAAGCTAATCTAGGCTCTTTGAAGATTTCAAAGAAGCTGAAGAAGAAGACCTGTTGCATCGTTTCTCTCCAGCAGCGTGAAAGGATCAACAGAAGTCAAGGTCAGGTATTTCTCAAAGATAATAGTGTTGTTGCTTCGTACTTAAAAGGAGTTTGTTCTTTCAAGAAGGAAAGACAGTTTGTTAAAGTCTGAGTTCAGTTTAAGAAGCAATGGCTAGACCAAGCAATGGCATGAATCTTGGAAGTGTTCAGCTTCCACAGTTTAATGGAAAGAACTATGATTATTGGGCCATTACCATGAGAGCCCTGTTTGTCTCACAAGACTTGTGGGAACTAGTAGAAGATGGTTTCGTAGAACCAGCTGATGAGCAGGCCTTTAATGCCTTAACTCAAGCAGAGAAAGATGTGTTGAAGAGTAATAGGAAGAAGCATACAGAGTCAGTTTGTATCAAGTCAGTGAAATGAGACAAGCTTCTCATGATAAAGGGCCTAAGAAATTCAAGAGGCATGGGAAACTCTCAGCAGTTTATCAAGGTATGTGAGAATAGCAGACAACAAAACTTCAATTGTCAGAAGAGATTTTTGAAACTCTTTGCATGAAAGAGTCGATAGTTTCGATACATTTTGGTATTGGCTGTGATCCTTATAATCTCATGGATAGTCTCTTCAAGATGGGTGGATTGGTATAGCCTTTGAGACGTTTACCAAATTTTGACAAGAGCACCACCATAGAAGAGACCAAAGATTTCTTCGAAGACACAGTGATGAACTTGCGTCTTCACCTATAACTCATGAACAAAGATTGAGCAGAGATGAACACTCATCTCTTGAGCACACCTTCAAGACCCAGATGCCTTCAGGAAGAGGCAGAAGAGGTCAAAGAAAAGGAAGAGGAAGAGGCAAAAGCCAGAATAGAGGCGGAAGAGACTGCTCTTCACATTCACATGGAAGGAGCAACAGTCAAAGCCAGAGCCACAGCCAATGCAACAACCAGCAAGGTGGACATCAACACCAACATGCTCAAGGACAAAGGTATGACAAATCCAATGTCTAGTGTCATTATTGTAAGAAATATGGGCACTATTCCAATGAATGTAGAAAGAAGAAAAATGACATGAAAAATAGGCAAAATGCTAATGTAGCAAAAGAAGAAAAGAACCCAAGTAATGTGCTATTAGCTTGTAATGTAGCACAGAATAAAGAAGATGATGTTTGGTTCTTAGATTTCGACGTAGTAATTGGCGCATGACCGCAACAGAGCATTGTTTGCCAATTTGATGAAGAAGTTAAATTCATGACCATTGTGGACCGATACTAAACTTGGGGAAGGAAAGGCAAAGTTACATTCGAGCAAGGAATGGGGAGCAAAAATTTGTTCCTGATGTGTATTATGTTCCAGGTCTGAAATGTAATCTTTTGAGCGTTGGGCAGCTCGTAAACAAAGGTTACAATGTTATATTCAAAGATGATGTGTGCACCATAAGAGATATTCCTCCCAGTAAGAAAATTATTGCTGAAATACAAAAGACCAGCAATAGAATGTTTCCGCTCAAGCTCAACATTGACTTGAAAGGAAAAGGAAAGAATGTAGCAGCCATAACATAAGAAGCCTTCCAGAAGGAAGAGAAAGATGAAAATTGGTTATGGCATCTGAGATTGAAGACCCCACTGTGAGGAAGGAATGGTAAGAGGTTTACCATTGATTGAAAAGCCTGACAGCCTATGTGAAGGCTGCATCTTGGGAAAGCAACACAGAGAAAAATTTCCTTCAGGGAAAAGCATAAGGGCGAAAGCACCTTTGGAGATAATCCACACAGATTTATGTGGGCCAATGCAAACAACATCTGTTTCGGGCAGCAATTACATGCTGACTTTCATTGATGATTTCACACGAAAAGTGTGGGTTTATTTTCTGAAATATAGGAGTGAAGTCTTTCAAAAATTTCGCCATTTTAAAGCTCTTGTAGAAAAAAAGAGCGGACTACACATAAAAGTCCTCAGAATTGATAGAGGAGGAGAATACATATCAAAGGAGTTTCTGCGTTTTTGCAGAGAGAATGGGATTCACAAGCAATTTACCACCAGGTACATGCCGCAACAGAATGGAGTCACTAAACGGAAGAATCGAACCATAATGGAGATGGTAAGAAGTATGCTGAAGGCAAAGCACTTGCCGAATGAGTATTGGGCAGAAGCAGCAAACTGTGTTGTATATATTTTAAATAGATGCCCAACAAAAACCGTGATGAACAAAGTTCCAGAAGAAGCGTGGAGTGGCAGAAATCAGGGAGTCACCCACATGAGATTTTTTGGGTGTGTAGCATATGTACACATTCCAGAAAAATTGAGAAAGAAGTTGGATAGTAAGGGGGAGAAGTGCATTTTCCTTGGATATTGTGAAGATTCAAAAGGATACAGACTGTATAACCCATCCACAAAGAAGTTTATAATTAGCAGAGATGTACAATTCATTGAAGAAGAAGCGTGGGATGGAAGCATTGAGAAAACAGTTAATGTCAAAAACTATTTATCTCATGATGAAGATGATGTAGATGTGGTTGAGATTAATAACCCATCCGTTGCACAACCTCCAGCAGCGCAAGGCTAGCAAGGGACGCCTCAAGCGGCAGTGAGAACACCCTTGAGAAGAAGTGAGTATCTTCCTAGCACACCGTTATTATAGTCACTATAAGCCATCAAGTACCTGCTGTTTACTGGTGAAAGAGGAACAAGATTCAGAAGCCTTAGAGAAATTTATGAGCAAGGAGAAGGAGATGAAGGTATGAATTCCTTATTTTCTTTGTATTGTCAAGTTGATGATCCTATTCATTTTGAAGATGCTATTAAAGATAGAAAATGGATAGAAGCTATGGATGATGAAATTAAAGACATAGAGAAGAATAGAACATGGGAATTGGTAGATCTACCAGAAGGTAAAGAAGTCATTGGAGTTAAATGGGCATACAAGACCAAAAGAAATGCTGAAGGAAAAATAGAAAGACACAAGGCCAGACTTGTTGTCAAAGGATATGTTGCAAGCGGATTGATTATGAAGTAAACTTTGCAATTTGCAACCAAATATGCAAGTAGAATGGAAACCAGAAGAGCAGTGATGTCCACAGCGACAAAACAAATGGAAAGTATATCAAATGGATGTAAATCCGCATTTTTATGGATTAATTGAAGAGGTATATGTGGAAATGTACCAAGATGAGAAGAAAGGCCAAGAGCATAAGGTCTGTAAATTGAAGAAAGCTCTTTATGGGCTGAAGCAAGCACCAAGAGCATGGTACAGCAGAATAGATTCTTATCTATTGGAGAATGGATTTGAAAAGTGTGAGGGAGAACCCACCCTCTACATCAAACAAAATTATGGTAAGTTATTGATTGTTGTCTTATATGTTGATGATTTAATTTTTTCAGGTAATGATGATTACCTTGTTGAAAATTTTAAAACAGTCATGAAGGATGAATTTGAAATGACTGACATGGGTCTGTTAAGATACTTCTTGGGAATAGAAGTGGAGCAAGGTGAGAAAGGAATTTTTATTTCTCAAGCAAAGTATGTGAATCAAGTTTTAGAAAGATTTAACATGCAGGAGTGCAAAGCTGCAACTACTCCCACAGTAATGGGATTGAAGTTGAGTAAGAATGACAACAGCAAGGATGTTATCTGCTCGAGAAGAAAAGAATATTGCGCCTACATGTATTTGATCGTAACTAGCTTTGTTATTATGCATGTCATAGTTTGATTAAAAGTTTGTGATAGCTAATGAAGCACATCATGTTGTTAAACGAGTAAAGAGAATTTCGAGGTATGTGAAAGGAACAAAAGGATTTTGGTATTTATATACGCTCGTAAATTCGGGGACCAGGTTGATAATCGATGTAGATTGGTTTAGTGTAGATGACTCAAGAGCACTTCCTACATATTTTTTCATATGGGTCTGTGGCCATTTCATGGCTTCCAAGAAAACACCTATTGTAGTATTATCTACAAACAGAGTCGAATATGTAGCCTACGTTGAAGAAGGTGGTTTAAGTAATCTCTTCTGATGACAAGGATGTTGAGAAGTCTATGTCAAGAACAGGTAAAAGGGACTGTGATTTATTGTGACAATAGCTCAGCTATTGCATTGTCAAAGAATTTTGTGTTTCATAAAAGAACAAAGCACATAGACACAAAGTATCATTATATCAGAGAATTGGTGAATAATGGTGAAGTTGTTTTACAACATTGTAAAACAGAGGAGCAATATGCAGATATTTTAACTAAACCATTGGGACAAAAGACATTTGAATTTCTAAGAAAATGCTTGGGTATGATGAACAACCCAGCAGCTGACTTTAAGGGGGAGTGTTGAAATATTAAAGTCACCTGCCGTGCCTTGGTAGGAAGAACAAAGAACAAAGTACAAAGGCAGCAGCAGCAGCAACAAAGATTGAGTGCGCAGCACTCTGTATTGAAGAATGTTGGTGAATCCATAAGGATGAATTTAATTTTGATGGGCCGCAGCCACAGATTGTAGATGAAATTTAATTTGGAGATGGACAGGGCCGTCTTGCAGTGGAAGGACAAAGATTTTCGTAGATCTTTTCTACAGAGGAACAGAGATATTAAAAACCAGTCGTTTCGGGCTTTAAAGTCCTCAACAACTAGAATGAAGAGAAACAGGCGGAAGTCCTTTTATTCTTGAATTGGCGGGACAAGTGGTCCCCACCATTTATATGCCAATGGGAATCGGAAACTTATATTGGAGCAGAGTCTTGTTGATATGGGAGAGTTCCGCAAAGCGGAACGTTTAATACAAACAAAACATATACATAAATCACCCCACAGCAGCGGAGGCCCGTGGGTCCACAAGACCACGTGGCAGAAATCTATTGAATCGATTAAGTTTCAATGGCAAGGTTTAAATCGGCGGGATTTTATTGTGTGCCCCGATCAGGGCGGATCCGATCGCAATTGAAGGATCGGAGGGCGCCCGTGTTTCCAATCGCAAGCAGAAGATCGATTGTCGTGTTTCCAATCGCAATTAAAGGATCGGAGGTTTGTTTGTTTTGCAGCGCGTTTTGTTTAAAGTGCGGATCCAACAGTCCTATACAGCGGATTTAATTTCGAGCCATCGAGTCCATGGTGTGATCACAATCGAAAGATTGAATGGATCACAAGTTTTGTTGACATCACAAATTGGCCGATTGTCGATTGCCGACTGCGTAGTGGTCCCCACTCGTACGTCAGGCATTTCATATTTTATAGTTCCGCAAAGGTTTTCCTTTGTATTTTGGTTTCATTTCTTTGATTTAAGTTTTCATATAGTTTATATGTGATGTAAAAATATATGCGCGGCATATATAAAATAAAAATGCCCGCGCATGTTATGTATTACAGCACTTGTATTGTGAACCGCTGTGTGAGCCCGCAGGCAAGAAGAAAACACAGTAAGAAGAACAGAGAGCACTGTTAGTGCATTCTTGAAGAGAGACAGAGAGTTGTTTTGTTTAGCACTGCGTCTGTAGCAGTCATACATATTTGGTGAATCCCTCACTGTTGAGGAAGAATTTGTAACAGTTGTTTTTAGTTTGTTCAATGAAATAGAAAGCATTTCATGCCATCTCTGTCTGCAAATTAAAATTTATGTTTTAAACATCTATGTGTTGTAGAGGGGAGTTTATATTCTCTCCACTGTTTGCTTGGAATTCCCAAAAATTCCAACAAGGCTGCCATTATTTTTCACTTTATTTAACGACGGGTACAATTTTATTCTTACTGTATGTTTGAAAGGGGCCAATCATTTGTTGGATACTAGCTAGTAAAACAAAATCAAGTCATTTTAATATTAGAGAAATTTACATAGTTTTTATTTTTTTAAATTAAATCAAAATTTAAAAAAATTAATTTAATTTTTAATTTTTAATGAATTATCAATACAAATTTATTTTAAAACATTAATAAAATAAAATCAAGTCATTTTAGTATTGAGAAATTTACATAGTTTTTATTGTTTTAAATTATTAAAAAAAATAAAATTAATTTTTAATGCAATAAAGTTATCAATATTAATTTTATTTAAAAACATAAAATAACAAAAATAATTTAAGAGTCCTAAGTGATAACAAATATTATAAATAATTTAGATCTAAGTGATATAAGATATTTGTATAAACAAAAATCTGTGATAGCTAAAAATCACTAATGATGTGTATATTTTTTTTGTAAGCTTGGTAGGTCATTTTTTTCGTTAATTTTTTAAACATCAAATAGCTAGATTTACCACTTTGGTGGCCTTAACTCACCCTTAGTGGAAAACCGGGTCTGTTGCCCACCTAATGGTGTGGTATTCCATCCAAACAAATAAGGTTTTGAGTGTGTCATACCAAGCAAACAAAGTCTGGGTACTCACACATACAATTTTTCACAGATTGACTAACAGATTTACTAAACACTTGAAATTTAAATGCTAGCCGCATATAGATACTAAGAAAAAAGAAAGATCAACTCATCCAAAAACTACTCAACCTCATCGGGAACCAAGGCCGAATCCACATGAGCCAGATCCTGAACTGAGGCGCTAGCTTGCTGAAAAAGGCTTGGCAACACACGGGAGGTGGTACTCAATGCACTCGAGGCACCCATCTTGTTTCCTGAGTTGGAATTTGATCTTGTCAAACTCACTCTTGTAGTCTGGGAAGTCTTGGGCTAATGTCACTAAGCTCATAGAGATCTGCTCCAAGGCTTTGCCAAGGTTGCTCTTCATAGACCAATAGAGATAAAGTGTCTGCTTGAATTGAGTTAGTCTTCCTCTTGTTTGGCCCAAGTCCGATATTAAATATTTCATTCCTTCGTATTCATCTCTATCTATTCATGTCTAGTTATGTCAATTTCCCATTTTTCAATGAGCTTCTAAATTTCCTCTACTGCATTTTCGTGGTATGCTTCTGCTGCCTCTTCGATCACATCTATTACATGCCTTCATCCTCTCGACTAACTCGGGGGTGAGCTAGGTTGAGCTTCAACCGCCTTCCCCTTATCTTTCCAGCCACGACCATGAGTTGCAGGGCTCTTGGAGTGACCTCGGGCTACAGGACTCTTGGAGCGAGCCATCCCATAATCCTTGACAATGATTCTGGGTAGCTATCCTGTCCACACAATCAAAATAAGTTGTAATTCCATGTAATGTAAGCAATCAAAGGTCCATGCATCGCAGTTAACAAAAAAACGGTGACCTGAGGGCCTCTTCCCAGAACTTCTCCCCTGCACGTCCCTATGTGAACCCAACACCCTCATACCATGCTTAATTTCTACCACCCCCTATCCCTTCAATCACCTGACCTCCCTTCTGGTTTCCTCTCTCCCGTCATACCTCCCACCCTCTCAATTGACAGATGAGGCGTCAATGTCAATTGCTCGGGCCTGGGTGGAGTTCCCTCTCCCACTTCCCATGCGCTCAAAGCCCAAGTAGCTCAAGTTGGTAGTAGCCTGCAATGCCTCTGAGCTATGCATAGCCCAGTACTACTCCTTAATTCTATAACCTGACACAATTTTTGACCCCTCACCACTCCCTCCTGCTGGTATCCCTTACCCGACAAACTCACACTCGGGCGCATGCTGAGGCCATGCCCAATTCCTACTCCAAAATAGAGGCAGAGGCCCAATAGAACCCGAACCTTACTCCAACCAGAGTCAGATTGGTTCCCCTCTCCCCTACCCAGCAAAAGATAGTACCAATCCAACTTCATCCCCTTAAGCTCCCACAGAGAGCGACCCAAGTGATAAAACATAACATGGTATGAAAATGGGATAGGAAACCAAGCACATACCCGAACTTCACTAAGGTGGAGGAGCAATGGAGGTTTGTTTTTCGACAGTTGCGCCTACACCAGAGTCTGCCTTCATAACAAGACCCCCACACCTTCCTCCACCATGTTTTAAGCACCATGCACGAGCCTCCGTCCCGCCACCTCAACTCATGCTCCATGCGACGGTACAGCCTGCCACCCTTGCCACTCACGTGGAGGGTTGTGGGTTTCACTCCCAAGGCCACTCCATTAATACTGATGGGAGGACCGATCTTCTTTTTCACACCCTGGTCGAGGAATTGATGATGTGTACATTATTACATCAAATAATTTTTAATAAAGAGGTCTTGATGATGAACCACATGTGGACATAATGTGTTCCTTTTTTATTATTACTGAAAATTTTTCTATTAAAATTATGGATCACAGAAGCCAAAGACCTTCTTATTATGAAGAGATCAAAACCATAGGTGCTTCTTGTTCGATTGAAGAGATAAAAACTTACAAAGCCCTTTTTCAAGAATTCTGAGACATTTTTTCTTGGTCTTACGAAGAGATGTCAGGTATCGTTCTTAAGATTGTTATTCATGAAATCAAGAGATACCCAGATGCTAAAACTATTAGCCATATTTACCAGTTTGGAGGATTCAACTGGCCCTTAGTGGGAAACCAGGTCTATTGGCCACCTGATGGCGTGGTATGCCATCCAAACAAAATAAGGTTTTGATTCTATCATACCAAGCAAACAAAGCCTGTATACTCACACATATACAGTTTTTCACAGATTGATTAACAAATTTACTGAACACTAGAAATTTAAATGCTAGCCGCATATAGATACTAAGAAAAAAGACAGATCAACTCATCCAAAAACTACTCAGCCTCATCGGGAACCGAGGCCGAATCCACATTAGCCAAATCCTAAACTAAGGTGCCAGCCTGTTGAAAAGGCATCGCAACACACGGGAGGTGGTACTCAATGAGCTCGAGGCACCCATCATGTTTCCTAAGTTGGAATTTTCTCTTGTCGAACTCGCTCTTGTAGTCTAGGAAGTCTTGGGCTAATGTCACTAAGCTCATAGAGATCTGCTCCAAGACTTTTCCAAGGTTGCTCTACATAGACCAATAGAGATAAAGTGTCTGCTTGAATTGAGTTAGTCTTCCTCTTGTTTTTCCCGGGTCTGATATTAAATATTTTCAATCCTTCATATTCATCTCTATCCTTTCATGTATGTTTATGTCAATTTCCCATTTTTCAATGAGCTTCTGAATTTCCTCTGCTTCATTTTCGTGGTATGCTTTCACTGCCTCTTGGATCACATCTAATGCATGCCTTCGTCCTCTAGGCTAACTTGGGGGTGAGCTAGGTTGAGCTTCAATCGCCTTCCCCTTATCTTTCAAGCCACGGCCATGAGCTACAAGGCTCTTGGAGCGACCTCGGGCTACATGACTCTTGGATCAAGCCATCCCACAGTCCTTGACAAGGTTTTCGGGTAGTTGTCCTGTCCACACAATCAAACGAAGGCGTAATTACATGTAATGTAAACAATCAAAGGTCCATGCATCGCAGTTAACAAAAAAAGGGTGACTCGAGGGCCTCTTCCCAGAACTTCTCCCCTACATGTCCCTATGTGAACCCAACGCCCTCATACCATGCTTAATTTCTGCCAACCCTATCCCTGATGATCACATGCGCCCCAAAAATTATCCCCATACCCCAAAGATCTCCTGCCTTCCTTCAATCACCTGACCTCCCTTCTGGTTTCCTCTCTCCCGGCATACCTCCCACCATCGCAATTGATAGATGAGGCATCAATGTTGATTGCTCGGGCGTAGGTGGAGTTCCCTCTCCCATTCCCCACGTGCTCATAGCCCAAGTAGCTCAAGGTGGTAGTAGCCTGCAATGGCTCTAAGCTATGCATAGCCCAAGATTGCTCCTTAATTATATAACCTGACACGATTGCCCGACCCCTCACAACTCCCTCCTGCTGGTATCCCTTACCTAACAAACTCACTCTCGGGCGCATGCTGAGGCCGTGCCCAATTCCTACTCCGAAATAGAAGCAAAGACCCAACAGAACCCCAACCTTACCACAACCAGAGTCGGATTGGATCCGCTCTCCCCTACCTAGTAGAAGACAATACCAATCCAACTTCATCCCCTTAAGCTCCCACAGAGACCGACCCAAGTGATAAAACATAAACATGGCATGAAAAGGGGATAGGAAACCAAGTACATACCCAAAATTCACCGAGGTGGAGGAGAAATGGAGGTTTGTTTTCCTGCAGTTGCACATGCACCAGAGTCTGCCTTCATAACAAGACCCCCACGCCTTCCTCCACCCTGTATTAACCACCATGCGCGGGCCTCTGTCCCGCCACCTCAACTAATGCTCCATGCGATGGCACAACCTGCCACCCTTGCCACTCATGTGGAGGGTCGTGCATTTCACTCCCAAGGCCACTACCATTAATACTGATGGGAGGGACGATCTTCTTTTTCACACCCTGATCAGGGAATTGATGATGTGTACATTATTACATCAAATAATTTTTAATAAAGAGATCTTGATGATGAACCACGTGTGAACAGAATATGTTCCTTTTTATTATTACTAAAAAATTTTCTACTAAAATTATGGATCATAGAAGCTAGAGACCTTCTTCTTATGAAGAGATCAAAACCATAGGTGCTTCTTGTTCGATTGAAGACACCAAAACTTACAAATCCCTATTTCAAGAATTCCGAGACATTTTTTCCTAGTCTTACGAAGAGATGCCAGGTATCGATCTTAAGATTGTTATTCATGAAATCAAGACATGCTCGGATGCTAAGCCTATTAGCCATATATACCAGTTTGGTGGCTTTAACTCGCCCTTAGTGGGAAACCGGGTTTGTTGGCCACCTAATGGCATGGTATGCCATCCAAACAAATAAGGTTTTGAGTTTTTCATACCAAGCAAACAAAGCCTGTATACTCACACATATACAGTTTTTCACAGATTGATTAACAGATTTACTGAACACTAGAAATTTAAATGCTAGCCGCATATAGATACTAAGAAAAAAGACAGATCAACTCATCCAAAAACAACTCAACCTCATCAGGAACTGAGGCCGAATCCACATGTGCCAGATCCTGAACTAAGGTGCCAGCCTATTGAAAAGGCATCGCAACACACAAAAGGTGGTACTCAATGCGCTCGATGCACCCATCATGTTTCCTAAGTTGGAATTTGATCTTGTTGAACTCGCTCTTGTAGTCTGGGAATTCTTGGGCTAATGTCACTAGGCTCAGAGAGATCTATTCCAAGGCTTTGCCAAGGTTGCTCTTCATAGACCAATAGAGATAAAGTGTCTGCTTGAATTGAGTTAGTCTTCCTTTTGTTTGTCCTGGGTCTGATATTAAATATTTCCATTCCTCTGTATTCATTTCTATCTATGCATGTTTGTTTATGCCAATTTCCCATTTTTCAATGACCTTCTAAATTTCTTCTGCTGTGTTTTTGTGGTATGCTTCTGCTGCCTCTTGGATCACATCTATTTCATGCCTCTGTCCTCTCGGCTTTCTTGGGGGTGAGCTAGGTTTATCTTCAACCACCTTCCCCTTATCTTTCCAGCCACGACCACGAGCTACAAGGCTCTTAGAGCGACCTCAGGCTGCAGGACTCTTGGAGCGAGCCATCCCACAGTCCTTGACAAGGTTTCCGAGTAGGTGTCCTATCCACACAATCAAACAAAGGCATAATTCCATGTAATGTAAACAATAAAAGTTCCATGCATCACAGTTAACAAAACAAGGGTGACCCAAGGTCGACCATGGATTCCTAGACCTGATCATTGGCACCCACCTCTAGGATTTACCATATATCTTGTCATTCACCGATCGAGGATTCGTAGGCCCACTGAGGCACACAATACCTAGATTTACCACAACCTATAATCCAGTTTAGGGGTTACTAGGTCAGTGTCTTTACCACATTCCACAATCTGGTTCAAGCATCACTAGACCATGTGTTCATCCATTCAAAGGTCCACCTAACTTAGTTTCAAATCCACCCATCAATCCAACTCAACTAAAACATGAGAACCCCATCACACCATGGATATCTAAAAATGGAAAGGCAAGCTTGAAGTACATTGTTACACTTGGAAAAACCCATACCTATGAAAATAAGAGAACCAAGAACACACATGCATAACCATGCTTTCTAATTCTAGCAAGGAAATCACACACGCAAAATGATACATGCAAATAATACCACTGTAGCTGCTAGATCCTGCTCTTCCTTGCTTTATCTTTTTCTTCCTATTTGCCTTTTTTTCCTTTCTTGATTCAATGCGGAAGTGATAAAAAAAACTCTAAGTATCCAATAGTGTGAGAGGGAGAGAATAGAGAAAGAGCTCCAAAACTTAACTGACAAAAGGTACTAACTGATCCTCAGAAACCTGTTTATTAGTGTGGCCTCTATTTTCTTCATTTTCCATTATTTTCCTTCATTTTCCTCCTCACATGAAATTTGCGACCTTTCACCTTCCTTTTATCCTAATTTCCATTATTTCATAAATAAATTCTAATAAATGCCACTTTTCCTTTCCAAATCCTTTTCCATTTCCTTTTTCAATTTTGTTATCCATAATAAACCAATTGAACACCCGCACTAGGATGGTTTTCCCAACATTCAACTTTGAATAAGTGTCCCATAACCTTGGTTATTATTTTGCATTTATTAACTTTTATTTACAAGGAATTTTCACTAGGGTTGTTACAAAACCGCCTCCCTTGGGGGAACACCATCCTCGGTGTTCAATGAAACCTACAACCAAAAAATTGCTAAGAGAAAAAATATTTCCCATGAAGATCTATAACTTATCTCATTGCAGTATCTACAATGATCAACCTGCTAACAAGAAACCTAGCATGAGAAAATAATAATATGACAACCATAATGACATGACACCCATACTGCTTATTGGAGATTTATAACAAAACTCATGGAATTATTTTCATCCATATACATATGTACATATACCAAAACATCACATCAAAACATATACCAAAAAACATTCACTCAACCAACAAATAGAGAAGGATATATAGCCCACATCTGATCTTACATCTCCCATGTAGCTTCATCGGGCCCCAAGTGCTTCCATTGCACTTTAACCTACTCGATTTCTCGGTTTAGAAGCATGAGCATATTTCTCTACAATATACACTGAGGCTCCCACTGTAATTCCCCATCTGGATCCACCTGCAATATAGACCAGTCAATCACATGATCAACATAATTAACATACTTCTTAATAAATGACACATGGAAAACATCATGGACTTTCACTGTCAGAGGCAATGCATGTTGATAGGTTACTACCACAATCCTTTCAAGAATCTTGAAAAGTCCACAAAGTCGAGGTGCTAGCTTAGTACATGAACCAATCCTCAAGGAGCTATTTTTGGGCTTGATGCACAAGTACACCTATTCCCCATCCCAAAAATCCTTAAACAACATGTTCTGATATGCATAGCTTTTTTGCCTATCCTATGCTTCCTTTAAATTCCTTTTGATCACTTGCATTTCCTATTCCATTTATGCTAATATGTCTAGCATAATCAATACCCTATTCATCGGATCACTCCAACTGATGGGAGTATTACAACACTGTCCATACCATTCCTCAAACAGAATTATCCTCGTGGACTCCTAGTAACCATTGTTGTAAGTAAACTAAACCAATGGAAGGTACTCCTCCCATCTCCTTTATTGATGCATCACACACATATTCAAATTTTCCTCCAGTGTCTTGTTGACCCTCTCTGTCTTTCCATCCATCTGGGGATGATAAGTTGTACTAAAGGCCAACTCTGTACCTAAACCTACAAAAATATCCTTCCAAAACTTGGAAGTGAACTTAGCATCCCTATCTGACACAATATTCTTCGTAACACCATGAAATATGACCACATGTCTGGTGAATACATGTGTTAAATCACTAGTTGAATATATAGTCTTCACTGGAATGAAGTGTGCTACCTTATTCAACCTGTCCACCAAAACCATGATGAAATCATATTGTTTGGATGTCCTCGACAAACCTATAATGAAATCCATGGAAATTACCTCCCATTTCCACTATGGAATCAAAATCACCTGTACTAGTCCACCTGGATTCTTACACTCTACTTTTACCTTCTTACAGTCCAAACATATAGCCACAAACTCTGCAACGTACTTTTTCAAATTCGGCCAATAGTAGAACTTATTCACTGCTCTCAATGTGTTTTGATATGTTGGGTGGCCCTAATATGGTTTCGCATGAAAAACCCTCAAGATAATTTTATTGAGCTCACTACTATTTGGAACATATATCTTGTCCCTAAATATGATCAAACCATCTACTGAGAGATGATAGTCCACATCCTTTGCACCAATACCTGCACATGTACCTCTACATGTACTTTTTTGTAACCAATTCCCAAGCTCTCTATACCTGTCATCCTACTGACCTACTTGTAAGATCTGATCCTGTAGGTCTACCCCATAAGAAATCATAGTTACAATTTTATTTACCTATATCCACTTGCTAAGAGCATCTGCAACCCTGTTCTTTTTTCCCTTGATGTACTTGATCTCGAAGTCAAAATCACTGATTGTGGATAACCATCTATATTTCCTGGAATTCATATTCAGCTGGTCAAACAAGTATCTCAACCCACTATGATCACTCATTAATGAAAACCTCTTGCCAAGAAGGTAGTTCCTGCACAACTTCAACACATGGATGATCGCTGCCAACTCTCAACATCATGTGTTAGATAATTCTTCTCATGTTCATTTAGTTTTCGTGAATCATAGCATACTATCTATACTTCCTAAATAATAACTCCACCAAGTCCTCTCTTGTAAGCATTTGTACACACTACAAAATCTTTGTATGTATTTGCAGTATTTAACACTAGAGCATTTGTCAACAACTACTTCAACTGTTCAAAATTGACTGCGCATTCTTCTGTCCATTAAAATTTCTTACCTCTTCACTACAATGACATGATAGGATGTTAAATGCAAGATAAGTTCCTCTTGAACCTCCTATAGTAACCTGATAGCCCCATGAATGATCTTACCTCATCCAAATTTCTATGAGTCACCCACTCCATGATAGCTCTTATCTTCTGTGTATCTACTGTTATGCCTTCCTTGGAGACAATATGCCCCAAGCAATGTACCTTTGTCTGAAAGAAACCACATTTGCTAAGCTTGGCATATAATTGATGCTCTCTTAGAAATTTCAAAATTATTGCTAAATACTTGACATGCTCTTCCTCTTTCTTGGAATATATCAAGATGCCATCAATGAATACAATAAAAAACTTGTCCAAATTCAATTGAAACACACTATTCATCAAGAACATAAAGGTAGATGGAGAATTAGTCAAACCAAATGGAACTACAACAAATTCATAATTCCCATACCTGGTCTGGAAAGTTGTCTCTTCGAATGTCCTCTTCTTTAATGCATACCTGATGATATCTGGATCTCAAATAAATCTTTGAAAACATTGTTTATCCCTTTAATTGATCTAACAAGCCATCAATCCCTAACAATAAATATTTATTCTTTATGGTCGCCTTGTTCAACTGTTTATAATAAATGCATAATCTAAGAGTACCATCCTTCTTCTTCACAAGCAACACTGATGCACCCCACGGTGATACACTTGGCCTAATGTATCCCTTGTCAATCATTTCCTTCAACTACAACTTCAACTCTACTAACTATTGGGTACTCATCCTATATGATGCCTTTGAAGTTGGTGTTGCCCATGGTACCAACTCAATGGATAATTCTACTTCTTTATGAGGCGGAAACTCTGAGATCTTTGTTCGAAACACATCCTGAAACTAGTGCAAGATCAAGTACCTATTCAATACCTCTACATCCTCATCCTCCTTTCCTTTGTCACTAGAAATATACACTGCAAATAACACACACCCTTTTCTACCACCACGCTTCCCCTACATAGCTATCACCATTCTAACTGATGTTGCTTTCTTCTTACTCTGCAAGATTCCTTGCTCTCCATTGTCATCCCAACACTCAATGGATTTTTCATAACAATCTACATTGGTCCTATGAATATATAACCAATCCATACCCAATATCATATTACATGATCCCAATGACAATATGTTCAAATGCGTTGATGTAGGCATACCATTCAACTCAAAAGCATAGGCTCTTACCCAATGATGAATTATCTTCTTTGTAATTGTATCCAAATTCACTAACCAAGATTCAATACGCACTTCTTTATTCAATCCACACTTATCCACCAAGTCAGGGTTAACATAACTATAATTAGATCCGGGCCAATCAGAATAGAAAAAACTTGATCACAAATCTTACCGTCCATCTCAATGATAGATGCCTAATGATCTTCCTACCTGTTATCAAGTGTTGCAAAGATATGAGGAATTCTCTTCCCAACATCCCCAACAGTCTATGCCTCTTATGAACTATACATCTGAGGCCTGCCATTCTGATTCTGCAGAAAATCCCTCTTAATATGCTCCTTACCCCATGTTCAACACTGCAACCATCATGTACAATCACCTTTATTCTACCGTTGTGACCCATGTCCCATTCTAGCTACATTGGAATTCTTGTATGGTGCAACATTCTCTTTCTCTTCTACATTCTGAGGCCTTGTTCTTTTCAGCTTCCATTTACCTTTACCTTTATCTTTCCCTTTCCATCCTTGATGATATTCATTCTTATGCTTTGAATGCTCATAATAGTTCTTTAGTTTCCCAATAACTTACTCAAGTGACCAAAGCTCATCATACTTAATACGATCTCTAAACTCTAATGGAAACCCAATGAAAAGGCTTTGAAATTTATCTTTCTCATCTTTAAGATACAATACATACCTCAAAAGCTCCAAGAACTTCGTCGTATACTCCTCATCTATCATCGATCCCATTTTAAGCTCCTATAATTCCTTGGCCTTATTGTTGTAGTACCTTTCTGATAAGTATTTATTCCTAAAGATTCTCTAGAATTCTTGCCAACTCGAGTCTTTTGTCTTGATGTCTCTGACCCATTTTACATCTTCCCAATAGATGTCTAATTTCCCTTTGAGACTAAATATAGCTACTATGGCCTTCATATTATCTGTATACTCATGAAGTTCAAAGAAAATTTTCATCCTGAGTAACCAAGCCTCTTCATCCTCCAGCTTCTTCAAATATCCATAAAAGGTAGGTAGCTTTGCTTTCTTAAACTCATCCGATAAGTATCCCCTATCAATCCTCTTGTAAGGGTGATAACGATGACAATCATAGTTCCTATCAGAACCAAAACTAGAATAGTACATGTGTGCATCAATGCACCTCTCTTATCCAAAGTACCAAGAACCTTCAATCTCTGATTGTGTCATCCTATCTGACCTGTGCCCACAATGAGACCTAATTCCATATACCCCATCAGTTTTGTAGTGGAGGTCACTAGCGAAGGTGGCGAGAGAATGTTTTAGAGGATGTTTTTTAGATGGTGCATATACAATCTACAAACAAATTGGTGCTTTACTATCCATACAAGAACCAGTGCCGCATATAACATCATGCATCGTGGAAATTTTATTTTTCTAAAAAAAAAAAAAAAAAAAGTGTACTAAATAACACAACTCACCGATGCTTGAATAATCGATAGCAATGGAAAAAGTTTAACTTTGAAAAAATTTCAGTGCTATATATACCCAAAGAACCAGTTCCCTTCATGTAGTAAAACTCCCCAGTTCATTTAGTTTCCCTTTATTTCAAAAAAATGTGGTGTTATTTTCCAATGACGCACTAGTGCGGTAAATGTATTAAAATGCCTCGGAGCATCTTCTAAAGAGAAACTTTAGGTGGTTTTTTTTATTTTTTAAAAGAGCGGTGTTGTAGCAAAATAAAGCACTATGTGCAGTACCAATATTAGAGAAAAATATTATAGAATTTTTAATTAAAAAAAAAAAAAAAAACTTTGTGCACTTGGATATCTTCGGCACCGGTGTGGTTATTGTAATGCACTAGAGGAAAGTTAAATAAAAAAACCTCCCGACCCTAAATTTAATTTTTACCATCTATAGTGATGGAGAGATATAAATTATTGGTGCCACCCTTTCCTCATGCAAGTGTCATAACCTCAATGCTTCTCTTGCTCACCATCCTTTTGTACCATGCTCGCTGCTTGAGTTTCAATTTTTTGCAAATCATGGTAAAAATTGTTTTTCCTCATTTCGTGTCAACAATGCCTCGCCGACGATAAAATGTCTAGCTAATATCTATCTTTATCTATAATTTAATTTTTTATAGGATTAGAATTACGAATCAGCTTACAATTTCGATCATTAAAAAAAAAAAATTCCCTACGTAGTGCGCTCAATATGTTCGCCTCGCATTGATAACGGTGCACCCTGTAAATTTATAGGGTGCACCATAATTAAATGCATGAAAATAACACACCACTACTGTTGCGGTGTGTTTCATAAAAGAAACTACAACGATAAAGCTATAAATTGTACATCATTGCATACAATTTTTGGGTTACGGGCGATGCATTCATATTTACAAAATGCACCGCAAAAACAATATTTAAAAATATAGCTATAGTTCGGTGCATTTGATAACCTGAATGTTCTATAACAGTGTGAAAGGTTATACGTACGCACCAGTGCATAAGTGTGACACACTATGATGAAAATTTAAATTTGTGAACCAAGAATGGTGCGTCATGCATATGTGTGCATCGATGCTAATGCAATTGTGTTTCACAGCGTGACAAAGCCAATACATGACTATGTTTTTGGCGCACCGATGATATTTTTTTTTAATTGAAAGTTATGTTTCCATATTTATAAATAAAATTTTCATTTAATAAAAAAAAAAATTTGTATTTTATGTATGAGGATGATGTAGTTTATTTGTCAATCATGTAGCAAATATGTTAGGATAGGGAGTAGGAGCAGGAGCAGGAGAAAATGGAAGACCCATACAATATGGTCCAACCATGGGACACCAGAGATATGGAGAGGGATTTATACCCTCACCCTATTACTACAACAACCCGAGTGATCTTAAGGAATGTGTGCCTCATCAAGTACTATAAGGAGGCTACATCCCTCAAGGTGCACTTTGTATTATTGGCGCATCTGATCCATCAATGGAGTGCCCCAGAGCATGGTTTCTATATCGGTCCTGGGGCGTGGTATAGGCCCTCTAAGGAGGACATATACTTTATCACTAGGCTATCCAAAAGAGGGGATTATTTTCCCCAGTTCCCTAATGGCCCCCATGAGGTTGTAGTTGAGAGTCAGTTTTCCCACACTCAGAGATATACCAGGCCTCATGCAGTCCATCCAACATATTTTCATGTCCATGGTGGACAACTATTGATTTCTTCTTTTGATGCACATGAGGTTAGGTGCCTCTCATTATTAGTCAACACCATTACACACCATAGTAGTGATTGGAAACACAATAGTTGACCTCTTTTGTATTATGTTGATTCTTTGATTTAGGTTCCCCATTGTATCAGATGGCCTGGCATTTTTTTTAGGAAATTTTTAATGGATTTAGATAGATGTCATGCATTGAGACATGGGAGGGTTACCATCCCTTTGCTTCAAAGTTTTTTTGTTTATTTTTTGAGAGGTTTCCAAAGAAAACATCCCTACATTTGATCCTTGCCCTCCTAGGTCGATCAATGAGGTCCAGATGCGCATGTGGAGGTAGATGATTCCCAAGAGGGTCCTTCCAATGTATCTGACCAGGATTTCCTCCAAGGCACTGACATTATTTACCAGTGAAGATGACCATTCATTTTTCATGTTTTTGTTTCCATACGTGAGGATTGATTGGGGACAATGTCCCAACATCCTCTTCACACAAGTTGGGCCTCTAGATGATAGAGGTAATATTAATGTTTTCTTTAAATTAATCTAGTTTAATTTTAAATTAATCTCTCAAAATATCTCCTCCATATTCATCTTGCTAATGAAATTTATATGAAGTAAATAGTTTCAAATTTGTTATTCATTTTCTTAATTTCTCATTATAATATAACCTCTTTAGTTTCAATCTTGAAAATTTGGATGACAGCCCTTATTTCAATAATACATCGGTTTTGAATATAATTGGTTAAGTTTTTTAACAAAATGTCTTCAGGAATCCATTCAATTGTGTTCCAGATAAATTTTTCGAACAACCAACACCTTACTATTCCGATAATAACAACAACTACTTTATCAATTCATCGTAGCAACATAATTGATAAAATTTAAACAATTTTAGTGAAATTTGTTTTTTAATAAGGTGTCTTCCAGCAAATGATCTTCTAATAGAGTTTTTAAAACTACCAACACCTTGGTATTCAAATAGCAACAACTACTTTATCATTTCTTTGTAGAAACATAATTTTCATAGAGTGTACATTGAAAATAAAGGGTAAGTAACAAAATAAACAATGGAATTTGGGTTGTGAATGAGAGGGATCATGTTTTTCGGATGAATTTTTTTAATTTTTTCATAGATTTTAACTTAACGATGAGTCGAAGTTCAAAATCAAGAATCATACATCAATTATTTTAATGAGATTGAAAAATAAAAAACCAATTATCTAAATAATATTTGAAAATGACAAATATATATCAGAAAATTATAAATATATTTACCCAAAATTCATTATCAAATGCAAAAGAGAATGAGGTTCTCAGGTTCTGTAATGGAAACATATATTTAATGATACTTATTTTATTACGAAAACTCAATACATTTCTAATGAAAAATTATTATGGTTCCAAAAACTGAAAGAAAAAAGAAGAAGAAGGAAAAGGTAGAGCATGCAAGAGGAAGTGCAACGTAGACCACATAAACGGAATTACTTGTACGATTGTACGTTGGTTCCTAACTTCTTCATTCAAATTATAGTACTTTGCGAACAACCTTGTACCATTGTGTGCTCAATTCTTTACTTCTTAATTCAAATTCTACAACTTTACGAACAACTCTCATGCATTAGATATTATTGTGACTAAACATATGCAACAAACTTGGAAGATGAAAAAAACACTATTCAATTCTTTAAATAGACATGAAAATAAGACTCTTGAATTTTCAAATAAAGGTGAATAATTCTTTTTCTACCATTTGTTCCAAAAATTGAGGGTCATTTTCTCAATATTAATCCCAATACCATGAAATACGAGGAATGAAAGAAGGAAACTTTTTTTACACCAAATGGGGAGGGTGAAATAACTATCATAAATACATATTATTGTAAATTAGGGTGAATGGAAGGTTGTAACTCCTAATTTCAAAGGAAAATTTTTTTTTTTACCCTCTCCCTTAAAATAAGGTGGGCTAACCTCTAGACAAATAAAAATTTAAAACCCCTTAATTTCACCCAAGGGTGAAAATTCACCCCTAAAATTTTCTATGTCCTTTACCATGCTGTAATATCCTCTTCCCAAATCTACCTAAGTAACCGTCCAACTGGGGTAAACATGTGACGAGAGGCTACTAATATGAGATTCAACCTCCTAGATGACCTTAAGGAAGTGGAACAGACAGGAGCATGAGAAACAAACCTTACACAACATTAAAAACATCCCCATGAGGTATCCAAACCTCCCGGGCCCCTGAACCTTAAAGGGGTACTGACTTTTAACCATTTTGAGCCATATCCATGGGGATGTAAGGGCAAGGGAGCGGTTAACAACCTGAATTCATGGACATGCAAAGACAAGCGAGCGGGCAAGCCCCCAAAAGCTTAGTTTTGTGCCTGCAACTCTGAGATTTGTGCCACCTTTTTAGCCCCATAGCCTAGGTCACTTCTTAGAACTTCATGAAACTGTAGGAGAGGATAAATAAAATTACAAAAAAGGTATGGAAGCAATCAAATCATTAGAAACTCATCTGGACCCCACCCAACCATGATAGGAATGTCGTCAAACATGTCACAAACATTGCATCTATAAGTATAAACAACATATTTAAATAAAGGCCCAGTCTCCTACATATCTTAGAATCGCTAAGAAGCATTTTTCCCCTACATCATAAGCTTCAATACAATCTATTTGACCATAGATACATTGTCTATTCATTTAAAGGCAAAAACATGGATAGAGCCATACATCATCACTGATTGAATACATGCTTATAACCAACATAATCACAATAGAAATACAATGGATACAATAATAATAAGATCCATAAATAAACTAGTACATTTTCATATCGAATAGAAGAGGAATGATCTCTTCATAACTAACTGTAAAAACCAATCGGAGATGGAACTTCCACATTCCACCCAACCATAAATTGTCTGAGCCAAGTCTCACTTCATCCAATCACCCCCATGCCATATTCCAAGCATGAATGTGGGACTTTATCAAACACATCAATCCACACCAAACCAGGGCTCTGGAGACTAAACTGTCTCAACCCCAAACAAGCAATTCCACCTCACGGTCGGAAATCACTAACCATCACAGATTGGTATCTATCCAAGTTGTTCAGGGCTCTAGAGTGTCTTTTCCAACTAGGACTTCCAAAACTAGTAACTCAACCCTAACGTTTACAGGGCTTCAAGAGAGTTTGTCCAACCAAGCCTTCCAGGAACTAATAACTCAACCCACAGCTAAAGGAATGATGAGAACCAACCAGAAAACAATCAATGGAAATAAACCTAAAATACCATGGTTGTCTAGGAAATGGAAAGGCTAGGAAAATCCACATGCATACACCATACATAGAAAAACTAGTGAAGAAAACATAGATCCAACTCGGTATAGATGCTGATCTCAAAGTCCTCTTGCACTTTCCTGATCTCCCTTTGCTTTCTTCATCCAAATCTTGAAAAATGCCAGACTCTCAAATAGTGCTCCAAGAATACTCTAAGTGTCCAAGAGTATGAGAGAGAGAGAAAAATAATAATGAGAGACATAAGTGTGAGTAAAAGCTTTCCAACTAATCCTCAGGCACATTTTTATAGATGAGGCCTTTTTTTATTCATTTTCCATAATTTTCCTTCATTTTCCTCCTCACATGCAACATGTGACCTTTCACCTTCCTTTTCTCCTATTTTCCATTATTTTCATAAATAAATGTGCCAAATAATGCCTCGTGTATTTTCAAAGCCTTTTACATTACATTTTCCAATTTTCTTATCCATAATAAACTGAAGGAACACCCACTAAGATGTTTTTCCCACCATTCAACTTAGAGTACGTGTCCCATCAACCACGGTCTTTTATATTTTACATGATTTTTTACCAGGGTTGTTACAAGAACTACACATTCTGTATTTCTGAGAGGCAAGGTCGCAACTAGAGGTGTGAGACTATGAAATGCACAGTTCATGGAGGTCGGGTGAAGCTCGGTTGCTTGGTCAATAAACTTTTCAAAAGTGGCTAAGTGCATGATCAATGAGGTTGATGTGACTAGTGATAAGACTTCAATTGTGATCACACACTTAAAATACTTTATGACACAGTAACATAGATCATCCATGACATATGAATAAGGCATTTCCTCAGTGTGACAACTTTATCAAACTTGAGGTTGATAAGACTTCAATTGTGATCACACACTTAAAATACTTTATGACACAATAACATAGATCATCCATGACATATGAATAAGGCATTTCCTCACTTCATCCAATCACCCCCATGCCATATTCCAAGCATGAATGTGGGACTTTATCAAACACATCAATCCACACCAAACCAAGGCTCCGGAGACTAAACTGTCTCAACCCCAAACAAGAAATTTCACCTCATGGTCGGAAATCACTAACCATCACAGATTGGTATCTATCCAAGTTGTTCAGGGCTTTAGAGTGTCTTTTCCAACTAGGACTTCCAAAACTAGTAACTCAACCCTAACGTTTACAGGGCTTCAAGAGAGTTTGTCCAACCAAGCCTTCCAGGAACTAATAACTCAACCCACAGCTAAAGGAATGATGAGAACCAACCAGAAAACAGTCAATGGAAATAAACCTAAAATACCATGGTTGTCTAGGAAATGGAAAGGCTAGGAAAATCCACATGCATACACCATGCATGGAAAAACTAGTGAAGAAAACATAGATGCAACTCAGTATAGATGTTGATCTCAAAGTCCTCTTGCGCTTTCCTGATCTCCCTTTGCTTTCTTCATCCAAATCTCGAAAAATGCCAGACTCTCAAATAGTGCTCCAAGAATACTCTAAGTGTCCAAGAGTATGAGAGAGAGAGAAAAATAATAATGAGAGACATAAGTGTGAGAAAAAGCTTTCCAACTAATCCTCATGCGCCTTTTTATAGATGAGGCCTTTTTTTAATTCATTTTCCATAATTTTCCTTCATTTTCCTCCTCACATGCAACCTGTGACCTTTCACCTTCCTTTTCTCCTATTTTCCATTATTTTCATAAATAAATGTGTCAAATAATGCCTCGTGTATTTTCAAAGCCTTTTACATTACCTTTTCCAATTTTCTTATCCATAATAAACTGAATGAACACCCACTAAGATGTTTTTCCCACCATTCAACTTAGATTACGTGTCCCATCAGCTGCGGTCTTTTATATTTTACATGAATTTTTACCAGGGTTGTTGCAAGAACTACGCATTATGTATTTCTGAGAGGCAAGTTCGCAACTAGAGGTGTGAGACTGTGAAATGCACAGTTCATGGAGGTCAAGTGAAGCTCGGTTGCTTGGTCGAGAAGGTTTTCAAAAGTGGCTAAGTGTAGGATCAATGAGGTTGATGTGACTAGTGATAAGACTTCAATTGTGATGACACACTTAAAATACTTTATGACACAATAACATAGATCATCCATGACATATGAATAAGGCATTTCCTCAGTGTGACAACTTTAAGACAACTTACAACAAGTGCGACACTTAAGATACACTTTGTGACGATCGTGATGACACTTGTGTGATAGTGCTTAAACTTTGGGAATGAGTATGACAAATATTTAAGTAGTTAGAAAAACTCATTTACACAAAGGTAGCCCCTTGAAACCACCAAATAAGGCTTATATACATTGTGCAATAACTAGCATGTGAAAAATATGACATTTTTCCTATCTTACAAAGGGAACCAAAACACTTCGAGAAAACACATGAATGAGGTTTAATGTTTGCGATGATAATTTACAATAGGAAGGAAGGCTCCGAGATTGAGCAGAAGAAAAAAATTTGGAGAGTGTTGTAGGAGCGATAACATATCTACTTATATTAGATGTTAATTTATGTGTTTCCTTATTTTCATGACGGTCATGTGATTTCTTTAAGAAATGTTTATGTACAAGAATTTTGAAGATTGGGTTGTTAGGTACCTATTGGTATATTTCACTTTTGCCTTCTTTTTTTTCCATATAGTTAATGGGTAGGGACTATGGCTTCATCCATCAACACTTGTTTTAACATAGTTTTAGGCTTTTTTGTTCAATGATGTAAAATAGCTCTTTTGAGCAAACAATTTTATTATGTTTTGGTACAAACTTAGTAAACTCATTATTTTAGTTTTTTGGAAACTACAATTCTATGTTTGATCTAGTTTTCGAATAACAAACTAACACAAAACTATGAAATTTCGATGCAAATCTTACTTCTGAGGAACGACAAATTTAACTTCATAAAAAAATGTATTATACTAACACATTAAATATATCTTATAATATAAAACTAGATCCATTTTAAATATGGATCTTCCAAGTGTCTAGAGAAAATCAAGTCTGGAATTAAGATTAATCTAATTTTAATTTTATTTTTTTAACTTTTTAGTGTTAATATTTAGTGACCCAATATAACATTACATTACTTAAAGACTAACTTTTTACAACATTTTTATACTGGGCACAATAATTAATTTTAAATGACATAAAACCTAAAAATTTACATATTTACAAAACACACACATATATATAACTTTACTGTTTTGAAGTTTATAATATAAAATAAAATATATATATATATATATATAACTTTACTGTTTTGAAATTTATAATACAAAATTAATTTAAACACAATTATTTAAATCAATCATATATATATATTCTTAACTTTTTTAAATTATATCAATTACATTCATATTCATAATTTTTTAAATTATATCAATTACATTTATATTCATATTAGTAAACATTAATCATCATCTTCAATATTCATATATTATAAAAATAAAAATAAGAAATCAAATTAAATTTTCTTTTTTACCCATTCATATCCGAATTGAATTAATTAAAGAAACATATGCGCATAAAAACAATTGAAAAATAACAAACTTTTACCTCCACTAAAAACGAAATAAATGGAAGAGGGGCAAAGTCTTCCAAACAAAATGTTCGGCGGATGCGATGGGATGAAGATCCATACGTTGAAATTATCGCAAATTTGAGAGGAACAACCACTCTTTGCATGATCGGACGGTGGATAGGACTGGAGATAGTCGATTATCTGATAACCATCCAGTGAAACCGCATGGCTAAGTCAAGCGCGGTTTCTGCGAACACTCAGAGGAGTCTTCAGTTTAAGTAAGAGCAGGTCTTCAGTTTCTCTGAGTTTGACTCCTCTGTTTATCTTGGAGATGACAGACAGTATGACAGGTGGCACAGCAGTGGTGCAGGGAGAAGATATATAGTTGCAGAAGGTGTGTAAGGCACAACAGTTCCGGATTTTAATTTGGATTTTCAGGATTGGAGAGGACAGCAACAATAGAAGGCATCATTTGAAAACAGTAACTTATGACGCCTGCCATTGTTACTGCCCTTTACAAGTTTGAAGTTTGCAACAACAAGAAGTTGAAGGATTCTAGAGGACTAACAACAATAGAAGGCATCATGGGGTACTACTACTCCTCTCCTCTGAAAATGAAAATGGAAAATGAGAGGAGAGGAGAAGTATTATCTCTAGATGCCATTTCTTGTTTCTTTCAAAATCATTCAAACGACAAAAGTGATAAGCATATGGACGGACTGTTTTCCTATTTGGAATATTTGTTGTAAGCATCTGGACGGACTGTTTTCCTATTTGGAATATTTGTTGTATTCGAAATCCAATTCTGTTTTATTGAATTTTCTTTCCATCCATTGTAATTGAAATTGCAGCCCGTTCATTCTTTCTTTCGCGCAGTATTCGTCGCGATTTTCTTTCTTTCGCTGAAAGAGTCATCTGTCATGTTCACATTGGCTTCAGCTTTACTGGTTTAGGATTCTAATCGCCATATTACAGCCAAGGTGTTCATAAGGGAAGAGTTCCTCTCAGCGCTTCGTCATATGTCCACAGAGAATGATTTTTACTAAATCATGACACATACAGAAAATCAAATTAAATAGTATAGTAATTTGTGGCAACATATCCAAATTAAATAACAGGTTAAATTAAACTTATTAGTGAGAAATAACAGCTGAAATTAATAATTTTACAAAGAAATTATTATAAATAAATAAAAATTAATGAAATAAAAGTTATCAATATTAATTTTATTTAAAAACATAAAATAACAAAAATGATTTAAGAGTCCTAAGTGATAACAAATATTATAAATAATTTAGATCTAAGAGATATAAGATATTTGTATAAACAAAAATCTGTGATAGCTAAAAATCACTAATGATGTGTATATTTTTTTTGTAAGTTTGGTAGGTCATTTTTTTCGTTAATTTTTTAAACATCAAATAGCTAGATTTACCACTTTGGTGGCCTTAACTCACCTTAGTGGGAAACCGGGTCTGTTGCCCACCTGATGGTGTGGTATGCCATCCAAACAAATAAGGTTTTGAGTGTGTCATACCAAGCAAACAAAGTCTGGATACTCACACATACAATTTTTCACAGATTGACTAACAGATTTACTAAACACTAGAAATTTAAATGCTAGCCACATATAGATACTAAGAAAAAAGAAAGATCAACTCATCCAAAAACTACTCAGCCTCATCAGGAAACGAGGCCGAATCCAAATGAGCTAGATCCTGAACTGAGTTGCTAGCCTGCTGAAAAGGCTTGGCAACACACGAGAGGTGGTACTCAATGCACTCGAGGCACCCATCTTGTTTCCTGAGTTGGAATTTGATCTTGTCAAACTCACTCTTGTAATCTGGGAAGTCTTGGGCTAATGTCACTAAGCTCATAGAGATCTACTCCAAGGCTTTGCCAAGGTTGCTCTTCATAGACCAATACAGATAAAGTGTCTGCTTGAATTGAGTTAGTCTTCCTCTTGTTTGTCCCGAGTCCGATATTAAATATTTCATTCCTTCGTATTCATCTCTATCTATTCATGTCTAGTTATGTCAATTTCCCATTTTTCAATGAGCTTCTAAATTTCCTCTACTGCATTTTCGTGGTATGCTTCTACTGCCTCTTCGATCACATCTATTACATGCCTTCATCCTCTCAACTAACTCAGGGGTGAGCTAGGTTGAGCTTCAACCGCCTTCCCCTTATCTTTCCAGCCACGACCACGAGTTGCAGGGCTCTTGGAGTGACCTCAGGCTACAGGACTCTTAGAGCGAGCCATCCCACAGTCCTTGACAATGTTTCTTGGTAGCTATCCTGTCCACACAATCAAACGAAGGCGTAATTCCATGTAATGTAAGCAATCAAAGGTCCATGCATTGCAGTTAACAAAAAAACGGTGACCCGAGGGCCTCATCCCAGAACTTCCTCCCTGCACGTCCCTATGTGAACCCAATGCCCTCATACCATGCTTAATTTCTACCACCCCCTATCCCTTCAATCAACTAACCTCCCTTCTGGTGTCCTCTCTCCCGTCATACCTCCCACCCTCTCAATTGACATATGAGGCCTCAATGTCAATTGCTCGGGCCTCGGTGGAGTTCCCTCTCCCATTTCCCATGCGCTCAGAGCCCAAGTAGCTCAAGGTGGTAGTAGCCTACAATGCGTCTGAGCTATGCATAGCCCAGTACTGCTCCTTAATTCTATAACTTGACACGATTTCTGACCCCTCACCACTCCCTTCTATTGATATCCCTTACCCGACAAACTCACACTCGGGCGCATGCTGAGGCCATGCCCAATTCCTACTCCAAAATAGAGGCAGAGGCCCAACAGAACCCCAACCTTACTCCAACCAGAGTCGGATTGGTTCCGCTCTCCCCTACCCAGCAAAAGACAATACCAATCCAACTTCATCCCCTTAAGCTCCCACAGAGACTGACCCAAGTGATAAAACATAAACATGGTATGAAAATGAGATAGGAAACCAAGCACATACCCGAAGTTCACCGAGGTGGAGGAGCAATGGAGGTTTGTTTTTCCACAGTTGCGCCTACACCAGAGTCTGCCTTCATAACAAGACCCCCACACCTTCCTCCACCATGTTTTAAGCACCATGCATAGGCCTTCGTCCCGCCACCTCAACTCATGCTCCATGCGACGGTACAGCCTACCGCCCTTGCCACTCACGTGGAGGGTTGTGGGTTTCACGCCCAAGGCCACTACCATTAATACTGATGGGATGACCGATCTTCTTTTTCACACCCTAAACAAGGAATTGATGATGTGTACATTATTACATCAAATATTTTTTAATAAAGAGGTCTTGATGATGAACCACATGTGGACATAATGTGTTCCTTTTTTATTATTACTGAAAATTTTTCTATTAAAATTATGGATCACAGAAGCCAAAGACCTTCTTATTATGAAGAGATCAAAACCATAGGTGCTTCTTGTTCAATTGAAGAGATAAAAACTTACAAAGCCCTTTTTCAAGAATTCTGAGACATTTTTGCTTGGTCTTACGAAGAGATGTCAGGTATCGACCTTAAGATTGTTATTCATGAAATCAAGACATACCCGGATGCTAAAACTATTAGCCATATTTACCAGTTTGGAGGATTCAACTAGCCCTTAGTGGGAAACCGGGTCTATTGGCCACCTGATGGTGTGGTATGCCATCCAAACAAAATAAGGTTTTGAGTCTGTCATACCAAGAAAACAAAGCCTGTATACTCACACATATACAGTTTTTCACAGATTGATTAAAAAATTTACTGAACACTAGAAATTTAAATGCTAGCTGCATATAGATACTAAGAAAAAAGACAAATCAACTCATCCAAAAACTACTCAGCCTCATCAGGAACCGAGGCCGAATCCACATGTGCCAGATCCTAAACTAAGGTGCCAGCCTGTTGAAAAGGCATCGCAACACACGGGAGGCGGTACTCAATGAGCTCGAGGCACCCATCATGTTTCCTAAGTTGGAATTTGATCTTGTCGTGTAGAAATTTGAATAATAGATGAATTATTCACAAATATTATCCTGATTACACACTATTTGAGCTTCATGCATAATACATAACCTCCTCTACCATTGATCATCACATGCGGAAATAAAATCAATTGCATGCACACATTAAATCCACAAACAATCACACATATAAACACAGTATTTCATGGGAAAGCTTAAAGCTGAAAACCCCCAACCATCTGTATATTATACATAGCATGGAGATCATGTAACAATCATAGTACAAAGCTCTTTGCAAGCTCTCATGCACTACCTCCCTTGCTACACACTATCAAGCTAGATCTAGCAAAACTCATGCTCCAACCTTTAGCCACTTGATAGCCAACCTCAATTGTGTGTTTCAATGCTATGGGATGGTCTCTTTATATAGATAAACCACCTGGATTGAACTGCGTAATCCTCATTGATTACTCCACCTATCTGTGTGTTGCAAATAGCAATAGTATAGTCACAACTGATAGTAGACTCACCCTTTCACCCACCTCTAACACTTGTCTCCACTGAACTGTCCACACACTGAGTTAACTGATGTATTCTTTAGTTGATTTATGAGTTAATAATTAGTGAATTAATTAATAATTAATTCACACCACTCATCACTAGTGTATTTATCAGTTAGACTAAAAAAAACTAGTTCAACTAAGTTAAAACCGAACACAACTCCACTCAACTGCCTCTGAAATCACCAAACTCGCTGCATCTGAAGGATCTCAAGTCAACCATGCAAAATAGCTCAACCAAACCCTAGGAATGTGCATTCCTTCCTCGTCACCGCATGTGCCACATCCGTAGCTTGGAATCAAGTGCCGCAAGAGGATAAGATAATGTTATAGTCCAAATATTATTAAGGGGCTAATATTTGATCTGATTTATTTTTAGACAAAAGCCTAAAAATAGACTTTTGAATTCGTATGTCTAAAAATAGATGTCCATCTATTTTTACCAACTTGACCAATCATCCAAGAATAGCATCCCGCAACTCCTAGACCATGCTCCATATGTCTAAAAATAGACATAGTCTAAAAATAGACTTTGCGACAAAAATAACCTGTGTGGTCCCCACCTAGTTTAGGTGATCACTTTCCAACTAGGATCAGGAAAGATGTTTCAGGAGGCCTCCTTCACTGTTTCTTATTGTCATTTTCAACACTCCCTCTCAACAAGAAATGACTGTCTTTGCATGCGACATGCAACTCCATGCACTCGCCCTGCAATCTTCACAAGCGCCATGCAACTCCATGCATGCGACATGCAACTCCATGCATTCGCCATGCACCCTTTGCATGCACCATGCAAACTCATGCATGCACCATGCAACTCCATGCATGCGCCATGCACCCTTTGCATGCAACATCTCCGAAACTGAATAGGCTCCAAACAACTCAATCAGTCTGATGCATCTATCATCAAAGTCTTTGACCTCTGCTTAGCTACTGCACATGTCATCAAGAACCACTGCGCTGTTGAACTCTTGCACCCATGCACTCTTGCACTTGCTGTCAACTCTGATTCGCGCTCCAGTATCCGACACTGTCACTTTGATCTGCCTGCATCAATCCAACTGATCATGCTACTACTGCGTTGTGGGCACCTCGTAGCCAGGTTCAATTCATGAGATCCACACCATCTCATGAATCCTGCCCAGAAATCTCCTCTTGGGATTAATCATGCATGTCGCCCCACCTTTCACCTGGTGGTATAGCTGCATGCACTCCCTCTGCCCATCTGGCACGAAATTTCTCTGCATGAGTGGTTTCTTCCACTCCATGATCCTCATCTTGTGGCTGCTCCACATCCCGAGGTTCACTCTTACCTGCATGCAAATCCTGCTCCCTCTCAAGCTTCAATTGCATGTCTTTCTTGCACTTCCCAACAGTAGGAAGCTCCATAGAAATCCCATCTACTTCAAATCTATAAAGATTCTTCTGCATCTCCAGTTGTGGCTGCTCCACAACCTTCTGAGACTGCTTCTCACGCCGCATGTTGAGAGGCTCCCTCTCAACCACCAAGTCACTAACCTCTACTTTTCTCCTCAAAGTTTTTCATGCATCTTGTACCTCAATGCATGTAGATTCTTGGCTCGCGCACATTGCAATTGTCCCGCCGTCGCAAAATTTTCTAACAAAAGAGCTGATTTTAAATCGATGATATCTCCCTCATCCGAGCTCCGATTCGACCGATTTTTTTTTTTCAATTTGGGTATTTTTTCACAAGGAATCCAAATATGCTATTTGTTTCTGAAAATATTTTACCAAAAATCTTCATATATTCCCTACAAACTCGCGCACCCAAAAATTCTTGCTCTCATTCTATGTAGAAAATTATATACAATATGCATGTATATTTCCGGCTTTCTCCATCTTTATGTTTCTTGAGCTTATTCTAAAACTCAACCGCTTCAATGCTTTTCAATTGTGAGAACAAAGTATTTCTCGTACAGAGATCGAATGTAGGGGAATTTACTGGATATCTCACCTTTCAAAGAAAGGATGAATCCAGAGGCTACCTGGCCCGCTTACAGACTCTGCCTAAAGAAATAAAATGTAATCACTATAATAGATCCGATGATCAACTTCGCTCCGATACCATGTAGAAATTTGAATAATAGATGAATTATTCACAGAGATTATCCTGATTACACACTATTTGAGCTTCATGCATAATACATAACCTCCTCTACCATTGATCATCACATGCGGAAATAAAATCAATTGCATGCACACATTAAAGCCACAAACAATCACACATATAAACACAGTATTTCATGGGAAAGCTTAAAGCTGAAAACCCCCAACTATCTGTATATTATACATAGCATGGAGATCATGTAACAATCATAGTACAAAGCTCTTTGCAAGCTCTCATGCACTACCTCCCTTGCTACACACTATCAAGCTAGATCTAGCAAAACTCATGCTCCAACCTTTAGCCACTTGATAGCCAACCTCACTTGCATGTTTCAATGCTATGGGATGGTCTCTTTATATAGATAAACCACCTGGATTGAACTGCACAATCCTCATTGATTACTCCACCTATCTGTGCAAGTTGCAAATAGCCATAGTATAATCACAAATCGACAATCGATAGTAGACTCACCCTTTCACCCACCTCTAACACTTGGCTCCACCGAATCGTCCACGCACCGAGTTAACCGATGTATTTTTTAGTTGATTTATGAGTTAATAATTAGTGAATTAATTAATAATTAATTCACACCACTCATCACTAGTGTATTTATCAGTTAAACTAAATACAACTAGTTCAACTAAGTTAAACCGAACACAACTCCATCAATTGTCTCATCAACTCCACCAAACTGCCACATGAGTTCCAACTGAAGTCAACCATGCAATAGCTCAACTAAACCTTAGGAATAGCGTAATTCCTTCTATCAGCTGCATGTGCCACATCCGTAGCTTGAACTGAAGTGCTGCAAGAGGATAAGACAATGTTTATAGTCCAAATATTATTAAGGGCTAATAATATTTGACTGACCTATTTTTAGACAAGCAGTCTAAAAATAGACTTTGACCTGTATGTCTAAAAATAGATGTCCATCTATTTTTACCAACTTGACAAATCATCCAAGAATAGCATCCCGCAACTCCTAGACCATTCTCCATATGTCTAAAAATAGACATAGTCTAAAAATAGACTTTGCGACAAAAATCACCTGTGTGGTCCCCACCTAGTTTAGGTGATCACTTTCCAACTAGGATCAGGAAAGATGTTTCAGGAGGCCTCCTTCACTGTTTCTTGTTGTCATTTTCAACACTCCCTCTCAACAAGAAACGACTGTCTTTGCATGCGACATGCAACTCCATGCATTCGCCCTGCAATCTTCACAAGCGCCATGCAACTCCATGCATGCGACATGCAACTCCATGCATTCGCCATGCACCCTTTGCATGCGCCATGCAAACTCATGCATGCACCATGCAACTCCATGCATGTGCCATGCACCCTTTGCAAGCGCCATGCAACTCCATGCATCTGCTCTGCAACTCCTCTGAAATTGAATAGGCTCCAAACAACTCAACCAGTCTTGATGCATCTAGCATCTATCATTAAAGTCTTCGACTTCTGCTTGGCCAACTGCACATGTCATCAGGAACTACTGCGCTGTTGAACTCTTGCACCCATGCACTCTTGCACTTGCTGTCAACTCTGATCCGCGCTCCAGTATCCGACACTATCACTTTGATCTGCCTGCATCACTCCAACTGATCTTGCTACTGCCATGCTGTGGGCACCTCGTAGCCAGGTTCAATCCATGAGATCCACACCATCTCATGAATCTGCCCAGAAATCTCCTCATGGGATTACTCATGCATGTCACCCCACCTCATACCTGGTGGTATAGCTGCATGCACTCCCTCTGCCCGTCTGGCACGAAATTTCTCTGCATGAGTGGTCTCTCCCACTCCATGATCCTCATCTTGTGGTCGGCCCACATCCCGAGGTTCACTCACTCTACATGCAAACTCGGTCCCTCTCAAGCTTAAATTGCATGTCTTTCTTACACCTCCTACAGTAGGAAGCTCTGTAGAAATCCCATCTACTTCAAATCTATAAAGATTCTTTTGCATCTCTAGTTGTGGATGCTCCACAACCTTTTGAGACTGCTTCTCACGCTGCATGTTGAGAGACTCCTTCTCAACCACCAAGTCACTAACCTCTGCTTTGCTCTTCAAATCTTTTCATGCATCTTGTACCTCAGTGCATGTAGATTCTTGGCTCGCGCACATTGCAATTGTCCTGCCGTCGCAAAATTTTCTAACAAAAAGAGTTGATTTTAAATCAATGATATCTCCCTCATCCGAGCTCCGATTCGACCAATTTTTTTTTTTCAATTTGGGTATTTTTTCGCAAGGAATCCAAATATTCTATTTGTTTCTAAAAATATTTCACCAAAAATTTCAGATATTCCCTACAAACTCGCGCACCCAAAAATTCTCGCTCTCATTCCATGTAGAAAATCTATATACAATATGCATGTATATTTCCTGCTTTCTCCATCTTATGTTTCTTGAGCTTATCCTAAACTCTCTGCTTTATCCTAAACTCAACCGCTTCAATGTTTTTGTAATTATTGTGAGAACAAATTATTTCTCATAATGTAGATCGCATCGTAGGGCATTTACTAGATATCTCACCTTTCAAGAAGATGAATCCAGAGGCTACCCGGCCCGCTACAGACTCTGGAACAAAATGAATCATCAGAATAGATATATGATCAACTTCACCGATACCATGAAATTTGAATAATAGATGAATTATTCAAAGAGAGATTATCCCGATTACACACTATTTGAGCTTCATGCATAATACATAACCTCCTCTACCACACTATTATGAAATAAAATCAATTACACACATTAAAGCCACAAAACATTCACACATATGAACACAATATTTCATGGGAAAGCTTAAAGCTGAAAACCCCTAACTATCTGTATATTATACATGTCATGGAGATCATGTAACAATCATAGTACAAAGCTCTTTGCAAGCTCTCATGCACTACCTCCCATGCTACACACTATCAAGCTAGATCTCGCAAAACTCATGCTCCAACCTTTGGCCACTTGATAGCCAACCTCAATTGTGTTTCCAAGCTATGGGATGGCCTCTTTATATAGATAAACCACTTGGATTGAACTGCGCAATCCTCATTGATTACTCCACCTATCTGTGTGTTGCAAATAGCAACAATATAGTCACAACTGATAGTTAACCTGCTCTTTCACCCACCTCTAACACTTGTCTCCACTGAACTGTCCATGCACTAAGTTAACTGATGTATTCCTCAGTTGATTTATGAGTTAATAATTAGTGAATTAATTAATAATTAATTCACACAACTCATCACTAGTGTATTAATCAGTTAGACTAAATACAACTAGTTCAACTAAGTTAAACCGAACACAACTCCATCAACTCCTCAATCAACTCCACCTAAACTCGCCACATGAGTTCCAACCGAAGTCAACCACAGCGTCTCAACTAAACCTTAGGAATAGCGTAATTCCTTCTGTCAGCTGCATGTGCCACATCCGTAGCTTGAACTGAAGTGCTGCAAGAGGATAAGACAATGTTTATAGTCCAAATATTATTAAGGGCTAATAATATTTGACTGACCTATTTTTAGACAGGCAGTCTAAAAATAGACTTTGACCTGTATGTCTAAAAATAGATGTCCATATATTTTTACCAACTTGACCAATCATCCAATAATAGCATCCCGCAACTCCTAGACCATGCTCCATATGTCTAAAAATAGACATAGTCTAAAAATAGACTTTGCGACAAAAATCACCTGTGTGGTCCCCACCTAGTTTAGGTGATCACTTTCCAACTAGGATCAGGAAAGATGTTTCAGGAGGCCTCCTTCACTATTTCTTGTTGCCATTTTCAACATGTCGAACTCGCTCTTGTAGTCTAGGAAGTCTTGGGCTAATTTCACTAAGCTCATAGAGATCTGCTCCAAGACTTTTCTAAGGTTGCTCTTCATAGACCAATAGAGATAAAGTGTCTACTTGAATTGAGTTAGTATTCCTCTTGTTTGTCCCGCGTCCGATATTAAATATTTTCAATCCTTCGTATTCATCTTTATCCTTTCATGTATGTTTATGTCAATTTCCCATTTTTTAATGAGCTTCTGAATTTCCTCTGCTTCATTTTCATGGTATGCTTCCACTGCCTCTTGGATCACATCTATTGCATGCCTTCGTCCTTTAGGCTAACTCGAGGGTGAGCTAGGTTGAGCTTCAATCACCTTCCCCTTATCTTTCCAGCCATGGCCACGAGCTGCAAGGCTCTTGGAGTGACCTCGGGCTACATGACTCTTGGAGCGAGCCATCCCACAGTCCTTGACAAGGTTTTCGGGTAGTTGTCCTATCCACACAATCAAACGAAGGCGTAATTACATGTAATGTAAACAATCAAAGGTCCATGCATCGCAGTTAACAAAAAAAGGGTGACCCGAGGGCCTCTTCCCAGAACTTCTCCCCTGCATGTCCCTATGTGAACCCAACGCCCTCGTACCATGCTTAATTTCTGCCACCCCTATCCCTAATGATCACATGCGCCCCAAAAATTATCCCCATACCCGGAAGATCTCCTGCCTTCCTTCAATCACCTGACCTCCCATTTGGTTTCCTCTCTCCCGTCATACCTCCCACCATCGCAATTGATAGAGGAGGCGTCAATGTCGATTTCTCGGGCCTAGGTGGAGTTCCCTCTCCCATTCCCCATGTGCTCATAGCCCAAGTAGCTCAAGGTGGTAGTAGCCTACAATGCCTCTAAGCTATGCATAGCCCAAGACTGCTCCTTAATTATATAACCTAACACGATTACCCGACCCCTCACAACTCCCTCCTGCTGGTATCCCTTACCCAACAAACTCACACTCGGGCGCATGCTAAGGCCGTGCCCAATTCCTACTCCGAAACAGAGGCAGAGACCCAACAGAACCCCAACCTTACCCCAACCAAAGTCAGATTGGATCCACTCTCCCCTACCTAGTAGAAGACAATACCAATCCAACTTCATCCCCTTAAGCTCCCACAGAGACCGACCTAAGTGATAAAACATAAACATGGCATGAAAAGGGGATAGGAAACCAAGCACATACCCAAAATTCACCGAGGTGGAGGATCAATGGAGGTTTGTTTTCCTGCAGTTGCGCCTGCACCAGAGTCTGCCTTCATAACAAGACCCCCACGCCTTCCTCCACCCTGTATTAACCACCATGCGCGGGCCTCCATCCCGCCACCTCAACTCATGCTCCATGCGATGGAACAGCCTGCCACCCTTGCCACTCATTTGGAGGGTCGTGCATTTCACTCCCAAGGCCACTACCATTAATATTGATGGGAGGGTCGATCTTCTTTTTCACACCCTGATCAGGGAATTGATGATGTGTACATTATTACATCGAATAATTTTTAATAAAGAGATCTTGATGATGAACCACGTGTGAACAGAATGTGTTCCTTTTTTATTATTACTAAAAAAAATTCTATTAAAATTATGGATCATAGAAGCTAGAGACCTTCTTATTATGAAGAGATCAAAACCATAGGTGCTTCTTGTTCAATTGAAGACACCAAAACTTACAAAGCCCTATTTCAAGAATTCCGAGACATTTTTTCCTAGTCTTACGAAGAGATGCCAAGTATCGATCTTAAGATTGTTATTCATGTAGAAATTTGCTGAATAATGATTAATTATCCACCGAGACTATCCTGATCACATACAATTTGAATTTATATGCAACACATAATCTCTTCCACTCAGATCATCAAACATGCAGAAATAAAATCAAGCGATAACACATCAAATCATCATACACATTAACACAGTATGTATGGGGAAAGCTTATAGCTGAAAACCCCGCAGCTATTGTGTATATTATAATGGAGAAATCATGTAACAAACTCAATACAATACTCCTCACAAGTACTCAGTACTTTCTCATAAAGTTACACACAAACTAGCTTGGTTTTGAACAGGTTACTGGTTCAAAACTCACCGCCAATTGCCTTGCCTCTATTGCGCAATCATGGCCTGTCTATATAGAGATCCAAGGTTAGAATATCCTTGGCTTGACAGTGCAATCATCATGGGAAATTCCTCCAAGTGTGGTGCAAATCTCATGCACAACTGATGTCGCCACTGATAGCTAACTCCACCCTTTCATCTACCTCTTTCACTGGTCTCCACTGAACTGATCATGCACTGTAGTGAACTGATGTGTTCTTGAGTTGAATAATGAGTTAATAATTAATGAATTAAATAATATTTAATTCACTCCACTCATAACTAGTTGACTAGCTAGTTAAACTAATCTCAGCCAGTTCAACTAAAATAAACAGAACACAACTCCACTAGCTGTCTCATTAACTCCACCAAACTTCTGCCACTGAAGTCCTAAGTGAAGTCAACCATGCATGATGCCATCAAACCCTTGGGAATAGCGTAATTCCTCTGTCAGATGCATGAGCCACTTCCAAGGCTCGAACTGAAGTTCTCCAAGAGAGTAAACTGAAGTTTATAGTCTAAATATTATTAAGGGTAAATAATGTTTGACTTCCCTATTTTAAGGAGAGGCAGTCTAAAAATAGACTTCGACCTATAGGTCCAAAAAATAGAGTCCCATCTATTTTTACCAACATGACACATACTCCAAGAATCTCATACTGCAATCCTCGGACCATGCTCCATATGTCTAAAAATAGACATAGTCTAAAAATAGATTTTGCGCCAGAATTTGCCTGCGGGCCCACTTAGTGAAGGCGACTTCATTTCACTAAGCTCCATCATCTTGCTGCATTTTCAACACTCCCTCTCAGCAAGATATGGATTATCTGCAACCCCTATCCTGCCTCTGCGGAATTCGAACTTGCTCCTGGTGAGCGCCTTCGTCAAGATGTCGGCATCCTGATCCTCGGTGGGAACATATGAAAGCATCATGATTCTCCGCTGAACACAATCTCTGATATGATGGTACCTGATGTCGATGTGTTTGGATCTATCATGAAATACTGGATTAGCCGAGAGTTTAATGCAACTCTGGTTATCACAATAAATCACTGTAGGCTCCAAATGCAACCAGAACAATCCAACGAGGATCTTCCTCATCCAAATAGCCTCGCATGCAGCCAAGCTAGCTGCCATGTACTCGACCTCTGCTGAACTGAGTGCCACGGATCTCTGCTTCCTGCTGTACCAGGAAACTGCTATCGACCCAATGCTGAAAACTCCTCCAGATGTGCTCTTCCGGTCCGTTGGACTCCCTGCCCAATCTGCATCAGTGAAGCCAGAAAGCTTCGCTCCATCCTCCTATCTGTACCATAGACCATATCCCGATGTGCCTCCGATATAGCGCAATACATGCTTGCCTACCTTCCAAAAGAGCTTGGTAGGCTTAACCATAGCTTACGAAAGCTGGTTAACTGCATGGCGTATATCGGGTCGTGTATTGACCGGATACATAAGCGACCCCACCAACTGTCGATAGACAGTGGCATCCACTACCTCCGCTGAAGTAGCATCCTCCTTCCTCCAACCACCAGGAAGAGGAGTGTCAACAGGCTTGCGGCCTTGCATGTTGAACCTCTCCAGAATCTCCCGGGCATACTTGCCCTGAGAAACAAACAGTCCTCCACTGCGCTGCCAAATCTCCAATCCCAGGAAATAATGAAGGATGCCCAGGTCCTTCATCTCAAACTCTCGTGCAAGATCATCCTTGCATGAAAGTATCAAGCGCTCATCACGATCAAAATCGGATCATCATACGGTCTACGATGATCATTAGCTTCCTTCCACCCACGATACGAGTACAGGGTTTGGATCCTTTCCCACTCTTGGAGAATCAAACCGTTAAATGTTGTCTATCAGAGTGTACGAAGCACGGGTGCTTGCATCGGCTGTACGGTGCTCTCTTTGAGTCGGCACACATGCGACTCGCTGCTGAAGATCTCGAAACCTTCGGGCTGCTCTATGTACACCTCCTCCTCAATGGCTCCATTGAGGAACGTAGTCTTCACATCCATTTGATGAATGTGCCACCCCATCTGCGCTAAGAGAGCAAGAATCATCAGTATGGAAGAACACCTTGCGACAGGTGCAAAGGTCTCCTCATAATCGATCCCCTCAATCTGTGAAAAGCCTTAGGCAACAAATCTCGCCTTGTACTTCTCCACACTCCCGTCAACCGCCTGCTTCACTTTGTAGATCCATCGCGAACCCACCACTGATTTCCCCTCCCGTCTTGGGACAATCTCCCATGCACTGTTTCTGATGATCGAATCATATTCTTCGATCATAGCATCAACAATGCGGGTTCCACTCCCGACTTCCTCAAGGGATGGCTCGAGTCACAACACATTGACTCACAAGAGCCATGTATCCGGTGTGCCGATCCGGTGGCCCTCATGCTGCGCTATCTTTGTAGGTGGTCCTGACCTTCTCTACATCCGAACGGTCGCTCAGCACGCCAGTGCGCATCGCCCTCTACGATGGTTGGCCGCGCTTGCATGGGTAGTTTCTTCCACCTCCTGAACTTCCTCTTGTGTTGATCCACATGGGAAGCTCCCCTCCCCTTAGGAACTAACGGCTCCTCATATGCATGCAAGTGTAGCTCCCTCTCAAGCGAACACTGCATGGCTTTCTCCTCCTGAAATTTTATATCTCGTCGCACAACAGTCTTTCGACTGTCTGACAAATACACCCGATAGTTGTGAGGTGTATCAGTGTACCCCACAAATATTCCAACCTCAGAAGTTGGATCCAGCTTCCTTCTCGCATCCTTCATCACATGCATGTAGACAGAGGAGCAAAAATCCGCAAATGGGAAATATACTCGGGCCTCTTGCCGAGAATAAACTCCTGGGTGTACTCATGCCAGAACCTTGTGAGGACAACGGTTCTACACATACACTGCTGTATTACATGCCTCGGCCCACAAGTGAAGGGGTAGGCCCTGATCATGCAACATCTCTCGTGCAGCACCCACGATCGTTCTGTTCTTCCACTCAGCCACCCCGTTCTGCTGTGGGTTATGGGGTGCGATGAGCTCTCTCTGAATCCCTTCTGCGCTGTAGAACTCCTTGAATTCAGCCGAGATGAATTCACCACCGTTATCACTCCTTAGAGAAATCACCTTCTTCCCCAACTCCTTCTCGACCAGTGCTTTAAACTCACATAACTTCGCGAATGTATCGCTCTTCATGCAGCAGAAGAAGATCCGGCTTCGAGAGAAATCATCAACAAAGAATCACATAATACTTTTCTTATCTTTGTCGAAACAGCGAGACGAAGGCTGCCATACACCCTTGTTGTTGAACTCTCTCCAAGGATCGTCGTGGCGCGACTATCCTTCTCGTGAAAGGTGGCTTTCACATACTTCCCTAAAGTACACCTCTTGCTGCCCGATCGTACAACATGGTGCCCTTAAGGCTTCGGTAGAAATCTCTGCCCGAGAATCTTCAAAGCTCCATGGTGAAGGTGGCCCAATCTCTGTGCCACGGTTAGCCCCTCATCATCCGGCTCACCACTTCTCCCGCATTGCATGCCATGGTACTGTGACCATCTGCACACAGCGATAAAGGTTCTTGGTCGAAACCCCTATCAGGGTCTCTCCGGTGGTCTTGCGCCGGAAGGCTTTTCCTTCGCTGAAGACCACATCATACCCCTTATCCTCCAACATCGCTATAGAGATCAAGTTCTTCTTCAATCCAGGTACATGCATGACATCCTTCAATACAAAGGGTTTACCAGACTCCCTCTGAAAGGATATGGTACCGATACCAGTCGCACTGTATCTACCATCATCGCCCATCTCGATGTACACACCCAAATCTTTGTCCTCCAGATCTGAGAACAACTCCCGATCTCCCGTCATATGAAATGACGCACCGCTGTCCAAGAACCATACCGATCCCAGCACACTTGAAACCAAGCATGCAATCAGTGAAAATTCAAGCTCGAACTATGAAGCCAAAGCTTCTCCATCTGCAGATCTTCCCGCTTGCTTGTTCTTCTTCTTCTTTGGACAATTGGTAGCATAATGTCTGTGATCATGGCAGTGAAAACACTTCACTTTTTCCATATCCTGCTTCTTGCCCTTTGCACCAGAATGAGAGGTTTTCTTACCCTTCCCCTTCTTTGATTTGGCCACCAAAGCGCAGTTTTCTTCATCGGCTCCCTTTGATGAAGATCCATCTCGAGTAGTCCTCCTTATCTCCTCCTGCATGAGATCCGCCCAAAGGCGCTCCCATCCCGGCAGCTTCTCCCGACCATTGACACTATCTTGATATGAGTGCCAAGCCTTCGGAAGACCAAGGATAGCCAGGTCGACCATGTCCTCGTCTTCGACAGTCACCCCCACACTTCCCAGCTCATCTCTGCACTGAGTGAACTTCGTGAGGTATTTGGCGATACTGTCGCCCTTCTCCATCTTGATGTTCCTGAGCTTATCTTTGAGCGCTAGCTTCCTTTGGTCACTCTTACTCTGGAATAGATCCGTCAAAGCTTTCCACATTAAATATGGAGTAGCCTTTCCATGCAGGCTGGATACAATATGATCCTTGACGCCCTCCAACGGGATCCTTCGACACTTCGCCATCTTCTTTTGCCATGCATCGACTTCAGCTGCATCAGTGGGCTTTTGGACATCCTTATCTATGAACTCCTTCAGACCATTATCTTCTAATACTTCCTCCATGCGATCCTTCCATGCAACATAATTCGAACTGCCTTCAAGAGCATATTCGAGTCGCAAACCGTTGAAAGACATTTTCAACACTGGCACCAAGAAAACAAAACTGCTGCAAAATTTGAATTCCACCTCAAAGCTCAACCGCTCTAGATCTGTGAGAACAAATTATTTCTAGCACAGACATTGACTGCAAGGGGCGTTTACCAGACCTTTCACTTTCCGAAGAAAGATGAATCCGGAGGCTACCTGGCCCGCATGCAGACTCTGTCTACCGAAATAAGTTTGTAATCACTGTGATGATCAATCTGAACTTCAATAGCTCCGATACCATGTAGAAATTTGCTGAATAATGATTAATTATCCACAGAGACTATCCTGATCACATACAATTCGAATTTATATGCAACACATAATCTCTTCCACTCAGATCAACTCAGATCATCACACATGCGGAAATAAAATCAAGTGATAACACATCAAATCATCATACACATTAACACAGTATGTATGGGGAAAGCTTATAGCTGAAAACCCCGCAGCTATTGTGTATATTATAATGGAGAAATCATGTAAAAAACTCAGTACAATACTCCTCACAAGTACTCAGTACTCTCTCATAAAGTTACACACAATCTAGCTCAGTTTTGAACAGGTTACTGGTTCAAAACTCACCACTAATTGCCTTGACTCTATTGCGCAATCCAGGCCTGTCTATATAGAGATCCAAGGTTCAAATCTCCTTGGCTTTACATCGCAATCATCATGGGCAATTCCTTCAAGTGTGGTGCAAATCTCATGCACAACTGATGTCGCCACTGATAGCTAACTCCACCCTTTCATCTACCTCTTTCACTGGTCTCCACTGAACTGATCATGCACTGTAGTGAACTGATGTGTTCTTGAGTTGAATAATGAGTTACTAATTAATGAATTAAATAATATTTTATTCACTCCACTCATAACTAATTGATTAGCTAGTTAAACTAATCTCAACTAGTTCAACTAAAATAAACATAACACAACTCCACTAGCTGTCTCATTAACTCCACCAAACTTCTGCCACTGAAGTCCTAACTGAAGTCAACCATGCATGATGCCATCAAACCCTTGGGAATAGCATAATTACTCTGTCAAATGCATGAGCCACTTCCAAGGCTCGAACTGAAGTGCTCCAAGAGAGTAAACTGAAGTTTATAGTCTAAATATTATTAAGGGTAAATAATATTTGACTTCCCTATTTTAAGAAGAGGCAGTCTAAAAATAGACTTCGACCTATAGGTCCAAAAAATAGAGTCCCATCTATTTTTACCAACATGACACATACTCCAATAATCTCATACTGCAATCCTCGGACCATGCTCCATATGTCTAAAAATAGACATAGTTTAAAAATAGATTTTGCGCCAGAATTTGCCTGTAGGCCCACTTAGTGAAGGCGACTTCATTTCACTAAGTTCCATCATCTTGCTGCATTTTCAACAATTCATGAAATCAAGACATGCCCGGATGCTAAGCCTATTAGACATATTTACTAGTTTGGTGGCTTCAACTCACCCTTAGTGGGAAACCGGGTCTGTTGGCCACCTGATGGCATGGTATGCCTTCCAAACAAATAAGGTTTAGAGTCTGTCATACCAAGCAAACAAAGCCTGTATACTCACACATATACAGTTTTTCACAAATTGATTAACAGATTTACTGAACACTAGAAATTTAAATGATAGCCACATATAGATACTAAGAAAAAAGACAGATCAACTCATCCAAAAACTACTCAGCCTCATCAGGAACCGAGGCCGAATCCACATGTGCCAAATCCTGAACTAAGGTGCCAGCCTATTGAAAAGGCATCGCAACACATGGGAGGTAGTACTCAATGCGCTCGAGGCACCCATCATGTTTCCTAAGTTGGAATTTGATCTTGTCGAACTCGCTCTTGTAGTCTGGGAAGTCTTGGCCTAATGTCACTAGGCTCATAGAGATCTGTTCCAAGGCTTTGCCAAGGTTGCTCTTCATAGACCAATAGAGATAAAGTGTCTGCTTGAATTGAGTTAGTCTTCCTCTTGTTTGTCCTGGGTCTGATATTAAATATTTCCATTCCTCTGTATTCATTTCTATCTATGCATGTTTGTTTATGCCAGTTTCCCATTTTTCAATGAGCTTCTAAATTTCCTCTGTTGTGTTTTTGTGGTATGCTTCTGCTGCCTCTTGGATCACATCTATTTCATGCCTCTGTCCTCTTGAATTTCTCGGGGGTGAGCTAGGTTTATCTTCAACCACCTTCCCTTTATCTTTCCAGCCACGACCACGAGCTACAAGGCTCTTAGAGCGACCTCGAGCTGCAAGACTCTTGGAGCGAGCCATCCCACAGTCCTTGACAAGGTTTCTGGGTAGGTGTCCTATCCACACAATCAAACAAAGGCATAATTCCATGTAATGTAAACAATCAAAGGTCCATACATCACAGTTAACAAAACAAGGGTGACCCAAGGTCGACCACGTATTCCTAGACCTGATCATTGGAACCCACCTCTAGGATTTACCATATATCTCGTCATTCACCGATCGAGGATTCCTAGGCCCACCAAGGCACACAATACCTAGATTTACCACAACCTATAATCCAATTTAGGGGTTACTAGGTCAATGTCTTTACCACAATCCACAATCTGGTTCAAGCATCACTAGACCATGTGTTCAATCATTCAAAGGTCCACCTAACTTAGTTTCAAATCCACCCAGCAATCCAACTCAACTAAAACATGAGAACCCCATCACACCATGGATATCTAGAAATGGCAAGGCAAGCTTGAAGTACATTGTTACACTTAGAAAAACCCATGCCTATGAAAACAAGAGAACCAAGAACACACATGCATAACCATGCTTTCTAATTCTAGCAAGGAAATCACACATGCAAATAATACCACTGTAGCTGCTAGATCCTGCTCTTCCTTGCTTTATCTTTTTCTTCCTATTTGCCTTTTTTTCCTTTCTTGATTCAATGTGGAAGTGATAAAAAAAACTCTAAGTATCCAATAGTGTGAGAGGGAGAGAATAGAGAAAGAGCTCCAAAACTTAACTGACAAAAGGTACTAACTGATCCTAAGAAACCTGTTTATTAGTGTGGCCTCTATTTTCTTCATTTTCCATTATTTTCCTTCATTTTCCTCCTCACGTAAAATTTGCGACCTTTCACCTTCCTTTTATCCTAATTTCCATTATTTCATAAATAAATTCCAATAAATGCCACTTTTCCTTTCCAAATACTTTTCCATTTCCTTTTTAAATTTTTTTATCCATAATAAACCAATTGAACACCCGCACTAGGATGGTTTTCCCAACATTCAACTTCGAATAAGTGTCCCATAACATTTATTATTATTTTGCATTTATTAACTTTTATTTACAAGGAATTTTCACTAGGGCTGTTACAAAACTGCCTCCCTTGGGGGAACACCATCCTCGGTGTTCAATGAAACCTACAACCAAAAAATTGCTAAGACAAAAACATATTTCCCATGAAGATTTATAATTTATCTCATTGCAGTATCTACAATCATCAACCTACAAACAAGAAACCCAGCATGAGAAAATAATAATATGACAACCATAATGACATGACACCCATACTGCTTATTGGAGATTTATAACAAAACTAATGGAAGTATTTTCATCCATATACATATGTACATATACCAGAACATCACATTAAAACATATACCAAAAAAATTCACTCAACCAACAAATAGATAAGGATACATAGCCCACATCTGATCTTACATCTCCCATGTAGCTTCATCAGGCCCCAAGTGCTTCCATTAAACATTAACCTACTCGATTTCTCGGTTTAGAAGCATGAGCATATTTCTCTACAATATACACTGAGGCTCCAACTGTAATTCCCCATCTAGATCCACCTGAAATACAGACCAGTCAATCACATGATCAACATAATTAACATACTTCTTAATAAATGACACATAGAAAACATCATGGAATTTCATTGTCGAAGGCAATGCATGTTGATAGGTTACTACCACAATCCTTTCAAGAATCTTGAAAAGTCCACAAAGTCGAGGCGCTAGCTTAGTACACGAACCAATCCTCAAGGAGCTATTTTTGGGCTTGATGCACAAGTACACCTATTCCCCATCATGAAAATCCTTAAACAACATGTTCCGATATGCATAGCTTTTCTGCTTGTCCTATGCTTCCTTTAAATTCCTTTTGATCACTTGCATTTCCAATTCCATTTATGCTAATTTTTTTGGTGTAATCAATACCTTGTTCATCGGATCACTCCAATTGATGGGAGTATTACAACACCATCCATACCATTCCTCAAACAGAATTATCCTCGTGGACTCCTAGTAACCATTGTTGTAAGTAAACTAAACCAATGGAAGGTACTCCTCCCATCTCCTCTATTGATGCATCACATACATATTCAAATTTTCCTCCAGTGTCTTGTTGACCCTCTCTGTCTTTCCATCCATCTGGGGATGATAAGTTGTACTAAAGGCCAACTCTCTACCTAAACCTACAAAAATATCCTTCCAAAACTTGGAAGTGAACTTAGCATCCCTATCTGACACAATATTCTTCGTAACACCATGAAATATGACCACATGTCTGGTGAATATATGTGCTAAATCACTAGTTGAATACATAGTCTTCACTGGAATGAAGCGTGCTACCTTATTCAACCTATCCACCAAAACCATGATGAAATCATGTTGTCTGGATGTCCTCGACAAACCTATAATGAAATCCATGGAAATTACCTCCCATTTCCACTATGGAATCAAAATCACCTGTACTAGTCCACCTGGATTCTTACACTCTACTTTTACCTTCTTACAGTCCAAAAATATAGCCACAAACTCTACAACGTACTTTTTCAAATTCGGCCAATAGTAGAACTTATTCACTGCTCTCAATGTGTTTTGATATGTTGGGTGACCCTAATATGGTTACGCATGAAAAACCCTCAAGATAATTTTATTAAGCTCACTACTATCTGGCACATATATCTTGTCCCTAAATATGATCAAACCATCTACTGAGAGATGATAGTCCACATCCTGTGCACCAATACCTACACATGTACCCTTATCTATACTTTGTTGTAACCAATTCCCAAGCTCTCTATACCTGTCATCCTGCTGACCTACTTGTAAGATCTGATCCTGTAGATCTACCCCATAAGAAATCATAGTTACAATTTTATTTACCTATATCCACTTGCTAAGAGCATTTGCAACCCTATTCTTTTTTCCCTTGATGTACTTGATCTCGAAGTCAAAATCACTAATTGTGGATGACCATCTATATTTCTTGGAATTCATATTCATCTGGTCAAACAAGTATCTCAGCCCACAGTGATCACTCATCAATAAAAACCTCTTGCCAAGAAGGTAGTTCCTGCACATCTTCAACGCATGGATGATCGCTGCCAACTCAACATCATGTGTTAGATAATTCTTCTCATGTTCATTTAGTTTTCGTGAATCATAGCATAATATCTATACTTCCTAAATAATAACTCCACCAAGTCCTCTCTTGCAAGAATTTGTACACACTACAAACTCTTTGTATGTATTTGCAGTATTTAACACTAGATCATTTGTCAACAACTACTTCAACTGTTCAAAATTGATTGTGCATTCTTCTGTCCATTAAAATTTCTTACCTTTTCACTACAATGACATGATAGGATATGAAATGCAAGAGAAGTTCCTCCTGAACCTCCTATAGTAACCTACTAGCCCCATGAATGATCTTACCTCATCCAAATTTCTATGAGTCACCCACTCCATGATAACTCTTATCTCCTGTGTCTCTACTGCTATGCCTTCCTTGGAGACAATATGCCCCAAGCAGTGTACCTTTGTCTAAAAGAAACCACATTTGCTAAGCTTGGCATATAATTAATGTTCTCTTAGAAATTTCAATATTATTTCTAAATACTTGACATGCTCTTCCTCTTTCTTAGAATATATCAAGATGCCATCAATGAATACAATAAAAAACTTGTCTAGATACAATTGAAACACACTATTCATCAAGAACATAAAGGTAAATGGAGAATTAGTCAAACCAAATGGAACTACAACAAATTCATAATTCCCATACCTGGTCTGTAAAGTTGTCTCTTCGGATGTCCTCTTCTTTAATGCATACCTGATGATTTCTGGATCTCAAATAAATCTTTGAAAACATCATTTCTCCCTTTAACTGATCTAACAAGCCATCAATCCCTAACAATAAATATTTATTCTTTATGGTCGCCTTGTTCAAATGTTTATAATAAATGCATAGTCTAAGATTACCATCCTTCTTCTTCACAAGCAACACTAATTCACCCCACGGTGATACACTTGGCCTAATGAATCCCTTGTCAAGCATTTCCTTCAACTACAACTTCAACTCTACTATCTATTGGGTAATCATCCTATATGGTGCCTTTGATGTTGGTGTTTCCCATGGTACCAACTCAATGGAGAAGTCTACTTCTCTGTGAGGCGGAAACTATGAGATCTTTGTTGGAAACACATCCTGAAACTGGTGCAAGATCAAGTACCTATTCAATACCTCTGCATCCTCATCCTCCTTTCCTTTGTCACTAGAAATATACATTGCAAATAACACACACCCTTTTCTACCACCACGCTTAACCTACATAGCTGTCACCATTCTAACTGATGTTTCTTTCTTCTTACTCTGCAAGATTCTTTGCTCTCCATTGTCATCCCAACACTCAATGGATTTTTCATAACAATCTAGCTTGGTCCTATGAATATATAACTAGTCCATACCCAATATCATATTACATGATCCCAACGACAATATGTTAAAATGTGTTGATGTAGGCATACCATTCAACTCAAAAGCATAGGCTCTTACCCAATGATGAATTATCTTCTTTGTAATTGTATCCAAATTCACTAACCAAGATTCAATATGCACTTCTTTATTCAATCCACACTTATCCACAAAGTCAGGGTTAATATAACTATAATTAGATCCGAGCCAATCAAAATAGAAACAACTTGATCACAAATCTTACCGTCCCTCTCAATGATAGATGCCTAATGATCTTCCTACCTGTTATCAAGTGTTGCAAAGATATGAGGAATTCTCTTCCCAACATCCCCAATAGTCTATGCCTCTTATGAGCTATACATCTGAGGCCTGCCATTCTGATTCTACAGACAATCCCTCTTAATATGCTCCTTACCCCATGTTCAACATTGCAACCATCATGTACAATCACCTTTATTCTACCATTGTGACCCATGTCCTAGTCTAGCTACATTGGAATTCTTGTATGGTGCAACATTCTCTTTCTCTTCTACATTCTGAGGCCCTGTTCTTTTTAGCTTCCATTTACCTTTACCTCTATCTTTCCCTTTCCATCCTTGATGATATTCATTCTTACGCTTTGAATGCTCATAATAGTTCTTTAGTTTCCCAATAACTTACTCAAGTGACCGAAGCTCCTCATACTTAATACAATCTCTAAACTCTAATGGAAATCCAATGAAAAGACTTTGAAATTTATCTTTCTCATCTTTAAGATACGATACATACCTCAAAAGCTCCAAGAACTTCGTCGTATACTCCTCATCTATCATCGATCCCATTTTAAGCTCCTACAATTCATTGGCCTTATTGTTGTAGTACCTTTCTGATAAGTATTTATTCCTAAAGATTCTCTAGAATTCTTGTCAACTCGAGTCTTTTGTCCTGATGTCTCTGACCCATTTTACATCTTCCCAATAGATGTCTAATTTCCCTTTGAGACTAAATATAGCTACTATGGCCTTCATATTATCTGTATACTCATGAAGTTCAAAGAAAATTTTCATCAGAGAGTAACCAAACCTCTGCATCCTCACATCTTCTCTAAATATCCATAAAAGGTAGGTAGCTTTGCTTTCTTAAGCTATCCAATAAGTATCCCTATCAATCCTCTTTCTTAAAGGGTGATAACGATGAAAATCATAGAACGAGAACTAGAATAGTACATGTGTGCATGATACCTCTCTTATCAAAATACAAGAACCTTCAATCTCTGATTGTGTCATCCTATCTGACCTGTGCCCACAATGAGACCTAATTCCATATACCCCATTAGTTTTGAAGTTAAGGTCACTAGCAGAGGTGGTGGGAGAATGTTTTAGAGGATGTTTTTTAGATGGTGCATATACAATCTACAAACACGTTGGTGCTTTACTATCCATACAAGAACCAGTGCCGCATACATCGTGCAACGTGGAAATTTTATTTTTATAAAATAAAAAAAACAGAGTGTACTAAATAACACAACTCACCGGTGCTTGAATAATCGATAGCAATGGAAAAAGTTTAACTTTGAAAAATTTCAGTGCTATATATACCCAAAGAAATGGTTCCCTTCATGTAGTAAAACTCCCCAGTTCATTTAGTTTCCCTTTATTTCAAAAAAATGTGGTGTTATTTTCCAATGATGCACTAGTGCGGTAAATGTATTAAAATGCCTCGGAGCATCTTCTAAAGAGAAACTCTAGGTGGTTTTTTTTTTTTTTAAAAGAACGGTGTTGTAGTAAAATAAAGCACTATGTGCGGTACCAATATTAGAGAAAAATATTATAGAGTTTTTAATTTAAAAAAAAAAAAAAAAAACTTTGTGCTCTTGGATATCTTTGGCACCGGTGGGGTTATTGTAATGCACTAGAGGAAAGGTTAAATAAAAAAACCTCCCGACCCTAAATTTAATTTTTACCATCTATAGTGATGGAGAGATATAAATTACTAGTGCCACCCTTTCCTCATGCAAGTGTCATAACCTCAGTGCTTCTCTTGCTCACCATCCTTTTGTACCATGCTCGTTGCTTGAGTTTCAATTTTTTGCAAATCATGGTAAAAAAAAAATTTCCTCATTTCGCGTCAACAATGCCTCGCCGACGATAAAATGTCTAGGTAATATCTATCTTTATCTAAAATTTAATTTTTTATAGGATTAGAATTGCGAATTAGCTTACAATTTCCATCATTAAAAAAAACAATTCCCTGCGTAGTGCGCTCAATTTGTTCGCCTCGCACTGATAACGGTGCACCCTGTAAATTTATAGGGTGCACCATAATTTAGTGCATGAAAATAACACACCACTACTGTTGCGGTGTGTTTCATAAACGAAAATACAACGATAAAGCTATAAATTGTACATCATTGCATACAATTTTTGGGTTACGGCCGATGCATTCATATTTACAAAATGCACCGCAAAAACAATATTTAAAAATATAGCTATAGTTCGGTGCATTTGATAACCTGAATGTTCTATAACAGTGTGAAAGGTTGTAGATACGCACCGGTGCATAAGTGTGACACACTATGATGAAAATTTAAATTTGTGAACCAAGAATGGCGCATCATGCGTATGTGTGCATCGATGCCAGTGCAATTTTGTTTCATAGCACGACAAAGCCAATACATGACTATTTTTTTGGCGCACCGATGATATTATTTTTTAATTGAAAGTTATGTTTCCATATTTATAAATAAATTTTTCATTTAATAAAAAAAAATTGTATTTTATGTATGAGGATGATGTAGTTTATTTGTCAATCATGTAGCAAATATGTTAGGATAGGGAGCAGGAGCAAGAGCAGGAGAAAATGGAAGACCCATACAATATGGTCCGACCATGGGACACAAGAGATATGGAGAGGGATTTATACCCTCACACAATTACTACAACAACCCGAGTGATCTTAAGGAATGTGTGCCTCATCAAGTACTATAAGGAGGCTACATCCCTCAAGGTGCACTTTGTATTATTGGCGCATCTGATCCACCAATGGAGTGCCCAAGAGCATGGTTTCTATATTGGTCCTGGGGCGTGGTATAGTCCCTCTAAGGAGGACATATACTTTATCACTAAGCTATCCAGAAGAGGGCATTATTTTCCCCAGTTCCCTAATGGCCCCCATGAGGTTGTAGTTGAGAGTCATTTTTCCCACACTCAGAGATATATCAGGCCTCATGCGGTCCATCCAACATATTTTCATGTCCATGGTGGACAACTATTGATTTCTTCTTTTGATGCACATGAGGTTAGGTGCCTCTCATTATTAGTCAACACCATTACACACCATAGTAGTGATGGGAAACACAATAGTTGACCTATTTTGTATTATGTTGATTCTTTGATTTAGGTTCCCCACTGTATCAGATGGCCTGCCATTTTTTTAGGAAATTTTTAATGGATTTAGATAGATGTCGTGCGTTGAGACATGGGAGGGTTACCATCCCTTTTGCTTCAGAGTTTTTTTGTTTATTTTTTGAGAGGTTTCAAAAGAAAACCTCCCTACATTTCATCCTTGCCCTCCTAGGTCGATCAATGAGGTCCATATGCGCATGTGGAGGTAGATGATTCCCAAGAGGGTCCTTCCAACATATGTGACGAGGATTTCCTCCAAGGCACTGACATTATTTACCAGTGAAGATGACCATTCATTTTTCATGTTTCTGTTTCCATACGTGAGGATTGATTGGGGACAATGTCCCAACATCCTCTTCACACAAGTTGGGCCTGTAGATGATAGAGGTAATATTAATGTTTTCTTAAAATTAATCTAGTTTAGTTTTATTGTTTTAATTACTTATAATAAAATTTATTTTAGCACATTCTTTAACTTATTTTATTAAATTTTTTAAGGACGTTATCTAATTATTTTTTTGTACTATATTTTTTTTAGATATTGATACATTCGATGGGGACATGCCTCCTCCCCCACTAGACGAAGGAGAAGAGGAGATGGGAGAGGCCCAAGAGGGTGAGGCACATCCTCACAGGGGTGTGGGAAACTGGGGTCGTAGGGATCGTCTACGATTTCGGACGGAATCTTGTGACAAATTGGCTAGAGTTTTGGTTGAGGAGGGAATCCTCCCTATGAGGGCCCAAGATACGAGTGTGGATCTGAGGTTCACGATCTCTACAGGGACTATTAGTGCGAGATGATGTCTCTTATGTCCTATATCATTAGATCCAATAGGCTACTGGCAACAATGAGGGATGTTGGGCATGAAACGATAGATATGTCAGATGAGGGTGGTGATCATGATGATGAGGGTAGTGATCACGATCATTTTGATGAGAGTGGTGACCATGATCATGGTGATGAAGATGGTGATAATGATGCTTTTGGTAGTACTACCCCATTGGATCATGGTTGTAAGGGTCTCGATAATCCATCTGGTAATACACCTCCTCAGTCGCCTGATGAAGAGATGTCAGAACTATAGGACATGCCTTATGTTTCTCCTAACAGAGCATAACATCCACCTCCTCCTCCACCTCACCAGACCACGTTGAGGCAGTAGTTGACCATCCATATTATTTTACTACAAGCCATCCAATACCTCCTCTTCCACCTCAAAGTTTGATAGACGTTGAGGTATTAGTTGACCATCCATCGTCAAGTTCTACTATAGACCAGGTTGGCACTACTACGTCTGTTGTATTAGATATTTGGCTTGATCATATATATAGTTGCAGAAGGTGTGTGTGGCACAGCAGTGGTGCAGGGAGAAGATATATAGTTGCAGAAGGTGTGTGGGGCACAACAGTTCCGGATTTTAATTTGGATTTTCAGGATTGGAGAGGACAGCAACAATAGAAGGCATCATTTGAAAACAGTACCTTATGACGCCTGCCATTGTTACTGCCCTTAACAAGTTTGAAGTTTGCAACAACAAGAAGTTGAAGGATTCTAGAGGACTAACAACAATAGAAGGCATCATGGGGTACTACTACTCCTCTCCTCTGAAAATGAAAATGGAAAATGAGAGGAGAGGAGAAGTATTATCTCTAGATGCCATTTCTTGTTTCTTTCAAAATCATTCAAACGACAAAAGTGATAACCATCTGGACGGACTGTTTTCCTATTTGGAATATTTGTTGTATTCGAAATCCAATTCTGTTTTTATTATAGTAAGGGTATATAAGTTTTATTGAATTTTCTTTCCATCCATTGTAATTGAAATTGCAACCCGTTCATTCTTTCTTTCGCGCAGTATTCGTCGTGATTTTCTTTCTTTCGCTGAAAGAGTCATCTGTCATGTTCACACTGGCTTCAGCTTTGCTGGTTTAGGATTCTAATGGCCATATTACATCCAAGGTGTTCATAAGGGAAGAGTTCCTCTCAGCGCTTCGTCATCTGTCCACAGAGAATGATTTTTACTAAATCATGACACATACAGAAAATCAAATTAAATAGTATAGTAATTTGTGGCAACATATCCAAATTAAATAACAGGTTAAATTAAACTTATTAGTGAGAAATAACAGCTGAAATTAATAATTTTACAAAGAAATTATTTAAAAAAAAAAAAAATTAATGAAATAAAAGTTATCAATATTAATTTTATTTAAAAACATAAAATAACAAAAATAATTTAAGAGTCCTAAGTGATAACAAATATTATAAATAATTTAGATCTAAGAGATATAAGATATTTGTATAAACAAAAATCTGTGATAGCTAAAAATCACTAATGATGTGTATATTTTTTTTGTAAGTTTGGTAGGTCATTTTTTTCGTTAATTTTTTAAACATCAAATAGCTAGATTTACCACTTTGGTGGCCTTAACTCACCCTTAGTGGGAAACCGGGTCTGTTGCCCACCTGATGGTGTGGTATGCCATCCAAACAAATAAGGTTTTGAGTGTGTCATACCAAGCAAACAAAGTCTCGATACTCACACATACAATTTTTCACAGATTGACTAACAGATTTACTAAGCACTAGAAATTTAAATGCTAGCCGCATATAGATACTAAGAAAAAAGAAAGATCAACTCATCCAAAAACTACTCAGCCTCATCGGTAACCGAGGCCGAATCCAAATGAGCTAGATTCTGAACTGAGTTGCTAGCCTGCTGAAAAGGCTTGGCAACACACGAGAGGTGGTACTCAATGCACTCGAGGCACCCATCTTGTTTCCTGAGTTGGAATTTGATCTTGTCAAACTCACTCTTGTAGTCTGGGAAGTCTTGGGCTAATGTCACTAAGCTCATATAGATCTACTCCAAGGCTTTGCCAAGGTTTCTCTTCATAGACCAATACAGATAAAGTGTCTGCTTGAATTGAGTTAGTCTTCCTCTTGTTTGTCCCGAGTCCGATATTAAATATTTCATTCCTTCGTATTCATCTCTATCTATTCATGTCTAGTTATGTCAATTTCCCATTTTTCAATGAGCTTCTAAATTTCCTCTACTGCATTTTCGTGGTATGCTTCTACTACCTCTTCGATCACATCTATTACATGCCTGCGTCCTCTCGACTAACTCAGGGGTGAGCTAGGTTGAGCTTCAACCGCCTTCCCCTTATCTTTCCAGCCACGACCACGAGTTGCAGGGCTCTTGGAGTGACCTCGGGCTACAGGACTCTTAGAGCGAGCCATCCCACAGTCCTTGACAATGTTTCTTGGTAGCTATCCTGTCCACACAATCAAACGAAGGCGTAATTCCATGTAATGTAAGCAATCAAAGGTCCATGCATTGCAGTTAACAAAAAAACAGTGACCCGAGGGCCTCATCCCAGAACTTCTCCCCTGCACGTCCCTATGTGAACCCAATGCTCTCATACCATGCTTAGTTTCTACCACCCCCTATCCCTTCAATCACCTAACCTCCCTTCTGGTGTCCTCTCTCCCGTCATACCTCCCACCCTCTCAATTGACATATGAGGCGTCAATGTCAATTGCTCGGGCCTCGGTGGAGTTCCCTCTCCCATTTCCCATGCGCTCAGAGCCCAAGTAGCTCAAGGTGGTAGTAGCCTGCAATGCCTCTGAGCTAGGCATAGCCCAGTACTGCTCCTTAATTCTATAACTTTACATGATTTCTGACCCCTCACCACTCCCTCCTATTGATATCCCTTACCCGACAAACTCACACTCGGGCGCATGCTGAGGCCATGCCCAATTCCTACTCCAAAATAGAGGCAAAGGCCCAACAGAACCCCAACCTTACTCCAACCAGAGTCGGATTGGTTCCGCTCTCCCCTACCCAGCAAAAGACAGTACCAATCCAACTTCATCCCCTTAAGCTCCCACAGAGACCGACCCAAGTGATAAAACATAAACATGGTATGAAAATGGGATAGGAAACCAAGCACATACCCGAAATTCACCGAGGTGGAGGAGCAATGGAGGTTTGTTTTTCCACAGTTGCGCCTACACTAGAGTATGCCTTCATAACAAGACCCCCACACCTTCCTCCACCATGTTTTAAGCACCATGCACGGGCCTCCGTCCCGCCACCTCAACTCATGCTCCATGCGATGGTACAGCCTACCACCCTTGCCACTCACGTGGAGGGTTGTGGGTTTCACTCCCAAGGCCACTACCATTAATACTGATGGGAGGACCGATCTTCTTTTTCACACCCTGATCGAGGAATTTATGATGTGTACATTATTACATCAAATAATTTTTAATAAAGAGGTCTTGATGATGAACCACATGTGGACATAATGTGTTCCTTTTTTATTATTACTGAAAATTTTTCTATCAAAATTATGGATCACAGAAGCCAAAGACCTTCTTATTATGAAGAGATCAAAACCATAGGTGCTTCTTGTTCAATTGAAGAGATAAAAACTTACAAAGCCCTTTATCAAGAATTCTGAGACATTTTTGCTTGGTCTTACGAAGAGATGTCAGGTATCGACCTTAAGATTGTTATTCATGAAATCAAGACATACCTGGATGCTAAAACTATTAGCCATATTTACCAGTTTGGAGGATTCAACTGGCCCTTAGTGGGAAACCGGATCTATTGGCCACTTGATGGTGTGGTATGCCATCCAAACAAAATAAGGTTTTGAGTCTGTCATACCAAGCAAACAAAGCCTGTATACTCACACATATACAGTTTTTCACAGATTGATTAAAAAATTTACTGAACACTAGAAATTTAAATGCTAGCTGCATATAGATACTAAGAAAAAAGACAAATCAACTCGTCCAAAAACTACTCAGCCTCATTAGGAACCAAGGCCGAATCCACATGTGCCAGATCCTGAACTAAGGTGCCAGCCTGTTGAAAAGGCATTGCAACACACGGGAGGTGGTACTCAATGAGCTCGAGGCACCCATCATGTTTCCTAAGTTGGAATTTGATCTTGTCGAACTCGCTCTTGTAGTCTGGGAAGTCTTGGGCTAATGTCACTAAGCTCATAGAGATCTGCTCCAAGACTTTTCTAAGGTTGCTCTTCATAGACCAATAGCGATAAAGTGTCTACTTGAATTGAGTTAGTATTCGTCTTGTTTGTCCCGGGTCCGATATTAAATATTTTCAATCCTTCGTATTCATCTCTATCCTTTCATGTATGTTTATGTCAATTTCCCATTTTTCAATGAGCTTCTGAATTTCCTCTGCTTCATTTTCATGGTATGCTTCCGCTACCTCTTGGATCACATCTATTGCATGCCTTCGTCCTCTAGGCTAACTCGAGGGTGAGCTAGGTTGAGCTTCAATCGCCTTCCCCTTATCTTTCCAGCCATGGCCACAAGCTGCAAGGCTCTTGGAGTGACCTCGGGCTACATGACTCTTGGAGCGAGCCATCCCACAGTCCTTGACAAGGTTTTTGGGTAGTTGTCCTATCCACACAATCAAAAGAAGGCGTAATTACATGTAATGTAAACAATCAAAGGTCCATGCATCGCAGTTAACAAAAAAAGGGTGACCCGAGGGCATCTTCCCAGAACTTCTCCCCTGCATGTCCCTATGTGAACCCAACACCCTCGTACCATGCTTAATTTCTGCCACCCCTATCCCTGATGATCACATGCGCCCCAAAAATTATCCCCATACCCGAAAGATCTCCTGCCTTCCTTCAATCACCTGACCTCCCATTTGGTTTCCTCTCTCCCGTCATACCTCCCACCATCGCAATTGATAGAGGAGGCGTCAATGTCGATTTCTTGGGCCTGGGTGGAGTTCCCTCTCCCATTCCCCACGTGCTCATAGCCCAAGTAGCTCAAGGTGGTAGTAGCCTGCAATGCCTCTAAGTTATGCATAGCCCAAGACTGCTCCTTAATTATATAACCTAACATGATTACCCGACCCTTCACAACTCCCTCCTGCTGGTATCCCTTACCCGACAAACTCACACTCAGGCGCATGCTAAGGCCGTGCCCAATTCCTACTCCGAAACAGAGGCAGAGACCCAACAAAACCCCAACCTTACCCCAACCAGAGTCGTATTGGATCCACTCTCCCCTACCTAGTAGAAGACAATACCAATCCAACTTCATCCCCTTAAGCTCCCACAGAGACTGACCTAAGTGATAAAACATAAACATGGCATGAAAAGGGAATAGGAAACCAAGCACATACCCAAAATTCACCGAGGTGGAGGAGCAATGGAGGTTTGTTTTCCTGCAGTTGCGCCTGCACCAGAGTCTGCCTTCATAACAAGACCCCCACGCCTTCCTCCACCCTGTATTAACCACCATCTCGCCACCTCAACTCATGCTCCATGCGATGGAACAGCCTGCCACCCTTGCCACTCATTTGGAGGGTCGTGCATTTCACTCCCAAGGCCACTACCATTAATATTGATGGGAGGGTCGATCTTCTTTTTCACACCCTGATCAGGGAATTGATGATGTGTACATTATTATATCGGATAATTTTTAATAAAGAGATCTTGATGATGAACCACGTGTGAACAGAATGTGTTCCTTTCTTATTATTACTAAAAAAAATTCTATTAAAATTATGGATCATAGAAGCTAGAGACCTTCTTATTATGAAGAGATCAAAACCATAGGTGCTTCTTGTTCGATTGAAGACACCAAAACTTACAAAGCCCTATTTCAAGAATTCCGAGACATTTTTTCCTAGTCTTACGAAGAGATGCCAAGTATCGATCTTAAGATTGTTATTCATGAAATCAAGGCATGCCCGGATGCTAAGCCTATTAGACATATTTACCAGTTTGGTGGCTTCAGCTCACCCTTAGTGGGAAACCGGGTCTGTTGGCCACCTGATGGCATGGTATGCCATCTAAACAAATAAGGTTTAGAGTCTGTCATACCAAGCAAACAAAGCCTGTATACTCACACATATACATTTTTTCACAAATTGATTATCATATTTACTGAACACTAGAAATTTAAATGCCAGCCACATATAGATACTAAGAAAAAAGACAGATCAACTCATCCAAAAACTACTCAGCCTCATCAGGAACCGAGGCCGAATCCACATGTGCCAAATCCTGAACTAAGGTGCCAACCTATTGAAAAGGCATCGCAACACACGGGAGGTAGTACTCAATGCGCTCGAGGCACCCATCATGTTTCCTAAGTTGGAATTTGATCTTGTCGAACTCGCTCTTGTAGTCTGGGAAGTCTTGGTCTAATGTCACTAGGCTCATAGAGATCTGTTCCAAGGCTTTGCCAAGGTTGCTCTTCATAGACCAATAGAGCTAAAGTGTTTGCTTGAATTGAGTTAGTCTTCCTCTTGTTTGTCCTGGGTCCGATATTAAATATTTCCATTCCTCTGTATTCATTTCTATCTATGCATGTTTGTTTATGCCAGTTTCCCATTTTTCAATGAGCTTCTAAATTTCCTCTGCTGTGTTTTTGTGGTATGCTTCTGCTGCCTCTTGGATCACATCTATTTCATGCCTCTGTCCTCTTGACTTTCTCGGGGGTGAGCTAGGTTTATCTTCAACCACCTTCCCCTTATCTTTCCAGCCACGACCACGAGCTACAAGGCTCTTAGAGCGACCTCGAGCTGCAAGACTCTTGGAGCGAGCCATCCCACAATCCTTGACAAGGTTTCTGGGTAGGTGTCCTATCCACACAATCAAACAAAGGCATAATTCCATGTAATGTAAACAATCAAAGGTCCATACATCACAGTTAACAAAACAAGGGTGACCCAAGGTCGACCACGTATTCCTATACCTGATCATTGGCACCCACCTCTAGGATTTACCATATATCTCGTCATTCACCGATCGAGGATTCCTAGGCCCACCAAGGCACACAATACCTAGATTTACCACAACCTATAATCCAATTTAGGGGTTACTAGGTCAGTGTCTTTACCACAATCCACAATCTGGTTCAAGCATCACTAGACCATGTGTTCAATCATTCAAAGGTCCACCTAACTTAGTTTCAAATCCACCCAGCAATCCAACTCAACTAAAACATGAGAACCCCATCACACCATGGATATCTAGAAATGGCAAGGCAAGGTTGAAGTACATTGTTACACTTGGAAAAACCCATGCCTATGAAAACAAGAGAACCAAGAACACACATGCATAACCATGCTTTCTAATTCTAGCAAGGAAATCACACATGCAAATAATACCACGGTGACCCACTTTATGCATTTGCTAAGATCTGCTCTTCTTTGCACATCTTTTCTTCCTATTTGCCTTTTTTCCTTTCTTGATTCAATCTCTGATGAAAAAAAACTCTAAGTATCCAATAGTGTGAGAGGGAGAGAATAGAGAAAGAGCTCCAAAACTTAACTGACAAAAGGTACTAACTGATCCTAAGAAACCTGTTTATTAGTGTGGCCTCTATTTTCTTCATTTTCCATTATTTTCCTTCATTTTCCTCCTCACGTGAAATTTGCGACCTTTCACCTTCCTTTTATCCTAATTTCCATTATTTCATAAATAAATTCCAATAAATGCCACTTTTCCTTTCCAAATACTTTTCCATTTCCTTTTTCAATTTTGTTATCCATAATAAACCAATTGAACACCCGCACTAGGATGGTTTTCCCAACATTCAACTTCGAATAAGTGTCCCATAACCTTGATTATTATTTTTCATTTATTAACTTTTATTTACAAGGAATTTTCACTAGGGCTGTTACAAAACCGCCTCCCTTGGGGAAACACCGTCCTCGGTGTTCAATGAAACCTACAACCAAACAATTGCTAAGACAAAAACATATTTCCCATGAAGATTTATAACTTATCTCATTGCAGTATCTACAATGATCAACCTGCTAACAAGAAACCCAGCATGAGAAAATAACAATATGACAACCATAATGACATGACACCCATACTGCTTATTGGAGATTTATAACAAAACTCATGGAAGTATTTTCATCCATATACATATGTACATATACCAGAACATCACATTAAAACATATACCAAAAAAATTCACTCAACCAACAAATAGAGAAGGATACATAGCCCACATCTGATCTTACATCTCCCATGTAGCTTCATCGGGCCCCAAGTGCTTCCATTGCACTTTAACCTACTCGATTTCTCGGTTTAGAAGCATGAGCATATTTCTCTACAATATACACTAAGGCTCCAACTGTAATTCCCCATCTGGATCCACCTGAAATATAGACCAGTCAATCACATGATCAACATAATTAACATACTTCTTAATAAATGACACATGGAAAACATCATGGACTTTCACTGTCGGAGCCAATGCATGTTGATAGGTTACTACCACAATCCTTTCAAGAATCTTGAAAAGTCCACAAAGTCGAGGTGCTAGCTTAGTACACGAACCAATCCTCAAGGAGCTATTTTTGGGCTTGATGCACAAGTACTCTTGCTCCCCATCATGAAAATCCTTAAACAACATGTTCCGATATGCATAGCTTTTCTGCTTGTCCTATGCTTCCTTTAAATTCCTTTTGATCACTTGCATTTCCTATTCCATTTATGCTAATATTTCTAGTGTAATCAATACCCTGTTCATCGGATCACTCCAACTGATGGGAGTATTACAACACCGTCCATACCATTCCTCAAATAGAATTATCCTCGTGGAATCCTAGTAACCATTGTTGTAAGTAAACTAAACCAATGGAAGGTGCTCCTCCCATCTCCTCTATTGATGCATCACATACATATTCAAATTTTCCTCCAGTGTCTTGTTGACCCTCTCTGTCTTTCCATCCATCTGGGGATGATAAGTTGTACTAAAGGCCAACTCTCTACCTAAACCTACAAAAATATCCTTCCAAAACTTGGAAGTGAACTTAGCATCCCTATCTGACAAAATATTCTTCGTAACACCATGAAATATGACCACATGTCTGGTGAATACATGTGCTAAATCACTAGTTGAATACATAGTCTTCACTGGAATGAAGCGTGCTACCTTATTCAACCTATCCAACACCACCATGATGAAATCATGTTGTGCAGATGCCTCGACAAACCTATAATGAAATCCATGGAAATTACCTCCCATTTCCACTATGGAATCAAAATCACCTGTACTAGTCCACCTGGATTCTTACACTCTACTTTTACCTTCTTACAGTCCAAACATATAGCCACAAACTCTGCAACGTACTTTTTCAAATTCGGCCAATAGTAGAACTTATTCACTGCTCTCAATGTGTTTTGATATGTTGGGTGACCCTAATATGGTTACGAATGAAAAACCCTTAAGATAATTTTATTGAGCTCACTACTATCTGGCACATATATCTTGTCCCTAAATATGATCAAACCATCTACTGAGAGATGATAGTCCACATCTTGTGCACCAATACCTGCACATGTACCCCTACCTGTACTTTGTTGTAACCAATTCCCAAGCTCTCTATACCTGTCATCCTGCTGACCTGCTTGTAAGATCTGATCCTGTAGATCTACCCCATAAGAAATCATAGTTACAATTTTATTTACCTATATCCACTTGCTAAGAGCATTTGCAACCCTGTTCTTTTTTCCCTTGATGTACTTGATGTTGAGCCTCAAATTTGTGTTTTCCTTCACCTCATTTTACTTCATTCTCCCTTGTCCATTTTTATTTTAAACCCATTTGATCAATAAAAATAGTTAAAATTACTTCTAGAATGGTTTACATGACTGACTTGTTGAATTTTGTGATTGTTGCCATTGTTAAGCATTTTGACCGGAACTAGCTGCAGAATGCAGACATTCTGTAGCTAACCGGCGATTCTGCAACTACCTTTATGTTTGAGCATGTTCCAGGTGGCCTCTTGAGGAAAAACGCATATGGGCATGATCCACGTCGTGCCTACATGGTGTGTTGCTCGTCATGGAAGAGGAAATGAATTCTGGGTACAGTTATGCACGTGGGAACACATTTGTGAAGGAAGACTCCTACTAGGACTGTCTCAGTCCAGGTGTCTTTTCTCCTTCACGCAGCCACCTCAAAGACTCCTAAGATGATTCGGATAAGGAAAGACATTATTCCTAAATTGTTGTAATTATTGTTACTTGCATTTTACTTTATAAACTCTTGAGTAGACCGAGAGCTTAGTTAGAGATTTTATGTTGGATTTGCTGCTGGATTTTGTGAAAACTCTGTGATACATTCCTGAAACGCAGAGTGTCATGTTCAAAATTTTTCATTGATTAATGGAGCAGACAAAGTTATTTTGAAGGCGTGATTTAATTTGGAGTTGAATGCCGTCAAGTGGTAGAGGGCCCCTGCCTCTTGCACGGATTTCTTTTGCGTAAACTAGATAAGTTTTTCCTAGCTGCCTTTACGTTTTGCATTTGAATTGGTAGTTGTTTTGTTTTATCTACTGTAGTCGTATTCATTCTAGTTCTTCCACAAGAAGACACTCTTCCAACAGACTAAAATGATGAATGTTTAATGACTATGGTATTGTAGGATAGGAGTTAAATTTGTATTTGTTTTAACTAGCTACTGTAGCCATAATTCGTTCCAGCTCTTCCACAAGAAGACACTCTTCCAACAAACCAAAATGATGAATGATTAATGACTATGGTATTGTAGGATAGGAGTTAAATTTGTATTTGTTTTAACTAGCTACTGTAGCCATAATTCGTTCCAGCTCTTCCACAAGAAGACACTCTTCCAACAAACCAAAATGATGAATGATTAATGACTACGGTATTGTAGGATAGAAGTTGAATTTGTATTTGTTTTTAACTAGATACTGTAGTTACATTCATTCCAGTTCTTTCACAAGAAGACATTCTTCCAACAGATCATAACAATGAATGATGAATAGCTATAGTACTGTAGGAATTAGTTGTAGTTTTTGTTATTCACTATCACAGTCGCACTTGTTCTAATCACTCTTCCACAAGAAGAAATTCTTCCAAGACATCCTTAAGAAGTTCAAGATATGACCATGATGTGATAACTTAGTTTTTCATTTGCTTTCAGTTCATTTGCTTTCAATTGCATACAAGTCCACATTCAGAATTTTTCTACCTCTTCCACAAGAAGGAACTCTTCCAAAATATCACTAATGATGAACAAACAGATTGTGTAACTTCATAGAATAATGCATGTTAATTAGAACGCTCCGGAGTTTCATTTTGCATTTAATTCATGTTCAGCTACCTTGTTTCAAGTTTGATGATGACTCATAGTTCAACATTGTGCTAGTTTAGTAGCATCTTAGGTTCATTTTTAGATCAACTTATTGCACTTGCATCTCATAGTCACACTGTCATCTTTTGCACAATAGATTACTTTAGTTGTTAGGATTCACAAGACAGCCTTCATTATTTACAAATATCTTTTTGTTCTAAAAACCATCAGTGAACCATAACTATAGGAACATAAGATAACATCATTACAAGGTCTGAAATATTTCTGCAAATTCCTCATCATAAACAGAGCTCTTCCTCAAAAGAACTACTTTGGAAAAGAAACCAACAACTCTTTGAGTATAAGTTCTGTGACATTCAATTAAATTGCAGAATAGAATTAGGGATTAATCATGGAATAGATGAGCTAAAACAGAATATTGCATCATTAGTGTTTAACTGTTCAGTTAGAGAACTTGCATATTTAATGATCATTTTTTCAAGTTTAGTTTGTGTCATTTGCCTGAGAAGTCATTATCAAGCTTTTGTTTCTATTTAGTCATAGTTCAGATGTTACTTCAGTATTTCTAATTGCATTTGCCATTCCTTACATTAGATTCAACTGTGTTTTTGACCACCAATTTCTTTCCATTAGTTTTCTAGGCATTTTCATTGTAACCATAAAATTCCAAAAGACCAAAAACATCATAAATCAACATAAAAGACCAAAAACATCACAAAATACTACACACAACGCATTAGGAAACAAGCACCTAGGTACATATGGTACACTTCACTTCAGCAGTTTACAAATCCTGGTTGACAATTAAATGAGCTCAGTTTAGGAGACTAGACTGAGACCCAACATTTTGGCGCCGTTGCCGGGGAAGTGAAAACTAGGTAACCTTTGTTTCTTAGCATCCAAAAAACAATTTTATGCGTAGGGAGAGAGATTCAAGGGGAAGATTTATAAGCAGCAGAGGCAGAAGTTTGATTTCTAGAACACCACTTGTTTCATCTAGATCCAAAGCTAGTACACCTTCAACTCAAACCCATCTTCCATCCTTTACTGATCCTGGACTTCTATAAGATCTAAGGTCACCTATTCCATTAGAGAAACCTTCCACTTCATCCACTGAACCTGCCATAGAAGAAGATCTAAAAACTCCTGTCAGGGACACAAACCTTTCTACTTCCACAGGAGAGTCAACCATGGCAGAAGAAGGAGGAGGAGGAGTTGTTAATGGAGAACATACATTGTTTGGAGGAGGTAGAGGTAGAGGTAGGGGAGAAGGAGGAAGAGGAGAAGGAGGTAGAGGTAGAGGTAGGGGAGAAGGAGGAAGAGGAGAAGGAGGTAGAGGTGCAGAAGGAGGAAGAGGTAGAATAGGAAGCTCTTTTGGGTTCCCTATACTTGATGAAGAAACCAATACAACCATGAAAAACATTTCACCTTCTGTCCTTCCGAACTTCTATGGACTTAAAACTGAGGATCCTGAAACTTTCTTATTTGAATTTTAAGTGCTGTGTAGGACTTATGACTATCTTCAAGATGCTCAAAAATTGAAATTATTTCCTTCAACTCTGAAAGGAGCAGCATTGAAGTGGTTTATGAGTTTAAACAGTAGTTCTATTAGAACATGGGAAGACATGAAACAAGCATTTCTAGAGAGATACTTGGATTATTGTATGCTGGTTAATCATAAGGAAGAAGTGTTCAAGATGTTACAAAAAGAAGATGAAAATTTAGAAGATTTGTTGGAAAGATTTAAATACAACATAAAAAGGGCACAAATGGAAAACCTAGATCAAGACACTTTAAAAGCTCTTTTGTTGAAAACCATTAGGGATGAATGGTTGGATATCCTTAACATGATGGGAAAAGGGGATATATCACAACTCACATTACCTGAAATATCGGAGTTATGTATCAACCTTTCCAGAGGGAAATCCAAGACTGTCAAAGGTCCAAGAGATCCTGCTCTTGCAAGGGCAAGTAAATCTGCTTCTGGGACAGTAAGTAGATCAGAAATAGGACACATGCTTGATGATTTTAAATCTGACATCTTAGGGAGTCGTAGTGAACAAATAGACACCCTCAAGATACAAAACAAGTAAAAGGCTGAATCTGATGCCTTGGCAATCTTTTGTCCCAAATGTAGGAAGAAACATGCCTTGAGAGAGTGTCCTCTAGATGTAAAAGTTGTAGAAACCTGTGTTATTTGTTCTGAGAAACATGAGACCAAGGATTGTCCTTCTCTTCCTGGTCTCAAGGCTGTTTTTCAAGAGGAAACTTCTACAGACTCCACAGAATCTCTTAACTTTGTATCTAGAAGACCTTGCGGGGATCTCGGACACAAGGATTTCATGATCAAATGTATAATCAACCTCCACCTTGGAATTCTTGGCAGCAACCTTGGCCCCAATTTCAAAATCAATCTCAAGCTTAGGCACAAGGATCACAAGGTCCCTATGGAAGATACTCTCCATATTATCAGTATCCACCATCCTATCCACCATATCCACAATTTTATCCTCAAAATCCTCAACAAAATTTTCCTCAAAATCTTCAACAAAATTTTCAACAAAATTCTCAACAACATCATTTGAACCAACCTCATCAAAATCAACCACTTCCATTACCATTCCCTCAAAAATCCAATCAATTGCCAGCTCAGCCCATACCAAACCCCAATAATAAAAACCCTCAGAATACATACATGATAGAAGGTCAACAATTTCCAACTTATCTAATTACTCCTCTAGACCTTAGTGATGTTCAACTTAGGTCTGGAAGGATACTTGAGAAGAGGAAACCTTCTGTGATCATACAGGAACAAGATAATTCTGAGGAAGACTCCCTACGGGTTAATAAAATTCTTGAGGAAGGAACATCCTTTCAAGATCAAAACATTGAAAAACTGAAACAAAAAGATTCAATAAATCCAACTCCAGTATTAGAGCAACCATCCACATCTACTTCTATACCTCCCTTTCCGGAAAGACTACAAATTGATAAAGGTTTAGAAAAACAAATCATGGTGCCTAATTATGATTTCTTAGATGAATTGAGAAATGTTTGCATTAAAATTCCATTATTGCAAGCCATCAAGGAAATCCCAATTTTAGCCAAAACAATAAAGGAGTTGAGTATGAAGACAACAAGAAAAAGAATAAGAGAAACCAAGAAAATTCAACTGGTAGGACAAATAGAAGACATTATGATGGGAAAGATTACTATTCCAAAGTACCTTGACCCAGGAAATCCAGTTGTCAAAATCCACATCAATGGAATTGAAATTCAAAACACACTCATTGACTTAGGAGCAGCAATAAATATCATGAGTAGACAAATCATGGACAAACTGAAACTTCCTAATCTTCTCTTTACACCCACATTATTACAATTAGCGGATAGATCTGTGATCAGACCAGATGGGGTAATAGAAGATATTCCAGTGTCCCTAGACTCTTGGGAGTACCCTGTGGATTTCATGATCCTAACACCCAAGAATAATCTAGGAGGCCATCCTGTTATACTAGGAAGACCTTGGTTGGCTACAGCTGATGTTTTTATTAGTTGTAGGTCCGGTGATATGTATATTTCTAATGGAAGTTCAACAAAGAAATTCACTTTATATCCTCCAGCTAGGACAATTACAGAACTAGATGACACTCAATGGATAGAGGATGAAGAATATTTACAACCACTCTTCACAATTTCAGAAATTAGTGAAGATAATCAAATTCTGAATACTCTAGAAAATTTTGAATCTTCTCCAGAACACAAACAAGAATCATTTCAAGAGAGATCCAATATTGAGTTCTTGTCATCTCGACAGATGTCTCTTCATTCTATGGACAAATTTGGCAGCTCTACAAGTGAAATCTTTCCAGGCAAAACCTTGAATATAAACAAAAACCTAGAAAGATCTCAACAAGAAGAGTTAGTCAAAGTATTACAGAGACATTCTTCCGCATATGCATGGGAATACACTGACATGAAAGGGATAAGTCCCAATACTTGTACTCATCACATCTATATAGAGGCAAATTTCAAACCAATCAGACAGCCTCAAAGACGGATGAATCCAAATCTTAGGGAAATTGTCAAGGAAGAATTACAAAAATTGTTAAATGTTAATTTCATCTATCCTATTTCAGATAGTCAGTGGGTTTCTCCTTTAGTAATTGTACCTAAGAAAAATGGAAAATGGAGGGTGTGTGTTGACTACCGAGAACTGAATAAACCTACTCTTAAAGACCATTTTCCCTTACCTTTCATAGATCAAGTATTAGATACATTAGCAGGTAAAAAGTACTTTTCATTCCTGGATGGATTTAGTGGTTATAATCAAATCCAAGTAGCACTTGAAGACCAAGATAAAACCACATTTACTTGTCCTTGGGGTACTTATGCCTACCGAGTATTGCCATTTGGATTGTGCAATGCACCTGCAACATTCCAAAGGGCAGTATTAGGAATTTTTTCTGATCTGATACATGACTGTGTAGAGGTGTACATGGATGATTTTACGGTTTATGGGGATACATTTGAAGAGGCTTTAGAAAACTTGGAAAAGGTCTTAAAAAGATGTCAAGAAGCAAACCTTTCTCTTAGTCATGAAAAATGTTTTATGATGTTCACTGAAGGTATTGTTTTAGGACACCACATTTCAGGGGATGGGATTAAAGTTGATGAGGCGAAAGTTGAAGTTATTTCTAACCTATCCATTCCAAGTTGTCAAAGAGATGTTAGGAGTTTTCTAGGATTTACAGGGTATTATCGGAGATTTATAGAAAACTTCACCAAAATAGCATCTCCTCTCTTCAAATTACTCACCAAAGATTGTGAATTTAAGTGGACTTCTGATTGCCAGTTAGCTTTTGAAACCCTGAAAACCAAAATTTCTGAAGCACCTATATTAAGGGGACCTAGCTGGAAGTTACCTTTTCATATCTCGACAGATGCTTCCGATACAGCTCTAGGAGCAGTATTGGGACAGAAAGATTTAATTCCCTATGCCATCTATTATATCAGTAAAAATTTGACTCCTGCAGAGTTAAACTATACTGTAACTGAAAAAGAGTTTTTAGTTGTTGTTCATGCCATTAACAAATTTAGACACTATATAACCGGCTATGAAACTTATATTCACACTGATCATTCTGCCATTAGATATTTAATGAATAAATCAATCACTAATGGTAGAGTTATAAGATGGTTGTTATTATTGCAAGAATTCAACATTACTATTCTAGATAGGCCTGGAAAACAAAACATTGTGGCTGACTTCCTGTCTAGAATTCAAAATATCAAAGATGACACTCCGGTTGAAGATCAATTTCCTGATGAATATCTTTTTGCAGTTTCTACTCAAACTCCATGGTTTGCTGATATTGCTAATTATTTAGTTTCGGGAAAATTTCCTTCAATTATGAATGCAAGGGATAAAAGAAAAATCATTAATGATAGTGCAAGATATTCATGGGTCGCTAATGAGTTGTACAAGACAGGTTCAGATTTGATCATTAGAAGGTGTGTTCGTGAAGATGAGATGCCTGAAATTCTCAAGGCATGTCATTATGAACCTTGTGGCGGACACTTTGCAGATAAGAGGACAGCCTATAAGATCCTTAACTTAGGATATTATTGGCCATCCTTGTTCAAAGATGCAAGGGAATATGTAAAAAGGTGTGACAGTTTCCAAAGGGTAGGGAAACCTTCTCCTTCAGGTGAGATGCCATTACAACCTCAGGTACACATTGAACCTTTTGAAAAATGGGCTTTGGATTTTGTAGGACCTATTAGTCCTCCATCAAAACAAAAGAAATACATATTAGTTTGCACTGATTATGTTACTAAGTGGGTAGAAGCTAAACCATTACTTGTTGCTAATGAATCATCTGTAGTTACTTTTCTTTTTGAGGATATTTTTACTCGTTTTGGTGTCCCAAGGGAAATTGTTACAGATCAAGGAGCTCAATTTACATCAAAGCTAGTGGAGCAAATGATGGAGAATTACAAAATCAGACATAGAACATCTACTCCTTATCATCCACAAGCAAATGGTCAAGTGGAATCCACTAATAAAGTCATTGAAGGAATCCTAACAAAGACTGTTCATCTACATAGAAGAGATTGGGTAGATAGGCTTCCTGAAGCCTTGTGAGCCTATAGAACTACATGGAGAAACACAACAGGCCATACTCCTTATGAGCTTGTTTATGGAAAGCAAGTTTTGTTTCCCATAGAGTTCCAAATTCAAACATTCAAGATGGCAGTTCAGTTAGGACTTGATCTAACGGAGGCACAAAAGCATAGACTGGAGCAAATTAATGAGTTGGATGAGATCAGACAAGATGCAGTTCAGAAAACAAATCTAGTCCAACAGCAAAGGGCTAGATGGCATGACAAGTACATCAAGGAGAAGAAATTCAAAGAGGGTGACTGGGCTCTCTTGTTTGATTCAAAATTCAAGGATTTTCAAGGGAAATTTCAGACACATTGGCTTAGGCCATATGAAATTGTTCAAATTTTTGATAATGGGGCAGTAAAAATCAGAACTATAGATGAAGAGGAGGTCACTTTTCTTGTGAATGGTCATAGACTGAAGCTATACCACAAGCCACTCTCCAGAGAAGAGTTTTTCAAGAAGTTCCAAGAAGACAATGATGTGAAGTTAATGAAGAAGAGTCTCTCTTCTTCATCAACTTGATTAAATTTTCTGAAGCATTTCTCTTTTGAAAAATAAAAAAATAAAAAATAAATAAATTAAAAAAAAAATAAAAATAAAGGTATAAACATGAAAACCAATCACTGATTGGCATGTTTATACAGAAAAGATAGGGTGAAAATCAGAGTCTCTCTGACACTCTAACTTTTCCCATTTTTGTTTTTATAAGCAGCTGTTATAAAAAATCATAAGTACAGTTCCATAGTACTTATGATTCATTTCATCTCACTCCATTTACTTATCCATTCATACTCCATTCCATCCATCATTCATTTCATCTGACTCCATTCCACATTTCATTCATTTCATTCTATCTTCCATCCATTTCATTTTCATGTCAAAACACAAAATTTGATATCATGCTGTAGATGAATAAAATATGTCATGAATTGCAGTACAGCCCTTATGTTCCTTCATTCCATGAACTGAATCCATTTTATTCCATTATCCACTTCATACATATCATAATCCATCATCCATTTTCATCCATTTTCATAACATTTCACCCATCCTCCAAAAACATTTCATTTTCATGATTAAAGTGTTCTACAGGAACATTCTGCAGCTCAGTGGACATTCTGCAGCTAATCAGCCTTTCTGCAGCCCGACAGTCTTTTCGCAGCTATAAACCCTGAAGGCATCAACCAGCAGACATCAGAATTATAACAAAGTGACCTAGTGTATTCATAAATCAAAAGCATCAAGAAAATCATGAAGACTCCTCCAGAAATGAGCAGAGAAGACAAAGGCTACAAAAACATCAAATAAAGGGCAGAGGTAACAAATTTAAATTACGATGGCATTTCATAAAAGTTTAGCATAGTTTAGTTGTGGATTATTCGAAAGGTTGTTTTAATTGTTTTATTGATCAAACGCCAAACAAACCCTCTACAGACTTTGTATTAAAACCTTCCATTTCAAATTTTATATCCGATAGCATTTAAGTGGTGAAATGATCAAAGCGTTTGAATTTCCCATGACTCTTAACCAAGTTATTTAATGATGATGATTTTCCCTGCCGTCGTAAATCCTCCGCCGTCTCCTCAATCATTAATACAATCCCTCCACCTCACTCCACTACTCTATGCCGTGACCATTTGCCATAACTTCATTCCGTAGCCAGTATTCCATTCCGAAGACAGAGGCATTATTATCATGAGGAGCAGATCAGAAGAGGTAAATTTGGAAGTATAACGGTGTGAGAACTCAAAACCACTTGATCCCGTGAACAGATAGCATATCACTGTGAACGAAGTTTGGAGCATTTCCACTGTCAACACAAAATTGTGGCTGTGTAGAGTTTAAAGTCTGTTGTTACCAAAAGACAGAGGTGTTAAAATTGAAGTCTTTTGCTAACAAAGACAGAGGTGTGGTAGTGATTGAGTTCGAAAACCATTTGTTACTAGAAACAGAGGTGTTTTTCAGTGATTGAGTTTGAAGTCTTTCTGTTACCAAAGACAGAGGTATTGCAGTATTAAAACTGAAACCGTTTTGCTACTAAGAGCCAGAGGTATTGCACAAAAAGGAAACTTGAAGCCATCTACCACTGTCTATCAGAGACATATTAGCTCGAAATTTGAAATTGCTTTCATATCATTCCAAAGTTCAACAGAAGCACATCAGTCCGAGGATTCGAAGGCATTTTTCATTATCAAACAGAGGCATACCAGCCAGAGGTTTTGAAGCTGTTTCTATTATAAATCAGAGGTATGTCATTCCAAAATTGAAGCCATTTTCATTTAGAGCTTGAAGCCATTTTAATCCGAAAGTAAAAATCATTGTTTTGTGGGTAGAGAAGAGTGTTAATTTGATATTGAAAAAAATCATGGGTTTCATCGTAAGGACTGAGCCTGTGGGATAAAAATGTTTAGAAGGTTACCCACAATGCAAGGAGATGTTACAACAAATAGGATGGCTTCAATTCTTGGAAAAATTTAATGGCTTCCATAAGGAAGTCACCAAAACATTTGCCAGATCATTCCAAGGTACCGAAGTTGAAATAGGGGATGTCAAGTTTACTGTTACTGAAGTTTTTTATAGCAGAGGCTACAGGATTATCCAGAACTGGGGAGAGATGGTTTAAAAATAGGGAATTCCACAATGACTCCTGGAAACAAATTTTAAAATCACCAAATATGGATGTTAGTGTATTCAATAAAGGAATTCCCAGCACTGCATTGAAAAGCAAATGGAGAAATATACTACTTCTTTTACAAAAATTTGTTACATGTGAGGGTAGATATGGGACATTTTATGTCTACCACATTAGACTAATGTTGCATTTTCTGGGAGAAGATTTGAATCTACCATATTTCTTGTGTCAAAGTCTGAAGAAAATGGCTTCTTATGTTCAGAGAAGAGTTCAGTTTTTAGAGACAACCCTGTATCATCATGGGTTGGTCAAAATTTTGATTGAGCATCATCTATCTAAAACAAATGATACATGGGATGATTTCTTAATAAGAAATCATTTTGAAGAAGCAAAAGAACTATCACCTGAACCACAGCCCACAAAGAGAAGTAGAAAATGGAGGACTTCAAAAGGTAAAATTGACAAACCAGTTCAAGAAAGCAGTGAGGAAGTCATTTTGGAGAAGTTGACTAGAATAAAGAGGGAACTTAAGGAAGAGAAGATAATCAAGGAATCTACTACAGAGAAAGGAGAGGGGTCCTCTCAGCTTAGGAGAAGTCACAGATTAAAAGGAAAATTGAAGAAAACACCAATCAAACAAACAGGGGTAATCAATATTGAAGATGAAGAAACATCCATTGAAGAGGATGATGAAAAAGATTTTTATGAAGGCACCCCTGAGATTGATCCTGCTCAACAGGAAATCTATGATTATGTAGAAATTTTAGAGAGGACAGCTTCAGAAAGCAGAGAGAGAACCCCCAGTCCTCCACTGTCTGAAATTGATATATTAAGGAGGGATAGGTATGAGTTGGAATTGTTGAATAGACACATCAAAAATGAGAATGAAATTCTCAAAGATCAAATCAAGCTCAAGACTGACATGAACTCAACCTTATCCCGACATATAGACAAAGTGGAGAGGACCAATGAGAAGATGAAGACAAGGAACAAAAAGTTGATCAGGGCACTCACAAACCTCAGGTTCAAACTTGTGATCAGGAAACCCAGAAGGCCTCTAGCTTTCAGAAAAAGGAGAAGAAGGGGATTAGATGTCCTTGCAGAAGCCTCTGAATTCATAGGATAATTTGCATGAGGACATGCAAAGAGACAGCAGTGGGGGTATGTTGAGCCTCAAATTTGTGTTTTCCTTCACCTCATTTTACTTCATTCTACCTTGTCCATTTTTATTTTAAACCCATTTGATCAATAAAAATAGTTAAAATTACTTCTAGAATGGTTTACATGACTGACTTGTTGAATTTTGTGATTGTTGCCATTGTTAAGCATTTTGACCGGAACTAGCTGCAGAATGCAGGCATTCCGTAGCTAACTGGCGATTCTGCAGCTACCTTTATGTTTGAGTATGTTACAGGTGGCCTCTTGAGGAAAAACGCATATGGGAATGATACACGTCGTGCCTACATGGTTTTTTTCTCATCATGGGAGAGGAAATGAATTTTGGGTACGGTTATGCACGTGGGAACACATTTGTGAAGTAAGACTCCTACTAGGACTGTCTTAGTCCAGGTGTCTTTTCTTCTTCACGCAGCCACCTCAAAGACTCCTAAGATGATTCGGATATGGAAAGACATCATTCCTAAATTGTTGTAATTATTGTTACTTGCATTTACTTTATAAACTCTTGAGTAGACCGAGAGCTTAGTTAGAGATTTTGTGTTAGATTTGTTGCTAGATTTTGTGAAAACTCTGTGTTACGTCCTTGAAGACACAGAGTGTTATGTTCGAACTATTGCATTGTTAATGGAGCAGACAAAGTTATTCTGAAGGCGTGATTTGATTTGAAGTTGAATGCCGTCAAGTGGTAGAGGGCCCCTGCCTCTTGCACGGATTTCTTTTGCGTAAACTAGATAAGTTTTCCTAGCTGCCTTTACGTTTTGCATTTGAATTGGTAGTTGTTTTGTTTTATCTACTGTAGTCGTATTCATTCTAGCTCTTCCACAAGAAGACACTCTTCCAACAGACTAAAATGATGAATGTTTAATGACTATGGTATTGTAGGATAGGATTTAAATTTGTATTTGTTTTAACTAGCTACTGTAGTCATATTCGTTCCAGCTCTTCCACAAGAAGACACTCTTCCAACAGACCAAAATGATGAATGATTAATGACTATGGTATTGTAGGATAGGAGCTGAATTTGTATTTGTTTTTAACTAGCTGCAGCCATAATTCGTTCCAGCTCTTCCACAAGAAGACACTCTTCCAACAAACCAAAATGATGAATGATTAATGACTACGGTATTGTAGGATAGAAGTTGAATTTTTATTTGTTTTTAACTAGATACTGTAGTTACATTCATTCCAGTTCTTTCACAAGAAGACATTCTTCCAACAGATCATAACAATGAATGATGAATAGCTATAGTACTATAGGAATTGGTTGTAGTTTTTGTTATTCACTATCACAGTTGCACTTGTTCTAATCACTCTTCCACAAGAAGAAATTCTTCCAAGACATCCTTAAGAAGTTCAAGATATGACCGTGATGTGATAACTTAGTCTTTCATTTGCTTTCAGTTCATTTGCTTTCAATTGCATACAAGTCCATAGTCAGAATTGTTCTACCTCTTCCACAAGAAGGAACTCTTCCAAAATATCACTAATGATGAACAAACAGATTGTGTAACTTCATAGAATAATACATGTTAATTAGAACGCTCCGGAGTTTCATTTTGCATTTAATTCATGTTCAGCTACTTTGTTTCAAGTTTGATGATGACTCACAATTCAACATTGTGCTAGTTTAGTAGCATCTTAGGTTCATTTTTAGATCAACTTATTGCACTTGCATCTCATAGTCACACTGTCATCTTTTGCACAATAGATTACTTTAGTTGTTAGGATTCACAAGACAGCCTTCATTATTTACAAATATCTTTTTGTTCTGAAAACCATCAGTGAACCATAACTATAGGAACAGAAGATAACATCATTACAAGGTCTGAAATATTTCTGCAAATTCCTCATCATAAACAAAGCTCTTCCTCAAAAGAACTACTTTGGAAAAGAAACCAACAACTCTTTGAGTATAAGTTATGTGACATTCAATTAAATTGCAGAATAGAATTAGGGATTAATCATGGAATAGATGAGCTAAAACAGAATATTGCATCATTAGTGTTTAACTGTTCAGTTAGAGAACTTGCATATTTAATGATCATTTTTCAAGTTTAGTTTGTGTCATTTGCCTGAGAAGTCATTATCAAGATTTTGTTTCTATTTAGTCATAGTTCAGATGTTACTTCAGTATTTCTAATTGCATTTTCCATTCCTTACATTAGGTTCAACTGTGTTTTTGACCACCAATTTCTTTCCATTAGTTTTCTAGGCATTTTCATTGTAAACATAAAATTCCAAAAAGACCAAAAACATCATAAATCAACATAAAAGACCAAAAACATCACAAAACACTACACACAACGCATTAGGAAACAAGCACCTAGGTACATATGGTACACTTCACTTCAGCAGTTTACAAATCCTGGTTGACAATTAAATGAGCTCAGTTTAGGAGACTAGATTGAGACCCAACACTTGATCTCGAAGTGAAAATCACTGATTGTGGATGACCATCTATATTTCTTGGAATTCATATTCATCTGGTCAAACAAGTATCTCAACCCACAGTGATCACTCATCAATAAAAACCTCTTGCCAAGAAGGTAGTTCCTGCACATCTTCAACGCATGGATGATCGCTGCCAACTCAACATCATGTGTTAGATAATTCTTCTCATGTTCATTTAGTTTTCGTGAATCATAGCATACTATCTATACTTCCTAAATAATAACTCCACCAAGTCCTCTCTTGCAAGCATTTGTACACACTACAAAATCTTTGTATGTATTTGCAGTATTTAACACTAGAGCATTTGTCAACAACTACTTCAACTGTTCAAAATTGACTGCGCATTCTTCTGTCCATTGAAATTTCTTACCTTTTCACTACAATGACATGATAGGATATGAAATGCAAGAGAAGTTCCTACTGAACCTCCTATAGTAACCTGCAAGCCCCATGAATGATCTTACCTCATCCAAATTTCTATGAGTCACCCACTCCATGATAGTTCTTATCTCCTGTGTATCTACTGCTATGCCTTCCTTGGAGACAATATGCCCCAAGCAGTGTACCTTTGTCTAAAAGAAACCACATTTTCTAAGCTTGGAATATAATTGATGTTCTCTTAGAAATTTCAATATTATTGCTAAATACTTGACATGCTCTTCCTCTTTCTTAGAATATATCAAGATGCCATCAATGAATACAATAAAAAACTTGTCCAGATACAATTGAAACACACTATTCATAAAGAACATAAAGGTAAATGGAGAATTAGTCAAACCAAATGGAACTACAACAAATTCATAATTCCCATACCTGGTCTGGAAAGTTGTCTCTTCGGATGTCCTCTTCTTTAATGCATACCTGATGATTTCTGGATCTCAAATAAATCTTTGAAAACATTGTTTCTCCCTTTAACTGATCTAACAAGCCATCAATCCCTAACAATAAATATTTATTCTTTATGGTCGCCTTCTTCAAATGTTTATAATAAATGCATAGTCTAAGAGTACCATCCTTCTTCTTCACAAGCAACACTGATGCACCCCACGGTGATACACTTGGCCTAATGAATCCCTTGTCAAGCATTTCCTTCAACTACAACTTCAACTCTACTAACTATTGGGTAATCATCCTATATGGTGCCTTTGATGTTGGTGTTTCCCATGGTACCAACTCAATGGACAAGTCTACTTCTCTGTGAGGCGGAAACTCTGAGATCTTTGTTGGAAAGACATCCTGAAACTGGTGCAAGATCAAGTACCTATTCAATACCTCTGCATCCTCATCCTCCTTTCCTTTGTCACTAGAAATATACACTGCAAATAACACACACCCTTTTCTACCACCACGCTTAACCTACATAGCTGTCACCATTCTAACTGATGTTTCTTTCTTCTTACTCTGTAGATTCTTTGCTCTCCATTGTCATCCCAACACTCAATGGATTTTTCATAACAATCTGAAAGCAGACCTGTGAATATACTCTAACTAGCTAGCCTATTCGCCTCATATTACATGATCCCAACGACAAATATGTTCAAATGTGTTGATGTAGGCATACCATTCAACTCAAAAGCAAAATACACCAAATGATGATTATCTTCTTTGTAATTGTATCCAAATTCACTAACCAAGATTCAATATGCACTTCTTTATTCAATCCACACTTATCCACCAAGTCAGGGTTAACATAACTATAATTAGATCCGGGCCAATCAAAATAGAAACAACTTGATCACAAATCTTACCGTCCCTCTCAATGATAGATGCCTAATGATCTTCCTACCTGTTATCAAGTGTTGCAAAGATATGAGGAATTCTCTTCCCAACATCCCCAATAGTCTATGCCTCTTATGAACTATACATCTGAGGCCTGCCATTCTGATTCTGCAGACAATCCCTCTTAATATGCTCCTTACCCCATGTTCAACACTGCAACCATCATGTACAATCACCTTTATTCTACCGTTGTGACCCATGTCCCAGTCTAGCTACATTGGAATTCTTGTATGGTGCAACATTCTCTTTCTCTTCTACATTCTGAGGCCTTGTTCTTTTCAGCTTCCATTTACCTTTACCTCTATCTTTCCCTTTCCATCCTTGATGATATTCATTCTTACGCTTTGAATGCTCATAATAGTTCTTTAGTTTCCCAATAACTTACTCAAGTGACCGAAGCTCATCATACTTAATACGATCTCTAAACTCTAATGGAAATCCAATGAAAAGACTTTGAAATTTATCTTTCTCATCTTTAAGATACGATACATACCTCAAAAGCTCCAAGAACTTCGTCGTATACTCCTCATCTATCATCGATCCCATTTTAAGCTCCTACAATTCCTTGGCCTTATTGTTGTAGTACCTTTCTGATAAGTATTTATTCCTAAAGATTCTCTAGAATTCTTGCCAACTCGAGTCTTTTGTCCTGATGTCTCTGACCCATTTTACATCTTCCCAATAGATGTCTAATTTCCCTTTGAGACTAAATATAGCTACTATGGCCTTCATATTATCTGTATACTAATGAAGTTCAAAGAAAATTTTCATCCCGAGTAACCAAGCCTCTGCATCCTCTAGCTTCTTCAAATATCCATAAAAGGTAGGTAGCTTTGCTTTCTTAAACTCATCTGATAAGTATCCCCTATCAATCCTCTTGTAAGGGTGATAACGATGACAATCATAGAACCAGAACTAGAATAGTACATGTGTGCATCAATGCACCTCTCTTATCCAAAGTACCAAGAACCTTCAATCTCTGATTGTGTCATCCTATCTGACCTGTGCCCACAATGAGACCTAATTCCATATACCCCATTAGTTTTGAAGTTAAGGTCACTAGCAGAGGTGGCGGGAGAATGTTTTAGAGGATGTTTTTTAGATGGTGCATATACAATCTACAAACACATTGGTGCTTTACTATCCATACAAGAACCAGTGCCGCATAGAACATCGTGCATCGTGGAAATTTTATTTTTATAAAATAAAAAAACAGAGTGTACTAAATAACACAACTCACCGGTGCTTGAATAATCGATAGCAATGGAAAAAGTTTAACTTTGAAAAAAATTCAGTGCTATATATACCCAAAGAACCGATTCCCTTCATGTAGTAAAACTCCCCAGTTCATTTAGTTTCCCTTTATTTCAAAAAAATGTGGTGTTATTTTCCAATGACGCACTAGTGCGGTAAATGTATTAAAATGCCTCGGAGCATCTTCTAAAGAGAAACTCTAGGTGGTTTTTTTTTTTTTTAAAGAGCGGTGTTGTAGTAAAATAAAGCACTATGTGCGGTACCAATATTAGAGAAAAATATTATAGAGTTTTTAATTTAAAAAAAAAAAAAAACTTTGTGCTCTTGGATATCTTTGGCACCAGTGCGGTTATTGTAATGCACTAGAGGAGGGTTAAATAAAAAAACCTCCTGACCCTAAATTTAATTTTTACCATGTATAGTGATGGAGAGATATAAATTATTGGTGCCACCCTTTCCTCATGCAAGTGTCATAACCTCAGTGCTTCTCTTGCTCACCATCCTTTTGTACCATGCTCGTTGCTTGAGTTTCAATTTTTTGCAAATCATGGTAAAATTTGTTTTTCCTCATTTCGTGTCAACCATGCCTCGCCGATGATAAAATGTCTAGGTAATATCTATCTTTATCTATAATTTAATTTTTTATAGGATTAGAATTGCGAATTAGCTTACAATTTCCATCATTAAAAAAACAATTCCCTGCGTAGTGCGCTCAATTTGTTCGCCTCGCACTGATAATGGTGCACCCTGTAAATTTATAGGGTGCACCATAATTCAGTGCATGAAAATAACACACCACTACTGTTGCAGTGTGTTTCATAAACGAAACTACAACGATAAAGCTATAAATTGTACATCATTGCATACAATTTTTGGGTTACGGCCGATGCATTCATATTTACAAAATGCACCGCAAAAACAATATTTAAAAATATAGCTATAGTTCGGTGCATTTGATAACCTGAATGTTCTATACTAGTGTGAAAGGTTGTACGTACGCACCGGTGCATAAGTGTGACACACTATGATGAAAATTTAAATTTGTGAACCAAGAATGGCGCATCATGCGTATGTGTGCATCGATGCCAGTGCAATTGTGTTTCATAGCACGACAAATCCAATACATGACTATGTTTTTGGCGCACCGATGATATTATTTTTTAATTGAAAGTTATGTTTCCATATTTATAAATAAATTTTTCATTTAATAAAAAAAAAATTGTATTTTATGTATGAGGATGATGTATTTTATTTGTCAATCATGTAGCAAATATGTTAGGATAGGGAGCAGGAGCAAGAGCAGGAGAAAATGGAAGACCCATACAATATGGTCCGACCATGGGACACAAGAGATATGGAGAGGGATTTATACCCTCACCCTATTACTACAACAACCCGAGTGATCTTAATGAATGTGTGCCTCATCAAGTACTATAAGGAGGCTACATCCCTCAAGGTGCACTTTGTATTATTGGCGCATCTGATCCACCAATGGAGTGCCCAAGAGCATGGTTTCTATATTGGTCCTGGGGCGTGGTATATTCCCTCTAAGGAGGACATATACTTTATCACTAGGCTATCCAGAAGAGGGGATTATTTTCCCCAGTTCCCTAATGGCCCCCATGAGGTTGTAGTTGAGAGTCAGTTTTCCCACACTCAGAGATATACCAGGCCTCATGCGGTCCATCCAACATATTTTCATGTCCATGGTGGACAACTATTGATTTCCTCTTTTGATGCCACATGAGGACAAGTGCCTCTCATTATTAGTCAACACCAATTACACACCATAGTAGTGATGGGAAACACAATAGTTGACCTATTTTGTATTATGTTGATTCTTTGATTTAGGTTCCCCATTGTATCAGATGGCCTGCCATTTTTTTTAGCAAATTTTTAATGGATTTAGATAGATGTTATGCGTTGAGACATGGGAGGGAGACCTGCATACGCGAGAGTTTTGTTTATTTTTTGAGAGGTTTCAAAGAAAACCTCACCATTCAAATCCTTGCCCTCCACAGGTCGATCAATAAGGTCAGGATGCGCATGTGGGAGTGGAATGATTCCCAAGAGGTTCTTCCAACATATGTGTGATTTCCTCCAAGGCAACGACATTATTTACCGATGAAGATGACCATTCATTTTCATGTTTGTTTCATACGTGAGGATTGATTGGGACAATGTCCCAAAATCCTCTTCACACAGGATGAGCAGCCAGATGCGAGAGGTAATATTAATGTTTTCTTAAAATTAATCTAGTTTAGTTTTATTGTTTTAATTACTTATAATAAAATTTATTTTAGCACATTCTTTAACTTGTTTTATTAAATTTTTTAAGGACGTTATCTAATTATTATTTTTGTACTATATTTTTTTTAGATATTGATACATTCGATGGGGACATGCCTCCTCCCCCACTAGACGAAGGAGAAGAGGAGATGGGAGAGGCCCAAGAGGGTGAGGCACATCCTCACAGGGGTGTGGGAAACTGGGATCGTAGGGATCGTCTACGATTTCGGACGAAATCTTGTGACAGATTGGCTAGAGTTTTGGTTGAGGAGGGAATCCTCCCTATGAGGGCCCAAGATACGAGTGTGGATCTGAGGTTCACGATCTCTACAGGGACTATTAGTGCGAGATGATGTCTCTTATGTCCTATATCATTAGATCCAATAGGCTACTGGCAACAATGAGGGATGTTGGGCATGAAACGATAGATATGTCAGATGAGGGTGGTGATCATGATGATGAGGGTAGTGATCACGATCATTTTGATGAGAGTGGTGACCATGATCATGGTGATGAAGATGGTGATAATGATGCTTTTGGTAGTACTACCCCATTGGATCATGGTTGTAAGGGTCTCGATAATCCATCTGGTAATACACCTCCTCAGTCGCCTGATGAAGAGATGTCAGAACTATAGGACATGCCTTATGTTTCTCCTAACAGAGCATAACATCCACCTCCTCCTCCACCTCACCAGACCACGTTGAGGCAGTAGTTGACCATCCATATTATTTTACTACAAGCCATCCAATACCTCCTCTTCCACCTCAAAGTTTGATAGACGTTGAGGTATTAGTTGACCATCCATCGTCAAGTTCTACTATAGACCAGGTTGGCACTACTACGTCTGTTGTATTAGATATTTGGCTTGATCATATATATACATATATATATATATATATGGTGCATTTATTTTTTTCATGTTTATTTTAAGGGATTCTAAAAGTAGTGGAAGCCATTCACTAAAGGGATAGTCTCATGGGAGAAAATTCCATATTGGAATAGGTTATGGGATGATTTCTTATAGGAGGAACTTTGGTTCAAGGACCTTCAATAAAACATTCCTAATGGTGAGAAAATTTCCCTAGCTAGTAAGTTGAAATTATTTATATGTGAAGAGTTTGGTCATTATGTGAGTAAGTTAACACATAAGAAGAGAGGGAACAATAAAAAGCCTAAGATGGTGATGGCTGCTCCAGATTACAATTGACAAACATGAGTTTTCTAGTAGATTCAAGGAGGATTTTTCTCTTATCTCTCATTTCTCTAGGAGTACCATTTGTGAGGGTGCATCGTTCCTATATAGCATGGCATCGAGGCATATGACAAGAACATGAGAAGTGTTTGATAGGTTAACCGAGTGGGACTTTATTGTATATGTGAATATTGGTGATAATTTAGAAGAACCAAGATTAAAGCATTCAAGATGGATTTAGGTGGATTGTTGTGATTCTAGGATGCACTTTGGGTAATGAATCTTACATGAAAAATTATTTCAGTCTCAGAATTTAAGGTAAATGGGTTTGATGTTATATTTAGATATGGAAAAGTGATGCTCAATCCTAGTGGATTTAAATCTAGTCCAAGGGTGATTCTTGGACTCAGAGAGAATGGTCTATATAGGGTAAAGGGAAAGCCAATTGACCAAGGAAAGAATAATGTTTCAACAAATCAAATGGATTCAAGAAATTCCATAGGGAGTTCACTAATTTAAAGGGAGGGACAACAACCCTATAAGAGTGCCTTGTTATAGAGAAAAATAAGACTTCCATATCTAACAAGAAGGAACCATGAATTGTCTCAAAATCCTATCAGGAAAAGAAGAAACAACAGGCTTCTAGTAGCAATGAAACTTCCAAGAACAAATTTGTCACTAAATGTATCCATCATGTATAGTACCCCATCCTGGAATGTGACTCTAACTCTACAACTTCTGAAACACTTCCTTGAATTATTCATCCTTTGAATATGCCTCTCTATATGCATCATGGGTGAATGTATCCATGTGCATTATAGTTGTAAAAGTTGTGGTTGTTAATGTGGGTGGCCTTGAAAGCATGTAGGCCAACTTATTTGCGTTATGCTTCTTACGCTTCTTAAGCTTGATCATATAAGAGATTTAATATCTATGGAAACCTAATAAATATGTAATTAAGATATATATATATATATCACGTGTAAATTTTTAATGTCTTCAAAATGTTAAATCTCTCATATTCATGGCTACCATATATATGAATAGCATGTTAATAATGATTCATGTTTGTGGGCAACTAGTAAATAAAATTGCACTAGTGATGTGGATTGCATATAGAATCTCTCAAAATATCTCCTCCATCTTCATCTTGCTAATGAAATTTATATGAAGTAAATAGTTTCAAATTTTTTATTCATTTTCTTAATTTCTCATTTTAATATAACCTCTTTAGTTTCAATCTTGAAAATTTGGATGACAGCCCTTATTTCAATAATACATCAGTTTTGAATATAATTGGTTAAGTTTTTTTAACAAAATGTCTTCAGGAATCCATTCAATTGTGTTCCAGATAAATTTTTCAAACAACCAACACCTTAATATTCCGAGAATAACAACAACTACTTTATCAATTCATCGTAGAAACGTAATTGATAAAATTTAAACAATTTTAGTGAAATTTGTTTTTTAATAAGGTGTCTTCCAGCAAACGATCTTCTAATAGAGTTTTTAAAACTACCAACACCTTGGTATTCAAATAGCAACAACTACTTTATCATTTCTTTGTAGAAACATAATTTTCATAGAGTGTGCATTGAAAATAAAGGGTAAGTAACAAAATAAACAATGGAATTTGGGTTGTGAATGTGAGGGATCATGTTTTTCAGATGAATTTTTTTATTTTTTTCATAGATTTTAACTTAACAATGAGTCGAAGTTCAAAATCAAGAATCACACATCAATTATTTTAATGAGATTGAAAAATAAAAAACCAATTATCTAAATAATATTTGAAAATGACAAATATATATCAGAAAATTATAAATATATATACCCAAAATTCATTATCAAATGGAAAAGAGAATGAGGTTCTCAGGTTCTGTAATGGAAACATATATTTAATGATACTTATTTTATTACGAAAACTCAATACATTTCTAATGAAAAATTATTATGGTTCCAAAAATTGAAAGAAAAAAGAAGAAGAAGGAAAAGGTAGAGCATGCAAGAGGAATTGCAACATAGAACACATAAACGGACATACTTGTACCATTGTACGTTGGTTCCTAACTTCTTCATTCAAATTATAGTACTTTGCGAACAACCTTGTACCATTGTGTGCTCAATTCTTTACTTCTTAATTCAAATTCTACAACTTTGTGAACAACTCTCATGCATTAGATATGATTGTGACTAAACATATGCAACAAACTTGGAAGATGAAAAATACACTATTCAATTCTTTAAATAGACATGAAAATAAGACTCTTGAATTTTCAAATAAAGGTGAATAATTATTTTCTATCATTTGTTCCAAAAATTGAGGGTCATTTTCTCAAAATTAATCCCAATACCATGAAATAATAGGAATGAAAGAAAGAAACCTTTTTTACACCAAATGGGGAGGGTGAAATAACTATCATAAATACATATTATTGTAAATTAGGGTGAATGGAAGGTTGTAACTCCTAATTTCAAGGGATAATTTTTTTTTTTACCCTCTCCCTTAAAATAAGGTGGGCTACCTCTAGACAAATAAAAATTTAAAACCCCTTAATTTCACCCAAGGGCGAAAATTCACCCCTAAAATTTTCTATGTCCTTTACCACGTTGTAATATCCTCTTCCGACATCTACCTAAGTAACTGTCCAACTAGGGTAAACATGTGACGAGAGGCTACTAATATGAGATTCAACCTCCTAGATGACCTTAAGGAAGTGGAACAGGCGGGAGCATGAGAAACAAACCTTACACAACATTAAAAACATCCCCATGAGGTATCCAAACCTCCCGGGCCCCTGAACCTTAAAGGGTTACTGACTTTTGACCATTTTGAGCCATATCCATGGGGATGTAAGGGCAAGGGAGTGGCTAACAACCTAAATTAATGGACATGCAAAGACAAGGGAGCGGGCAAGCCCCCAAAAGCTTAGTTTTGTGCCTGCAACTCCGAGATTTGTGCCACCTTTTTAGCCCCATAGCCTAGGTCACTGCCTAGAACTTCATGAAACTGTAGGAGAGGATAAATAACATTACAACAAAGGTATGGAAGCAATCAAATCATTAGGAACTCATCTGGAACCCACCCAACCATGATAGGAATGTCGTCAAAAATGTCACAAACATTGCATCTATAAGTATAAACAACATATTTAAACAAAGGCCCAGTCTCCTACATATCTTAGAATCGCTAAGAAGCATTTTTCCCCTACATCATAAGGTTCAATACAATCTATTTGACCATAGATACATTTTCTATTCATTTAAAGGTAAAAGCATGGATAGAGCCATACATCATCACTGATTGAATACATGCTTATAACCAACATAATCACAATAGAAATACAATGGATACAATAATAATAAGATCCATAAATAAACTAGTACATTTGCATATCGAATAGAAGAGGAATGATCTCTTCATAACTGACTGTAAAAACCAATCGGAGATGGGACTTCCACATTCCACCCAACCATAAATTGTTTGAGCCAAGTCTCACTTCAGCCAATCACCCCCATGCCATATTCCAAGCATGAATGTGGGACTTTATCAAACACATCAATCCACACCAAACCAGGGCTCTGGAGACTAAATTGTCTCAACCCCAAACAAGCAATTCCACCTCACGGTCGGAAATCACTGACCATCACAGATTGGTATCTATCCAAGTTGTTCAGGGCTCTAGAGTGTCTTTTCCAACTAGGACTTCCAAAACTAGTAACTCAACCCTAACGTTTACAGGGCTTCAAGAGAGTTTGTCCAACCAAGACTTCCAGGAACTAATAACTCAACCCACAGCTAAAGGAATGATGAGAACCAACCAGAAAACAGTCAATGGAAATAAACCTAAAATACCATGGTTGTCTAGGAAATGGAAAGGCTAGGAAAATCCACATGCATACACCATGCATGGAAAAACTAGTGAAGAAAACATAGATGCAACTCAGTATAGATGTTGATCTCAAAGTCCTCTTGCGCTTTCCTGATCTCCCTTTGCTTTCTTCATCCAAATCTCGAAAAATGCCAGACTCTCAAATAGTGCTCCAAGAATACTCTAAGTGTCCAAGGGTATGAGAGAGAGAGAAAAATAATAATGAGAGACATAAGTGTGAGCAAAAGCTTTCCAACTAATCCTCATGCGCCTTTTTATAGATGAGGCCTTTTTTTTATTCATTTTCCATAATTTTCCTTCATTTTCCTCCTCACATGCAACATGTGACCTTTCACCTTCCTTTTCTCCTATTTTCCATTATTTTCATAAATAAATGTGTCAAATAATGCCTCGTGTATTTTCAAAGCCTTTTACATTACCTTTTCCAATTTTCTTATCCATAATAAACTGAATGAACACCCACTAAGATGTTTTTCCCACCATTCAACTTAGAGTACGTGTCCCATCAGCTGCGGTCTTTTATATTTTACATGAATTTTTACCAGGGTTGTTGCAAGAACTACGCATTATGTATTTCTGAGAGGCAAGTTCACAACTAGAGGTGTGAGACTGTGAAATGCACAGTTCATGGAGGTCAGGTGAAGCTCGGTTGCTTGGTCGAGAAGGTTTTCAAAAGTGGCTAAGTGTAGGATCAATGAGGTTGATGTGACTAGTGATAAGACTTCAATTGTGATGACACACTTAAAATACTTTATGACACAATAACATAGATCATCCATGACATATGAATAAGGCATTTCCTCAGTGTGACAACTTTAAGACAACTTACAACAAGTGCGACACTTAAGATACACTTTGTGACGATCGTGATGACACTTGTGTGATAGTGCTTAAACTTTGGGAATGAGTATGACAAATATTTAAGTAGTTAGAAAAACTCATTTACACAAAGGTAGCCCCTTGAAACCACCAGATAAGGTTGTTAGGTACCTATTGGTATATTTCACTTTTGCCTTCTTTTTTTTCCATATAGTTAATGGGTAGGGACTATGGCTTCATCCATCAACACTTGTTTTAACATAGTTTTAGTTTTTTTTGTTCAATGATGTAAAATAGCTCTTTTGAGCAAACAATTTTATTATGTTTTGGTACAAACTTAGTAAACTCATTATTTTAGTTTTTTGGAAACTACAATTCTATGTTTGATCTAGTTTTCGAATAACAAACTAACACAAAACTATGAAATTTCGATGCAAATCTTACTTTGAGGAACAACAAATTTAACTTCATAAAAAAATGTATTATACTAACACATTAAATATATCTTATAATATAAAACTAGATCCATTTTAAATATGGATCTTCCAAGTGTCTAGAGAAAATCAAGTCTGGAATTAAGATTAATCTAATTTTATTTTTATTTTTTTATTTTTTTAGTATTAATATTTAGTGACCCAACATAACATTACATTACTTAAAGACTAACTTTTTACAACATTTTTATAGTGAGCACAATAATTAATTTTAAATGACATAAAACCTAAAAATTTACATATTTACAAAACACACACATATATATAACTTTACTGTTTTGAAGTTTACAATATAAAATAATATATATATATATATATATATAACTTTACTGTTTTGAAATTTATAATACAAAATTAATTTAAACACAATTATTTAAATCAATCATATATATATATATATATATATTTCTTAATTTTTTTAAATTATATCAATTACATTCATATTCATAATTTTTTAAATTATATCAATTACATTTATATTCATATTAATAAACATTAATCATCATCTTCAATATTCATATATTATAAAAATAAAAATAAAAAATCAAATTAAATTTTCTTTTTTACCCATTCATATCCGAATTGAATTAATTAAAGAAACATATGCGCATAAAAACAATTGAAAAATAACAAACTTTTACCTCCACTAAAAACGAAATAAATGGAAGAGGGGCAAAGTCTTCCAAACAAAATGTTCGGCGGATGCGATGGGATGAAGATCCATACGTTGAAATTATCGCAAATTTGAGAGGAACAACCACTCTTTGCATGATCGGACGGTGGATAGGACTGGAGATAGTCGATTATCTGATAACCATCCAGTGAAACCGCATGGCTAAGTCAAGCGCGGTTTCTGCGAACACTCAGAGGAGTCTTCAGTTTAAGTAAGAGGAGGTCTTCAGTTTCTCTGAGTTTGACTCCTCTGTTTATCTTGGAGATGACAGACAGTATGACAGGTGGCACAGCAGTGGTGCAGGGAGAAGATATATAGTTGCAGAAGGTGTGTAAGGCACAACAGTTCCGGATTTTAATTTGGATTTTCAGGATTGGAGAGGACAGCAACAATAGAAGGCATCATTTGAAAACAGTAACTTATGACGCCTGCCATTGTTACTGCCCTTTACAAGTTTGAAGTTTGCAACAACAAGAAGTTGAAGGATTCTAGAGGACTAACAACAATAGAAGGCATCATGGGGTACTACTACTGAAAATGAAAATGGAAAATTATCTCTAGATGGAGAGGAGAAGTATTATCTCTAGATGCCATTTCTTGTTTCTTTCAAAATCATTCAAACGACAAAAGTGATAAGCATCTGGACGGACTGTTTTCCTATTTGGAATATTTGTTGTATTCGAAATCCAATTCTTTCCATCCATTGTAATTGAAATTGCAGCCCGTTCATTCTTTTTTTCGCGCAGTATTCGTCGCGATTTTCATTCTTTCGCTGAAAAAGTCATCTGTCATGTTCACACTGGCTTCAGCCTTACTGGTTTAGGATTCTAATCGCCATTTTAATGTGACTAATTACACCCAAGGTGTTCATAAGGGGAGAGTTCCTCTCAGCGCTTCATCATCTGTCCACAGAGAATGATTTTAACTAAGTCATGACACATACAGAAAATCAAATTAAATAGTATAGTAATTTGTGGCACCATATCCAAATTAAATAACAGGTTAAATTAAACTTATTAGTGAGAAATAACAGTTGAAATTAATACGTTTACAAAGAATCATAGTTTTCCCACGCCCAACACCAATTAATACGTTTGACAAAGAATCATAGTTTGGTGTTACAATTAATACGTTTGACAAAGAATCATAGTTTTCTCAGGAGTTGTCTACGCAGGCAACTAAATAGTTGTCGGGATCCGGGCAACTAAAATTCATGAAATCAGGTAATTGGAGTGTTTGGAATATGGAAATGGATTCTGCACTACCAAAAACTTTTAGGGCACTCAAAATACTAAAGTTTAACAACTGTAAACATGATTCTGATAAAATCTTTGCCAATTTTTTTAAAAATCTTTGCTAGATTCTGGGTCAAAACGTTGCCCAAAAAGACTACCAGGTTTTCCCACGCCAACACCAAGTCTCTTTCCAGCAACTACATTTTAGGATTGAATCCAAGGGAATTTAGGAACAAGCAAATTTATTATTTCTAGTGGCAGCAGAATTCGAATTTAGTAACAACGTTGCAGGTCTGCACATTTATCAAATGAGGCTGCCATTATTTTTCACTTTATTTAACGACGGGTACAATTTTATTCTGACTGTATGTTTGAAAGGGGCCAATCATTTGTTGGATACTACCTAGTAAAACAAAATCAAGTCATTTTAATATTAGAGAAATTTACATAGTTTTTATTGTTTTAAATTAAATTAAAATTAAAAAAATTTAATTTAATTTTTAATTTTTAATGAATTATCAATGTTAATTTATTTTAAAACATTAATAAAATAAAATCAAGTCATTTTAGTATTGAAAAATTTACATAGTTTTTATTGTTTTAAATTATTAAAAAAAATAAAAAAATTTAATGAAATAAAGTTATCAATATTAATTTTATTTAAAAACATAAAATAACAAAAATAATTTAAGAGTCCTAAGTGATAACAAATATTATAAATAATTTAGATCTAAGTGATATAAGATATTTGTATAAACAAAAATATGTGATAGTTAAAAATCACTAATGATGTGCATATTTTTTTTGTAAGCTTGGTAGGTCATTTTTTTCGTTAATTTTTTAAGCATCAAATAGCTAGATTTACCACTTTGGTGGCTTTAACTCACCCTTAGTGGGAAACCGGGTATGTTGCCCACCTGATGGTGTGGTATGCCATCCAAACAAATAAGGTTTTGAGTGTGTCATACCAAGCAAACAAAGTCTGGATACTCACACATACAATTTTTCACAGATTGACTAACAGATTTACTAAACACTAGAAATTTAAATGCTAGCTGCATATAGATACTAAGAAAAAAGAAAGATCAACTCATCCAAAAACTACTCAGCCTCATCGGGAACCGAGGCTGAATCCACATGAGCCAGATCCTGAACTGAGGTGCTAGCCTGCTGAAAAGGCTTGGCAACACACGAGAGGTGGTACTCAATGCACTCGAGGCACCCATCTTGTTTCCTGAGTTGGAATTTGATCTTGTCAAACTCACTCTTGTAGTCTGGGAAGTCTTGGGCTAATGTCACTAAGCTCATAGAGATCTGCTCCAAGGCTTTGCCAAGGTTGCTCTTCATAGACTAATAGAGATAAAGTGTCTGCTTGAATTGAGTTAGTCTTCCTCTTGTTTGTCCTGAGTCCAATATTAAATATTTCATTCCTTCATATTCATCTCTATCTATTCATGTCTAGTTATGTCTAGTTATGAAAATTTCCCATTTTTCAATGAGCTTCTAAATTTCCCCTACTGCATTTTCGTGGTATGCTTCTGCTGCCTCTTCGATCACATCTATTACATGCCTTCGTCCTCTCGACTAACTTGGGGGTGAGCTAGGTTGAGCTTCAACTGCCTTCCCCTTATCTTTCCAGCCACGACCACGAGTTGCAGGGCTCTTGGAGTGACCTCAGGCCACAGGACTCTTGGAGCGAGCCATCCCACAGTCCTTGACAATGTTTCTGGGTAGCTATCCTGTCCACACAATCAAACAAAGGCGCAATTCCATGTAATGTAAGCAATCAAAGGTCCATGCATCGCAGTTAACAAAAAAACGGTGACCCAAGGGCCTCTTCCCAGAACTTCTCCCCTGCATGTCCATATGTGAACCCAATTCCCTCATACCATGCTTAATTTCTACCACCCCCTATCCCTTCAATCACCTGACCTCCCTTCTGGTGTCCTCTCTCCCGTCATACCTCCCACCCTCTCAATTGACAGATGAGGTGTCAATGTCATGTGCTCGAGCCTAGGTGGAGTTCCCTCTCCCATTTCCCATGTGCTCAGAGCCCAAGTAGCTCAAGGTGGTAGTAGCCTGCAATGCCTCTGAGCTATGCATAGCCTAGTATTGCTCCTTAATTCTATAACTTGACACGATTTTTGACCCCTCACCACTCCCTCCTGCTGGTATCCCTTACCCGACAAACTCACACTCGGGCGCATGCTAAGGCCATGCCCAATTCCTACTCCAAAATAGAGGCAGAGGCCCAACAGAACCCCAACCTTACTCCAACCAGAGTCAGATTGGTTCCACTCTCCCCTACCCAGCAAAAGACAATACCAATCCAATTTCATCCCCTTAAGCTCCCACAGAGACCGACCCAAGTGATAAAACATAAACATGGTATGAAAATGGGATAGGAAACCAAGCACATACCCGAAATTCACCGAGGTGGAGGAGAAATGGAGGTTTTTTTTTCTGCAGTTGCACCTACACCAGAGTCTGCCTTCATAACAAGACCCCCACACCTTCCTCCACCATGTTTTAAGCACCATGCACAGGCCTCCGTCCCACCACCTCAACTCATGCTCCATGCAACGGTACAGCCTGCCACCCTTGCCACTCACGTGGAGGGTTGTGGGTTTCACTCCCAAGGCCACTACCATTAACACTGATGAGAGGATCGATCTTATTTTTCACACCCTAATCGAGGAATTGATGATGTGTACTTCTTCTTCTTCTTCTTATTCTTCTTCTTCTTCTACTTTTTTTAATTTTTTTTTTCTTTCTAAATTGTGCTAATTCTATTATCTGAACATTATAGTACAAAACTGCCTCAATTCAGCTATGGTAGCCTGAAACTGGGCTTGAAGGCCAAGCTTTATCCTGATACTGAACTGCCCATAGAGGGAAACCAGTTCTATAAAAACAGTTGCACCACCCTTGTATAGGGAAACCGGTGTGGTGTTTATAACATTTGTCATGAGAAAACAACAGAAAGATAACACTATCGACAACAAAAACCAGTATGCTGCTGTGGATAACAAAAAACTAGCATTTCTAGCAAAGTAATCTAGTTCAGAGACCATACTGGGCCATGTCATAGCAGAGTTAATTGGTGTTGATGGGAGAGGGTTGCTCCTCCTCAATGGGGCACCCGTAGTCTTCCCCGGGATCTTCAGCATCAGCATCCACGTGTTGAGCTCCTGCGTTTTGAACTTCATTCGCGTCCACCTGCATAGTGAATAGGCCCAAGGAGGGAGCTGCAGTGACAGGGGGTTCGCCTATACTGGCAGGGGGCATTACAGCAGGGCTGGGGCGGGGGTCATTGGGAGTGGGAGAGGGATCAAGAGGAGTGGGAGGGGATTCAAGCCAAAGAGGAGAACTAAGAGTAGCTTCTTCTCGTAGGGTAATGGTGATGAAAGCCGTAATGGTGGGACGATTAAAAGCACTGTCAAAATTTAGCTCCGCTCTCTGCGTGGTTTGTCGAATGAAATGGCTACCAGAGGGCAGAGGGGCAGGAGAGGCATGGTTCCGCGGCGCTTCATGAGGAGGGGAGACAGGCGGATGATCAAGGGCAGGGCCAGAGGGACAATCGAAGGATTGCCAACTAGAAGAGGGCCGTTCACTTACAGATCTGCCGCGAGTGCCGCCTCGGCGGCAAGTCATTCGTTGTCTGAGTCTTGGCATGGCCAACTCGACTACGTGAAACGGTCTCAGGCAATGGGGAAAGGCTGGGAAAGGAGCTTGAGCACAGGGCGAGCCAGAAGGAAACTGGGAAACGATATTTGCTTGACAGTGGGCACTATGAGAAAAATGAGCACCAGGAAGAGTTTCAAGGCAACTATAAAGCGAACAGCGACGGCCGGTGTGTGTGCGAGCACTGGGCTTTGCACAATCCACAGCGCATGCACCACCAAGGGGTTCCAAACATCCGCTTGTGGATTCGGAATGCTCTATAAAATCCAAATCCACATCCATAATGAAACGACTGAGCTTACCAAGGAGGAAGAAGAGTCGGCGCTGCGGAGTAAATGATTTGCTCGTAGGCAAATTGAAGTCCAATTTAATGGCGTCGTGGAGGGCCATGTGGCCACCACATGCCATGCGCCTTGCGAGTTGGCCAGGCGCGGTGGTCCCATCGAGCCAGTTAGACATCCGCATCCGGAATGATGACGTGTACATTATTACATCAAACAATTTTTAATAAAGAGGTCTTGATGATGAACCACATGTGGACATAATGTGTTCCTTTTTTATTATTACTGCAAATTTTTCTATTAAAATTATGGATCACAGAAGCCAAAGACCTTATTATTATGAAGAGATAAAAACCATAGGTGCTTCCTGTTCGATTGAAAAGATAAAAACTTACAAAGCCTTTTTTCAAGAATTCTGAGAAATTTTTGCTTGGTCTTACGAAGAGATGTCAGGTATCGATCTTAAGATTGTTATTCATGAAATCAAGACATACCGAGTTGCTAAAAATATTAGCCATATTTACTAGTTTGGAGGATTCAACTGGCCCTTAGTGGGAAACCAGGTCTATTGGCCACCTGATGGTGTGGTATGCCATCCAAACAAAATAAGGTTTTGAGTCACTCATACCAAGCAAATAAAGCCTGTATACTCACACATATACAGTTTTTCACAGATTGATTAACAGATTTACTGAACACTGGAAATTTAAATGCTAGCCGCATATAGATACTAAGAAAAAAGACAGATCAACTCATCCAAAAACTACTCAGCCTCATCGGGAACCGAGGCCGAATCCGCATGTGCCAGATCCTGAACTAAGGTGCCAGCCTGTTGAAACGGCATCGCAACACACGGGAGGTGGTACTTAATGAGCTCGACGCACCCATCATGTTTCCTAAGTTGGAATTTGATCTTGTCGAACTCGCTCTTGTAGTCTAGGAAGTCTTGGACTAATGTCACTAAGCTCATAGAGATCTGCTCCAAGAATTTTCCAAGGTTGCTCTTCATAGACCAATAGAGATAAAGTGTCTGCTTGAATTGAGTTAGTCTTCCTCTTGTTTGTCTCGGGTCCGATATTAAATATTTTAAATCCTTCGTATTCATCTCTATCCTTTCATGTATGTTTATGTCAATTTCCCATTTTTCAATGAGCTTCTGAATTTCCTCTGCTTCATTTTCATGGTATGCTTTCGCTGCCTCTTGGATCACATCTATTGCATGCCTTCGTCCTCTAGGCTAACTCGGGGGTGAGCTAGGTTGAGCTTCAATCACCTTCCCCTTATCTTTCCAGCCACGGCCACGAGCTGCAATGCTCTTGGAGTGACCTCGGGCTACATGACTCTTGGAGCGAGCCATCCCATAGTCCTTGACAAGGTTTTCGGGTAGTTGTCCTCTCCACACAATCAAACGAAGGCGTAATTATATGTAATGTAAACAATCAAAGGTCCATGCATCGCAGTTAAAGAAAAAAGGGTGACCCGAGGGCCTCTTCCCAGAACTTCTCCCCTGCATGTCCCTATGTGAACCCAACGCCCTCGTACCATGCTTAATTTCTGCCACCCCTATCCCTGATGATCACATGCACCCCAAAAATTATCCCCATACCCCAAATATCTCCTGCCTTCCTTCAATCACCTGACCTCCCTTCTGGTTTCCTCTCTCCCGTCATACCTCCCACCATCGCAATTGATAGAGGAGGCGTCAATGTCGATTTCTCGAGCCTGGGTGGAGTTCCCTCTCCCATTCCCCACGTTCTCATAGCCCAAGTAGCTCAAGGTGGTAGTAGCCTACAATGCCTCTAAGCTATGCATAGCCCAAGACTGCTCCTTAATTATATAACCTGACACGATTGCCCGACCCCTCACAACTCCCTCCTGCTGGTATCCCTTACCCGACAAACTCACACTCGGGTGCATGCTGAAGCCGTGCCCAATTATTACTTCGAAATAGAGGCAGTGACCCAACAGAACCCCAACCTTACCCCAACCAGAGTCGGATTGGATCCGCTCTCCCCTACCTAGTAGAAGACAATACCAATCCAACTTCATCCCCTTAAGCTCCCACAGAGACCGACCTAAGTGATAAAACATAAACATGGCATGAAAATGGGATAGGAAACCAAGCACATACCCGAAATTCATCGAGGTGGAGGAGCAATGGAAGTTTGTTTTCCTGCAGCTGCGCCTGCACCAGAGTCTGCCTTCATAACAAGACCCCCACGCCTTCCTCCACCCTGTATTAACCACCATGCGCGGGCCTCCGTCCCGCCACCTCAACTCATGCTCCATGCGATGGCACAACCTGCCACCCTTGCCACTCATGTGGAGGGTCGTGCGTTTCACTCCCAAGGCCACTACCATTAATACTAATGGGAGGGCCGATCATCTTTTTCACACCCTGATCAGGGAATTGATGATGTGTACATTATTACATCAAATAATTTTTAATAAATAGATCTTGATGATGAACCACGTGTGAACAGAATGTGTTCCTTTTTTATTATTACTAAAAAATTTTCTATTAAAATTATGGATCATAGAATCTAGAGACCTTCTTATTATGAAGAGATCAAAACCATAGGTGCTTCCTGTTCGATTGAAGACACCAAAACTTACAAAGCCCTATTTCAAGAATTCCGAGACATTTTTTCCTAGTCTTACGAAGAGATGCCAAGTATCGATCTTAAGATTGTTATTCATGAAATCAAGACATGCCCGGATGCTAAGCCTATTAGCCATATTTACCAGTTTGGTGGCTTCAACTCGCCCATAGTGGGAAACTGGGTCTGTTGGCCACTTGATGGCATGGTATGCCATCCAAACAAATAAGGTTTTGAGTCTGTCATACCAAGCAAACACAGCATGTATACTCACACATATACAATTTTTCACAGATTGATTAACAGATTTACTGAACACTAGAAATTTAAATGCTAGCCACATATAGATACTAAGAAAAAAGACAGATCAACTCATCCAAAAACTACTCAGCCTCATCAGGAACCGAGGTCGAATCCACATGTGCCAGATCCTGAACTAAGGTGCCAGCCTATTGAAAAGGCATCGCAACACACAGGAGGTGGTACTTAATGCGCTCGAGGCACCCATCATGTTTCCTAAGTTGGAATTTGATCTTGTCGAACTCGCTCTTGTAGTCTGGGAAGTCTTGGGCTAATGTCACTAGGCTCATAGAGATCTGTTCCAAGGCTTTGCCAAGGTTGGTCTTCATAGACCAATAGAGATAAAGTGTCTGCTTGAATTGAGTTAGTCTTCCTCTTGTTTGTCCTGCGTCCGATATTAAATATTTCAATTCCTTTGTATTCATTTCTATCTATGCATGTTTGTTTATGCCAGTTTCCCATTTTTCAATGAGCTTCTAAATTTCCTCTGCTGTGTTTTTGTGGTATGCTTCTGCTGCCTCTTGGATCACATCTATTTCATGCCTCTGTCCTCTCGGCTTTCTCGAGGATGAGCAAGGTTTATCTTCAACCACCTTCCCCTTATATTTCTAGCCACAACCATGAGCTACAAGGCTCTTAGAGCGACCTCGGGCTGCAGGACTCTTGGAGAGAGCCATCCCACAGTCCTTGACAAGGTTTCCGGGTAGGTGTCCTATCCACACAATCAAACAAAGGCATAATTCCATGTAATGTAAACAATCAAAGGTCCATGCATCACAGTTAACAAAACAAGGGTGACCCAAGGTCGACCATGTATTCCTAGACCTGATCATTGGCACCCACCTCTAGGATTTACCATATATCTCGTCATTCACCGATCAAGGATTCCTAGGCCCACCGAGGCACACAATACCTAGATTTAACACAACCTATAATCCAGTTTAGGGGTTACTAGGTCAGTGTCTTTACCACAATCCACAGTCTGATTCAAGCATCACTAGACCATGTGTTCATTCATTCAAAGGTCCACCTAACTTAGTTTTAAATCCACCCAGCAATCCAACTCAACTAAAACATGAGAACCCCATCACACCATGGATATCTAGAAATGGCAAGGCAAGGTTGAAGTACATTGTTACACTTGGAAAAACCCATGCCTATGAAAACAAGAGAACCAAGAACACACATGCATAACCATGCTTTCTAATTCTAGCAAGGAAATCACACATGCAAATAATACCACTGCAGTTGTTAGATCCTGCTCTTCCTTGCTTTATCTTTTTCTTCCTATTTGCCTTTTTTTCATTTCTTGATTCAATGCGGAAGTGATAAAAAAAACTCTAAGTATCTAATAGTGTGAGAGGGAGAGAATATACAAAGAGCTCCAAAACTTAACTAACAAAAGGTACTAACTGATCCTCAGAAACCTGTTTATTAGTGTGGCCTCTATTTTCTTCATTTTCCATTATTTTCCTTCATTTTCCTCCTCACATGAAATTTGCGACCTTTCACCTTCCTTTTATCCTAATTTCCATTATTTCATAAATAAATTCCAATAAATTCCACTTTTCCTTTCCAAATCCTTTTCCATTTCCTTTTTCAATTTTTTTATCCATAATAAACCAATTCAACACCCGCACTAGGATGGTTTTCCCAACATTCAACTTCGAATAAGTGTCCCATAACCTTGGTTATTATTTTGCATTTATGAACTTTTATTTACAAGGAATTTTCACTAGGGCTGTTACAAAACCACCTCCCTTGGGGGAACACCGTCCTCGGTGTTCAATGAAACCTACAACCAAAAAATTGGTAAGAGAAAAACATATTTCCCATGAAGATTTATAACTTAGCTCATTGCAATATCTACAATGATCAACCTACTAACAAGAAACCCAGCATGAGAAAATAATAATATGACAACCATAATGACATGACACCCATATTGCTTATTGGAGATTTATAACAAAACTCATGAAGTATTTTCATCCATATACATATGTACATATACCAGAACATCACATCAAAACATATACCAAAAACATTCACTCCACCAACAAATAGAGAAGGATACATAGCCCACATCTGATCTTACATCTCCCATGTAGCTTCATCGGGCCCCAAGTGCTTCCATTGCACTTTAACCTACTCGATTTCTCGGTTTAGAAGCATGAGCATATTTCTCTACAATATACATTGAGGCTCCAACTGTAATTCCCCATCTGGATCCACCTGCAATACAGACCAGTCAATCACATGATCAACATAATTAACATACTTCTTAATAAATGACACATGGAAAACATCATGGACTTTCACTGTAGGAGAAAATGCATGTTGATAGGTTACACATTCCTTTAAAGAATCTTGAAAAGTCCACAAAGTCGAGGTGCTAGCTGAGTACACGAACCAATCCTCAAGGAGCTATTTTTGGCTTAATGCACAAGTACACCTATTCCCCATCCTGAAAATCCTTAAACAACGTGTTCCGATATGCATAGCTTTTCTGCTTGTCCTATGCTTCCTTTAAATTCCTTTTGATCACTTGCATTTCCTATTCCATTTATGCTAATATGTCTAGTGTAATCAATACCGTGTTCATCGGATCACTCCAACTGATGGGAGTATTACAACACCGTCCATACCATTCCTCAAACAGAATTATCCTCGTGGACTCCTAGTAACCATTTTTGTAAGTAAACTAAACCAATGGAAGGTACTCCTCCCATCTCCTCTATTGATGCATCATATACATATTCAAATTTTCCTCTAGTGTCTTGTTGACCCTCTCTGTCTTTCCATCCATCTGGGGATGATAAGTTGTACTAAAGGTCAACTTTGTACCTAAACCTACAAAAATATCCTTCCAAAACTTGGAAGTGAACTTAGCATCCCTATCTGACACAATATTCTTCGTAACACCATGAAATATGACCACATGTCTGGTGAATACATGTGCAAAATCACTAGTTTAATACATAGTCTTTACTGGAATGAAGTGTTCTACCTTATTCAACCTGTCCACCAAAACCATGATGAAATCATGTTGTCTGGATGTCCTCGACAAACCTATAATGAAATCCATGGAAATTACCTCCCCATTTCCACTATGAATCAAAATCTGTACTAGTCCATAGATTCTTACGCTCTACTTTTACCTTCTTACGGTCGAACATATAGCCACAAACCCTACTGCGACGTACTTTTCAAATTCGTGGCCAGTAGAACTTATTCTTGCTCTCAATGTGTTTTGATATGTTGGGTGACCCTAATATGGTTTAGCATGAAAAACCCTCAAGATAATTTTATTAGACTCCTACGCTCTGCTTACATGTATCTTGTCCCTAAATATGATCAAACCATCTACTGAGAGATGATAGTCCACATACTTGCACATGTACCCCTACCTGTACTTTGTTGTAACCAATTCCCAAGCTCTCTATACCTGTCATCCTGCTGACCTGCTTGTAAGATATGATCCTGTAGATCTACCCCATAAGAAATCATAGCTACAATTTTATTTACCTATATCCACTTGCTAAGAGCATCTGCAACCCTGTTCTTTTTTCCCTTGATGTACTTGATCTCGAAGTCAAAATCACTGATTGTGGATAACCATCTATATTTCCTGATATTCATATTCAGGTGGTCAAACAAGTATTTCAACCCACTGTGATCACTCATCAATAAAAACCTCTTGCCAAGAAGGTAGTTCCTGCACATCTTCAACACATGGATGATCGCTGCCAAATCAACATCATGTGTTAGATAATTCTTCGCATGTTCATTTAGTTTTCGTGAATCATAGCATACTATCTATACTTCCTAAATAATAACTCCAACAAGTCCTCTCTTGCAAGCATTTGTACACACTACAAACTCTTTGTATGTATTTGCAGTATTTAACACTAGAGCATTTGTCAACAACTACTTCAACTGTTCAAAATTGACTACGCATTCTTCTGTCCATTAAAATTTCTTACCTTTTCACTACAATGACATGATAGGATATGAAATGCAAGAGAAGTTCCTACTGAACCTCCTATAGTAACCTGCTAGCCCTATGAATGATCTTACCTCATCCAAATTTCTATGAGTCACCCACTCCATGATAGCTCTTATCTTCTGTGTATCTACTGATATGACTTCCTTGGAGACAATATGCCCCAAGCAGTGTACCTTTGTCTGAAAGAAACCACATTTTCTAAGCTTGGCATATAATTGATGCTCTCTTATAAATTTCAATATTGTTGCTAAATACTTGACATGCTCTTCCTCTTTCTTAGAATATATCAGGATGCCATCAATGAATACAATAAAAAACTTGTCCAGATACAATTGAAACACACTATTCATCAAGAACATAAAGGTAGATGGAGAATTAGTCAAACCAAATGGAACTACAACAAATTCATAATTCCCATACCTTGTCTGGAAAGTTGTCTCTTCGGATGTCCTCTTCTTTAATGCATACCTGATAATATCTAGATCTCAAATAAATATTTGAAAACATTGTTTCTCCCTTTAACTGATCTAACAAGCCATCAATCCCTAACAATGAATATTTATTCTTTATGGTCGCCTTGTTCAACTGTTTATAATAAATGCATAATTTAAGAGTACCATCCTTCTTCTTCACAAGCAACACTGATGCACCCCACGGTGATACACTTGGCCTAATGTATCCCTTGTCAAGCATTTCCTTCAACTACAACTTCAACTCTACTAACTATTGGGTACTCATCCTATATGGTGCCTTTGATGTTTGTGTTTCCCATGGTACCAACTCAATGGAGAAGTCTACTTCTCTGTGAAGCGGAAACTCTGAGATCTTTGTTGGAAACACATCCTGAAATTGGTGCAAGATCAAGTACCTATTCAATACCTCTGCATCCTCATCCTCCTTTCCTTTGTCACTAGAAATATACACTGCAAATAACACACACCCTTTTCTACCACCACGCTTCCCCTACATCGCTGTCACCATTCTAACTGATGTTGTTTTCTTCTTACTCTGCAAGATTCTTTGCTCTCCATTTTCATCCCAACACTCAATGGATTTTTCATAACAATCTACCTTGGTCCTATGAATATATAACCATTCCATACCCAATATCATATTACATGATCCCAATGACAATATGTTCAAATGTGTTGATGTAGGCATACCATTCAACTCAAAAGCATAGGCTCTTACGCAATGATGAATTATCTTCTTTGTAATTGTATCCAAATTCACTAACCAAGATTCAATATGCACTTCTTTATTCAATCCACACTTATCCACCAAGTCAGGGTTAACATAACTATAATTAGATCCGAGCCAATCAAAATAGAAACAACTTGATCACAAATCTTACCATCCATCTCAATGATAGATGCCTGATGATCTTCCTACCTGTTATCAAGTGTTGCAAAGATATGAGGAATTCTCTTCCCAACATCCCCAACAGTATATGCCTCTTATGAACTATACATCCGAGGCCTGCCATTCTGATTCTGCAGACAATCCCTCTTAATATGCTCCTTACCCCATGTTCAACACTGCAACCATCATGTACAATCACCTTTATTCTACCGTTGTGACCCATGTCCCAGTCTAGCTACATTGGAATTCTTGTATGGTGCAACATTCTCTTTCTCTTCTACATTCTGAGGCCTTGTTCTTTTCAACTTCCATTTACCTTTACCTTTATCTTTCCCTTTCCATCCTTGATGATATTCATTCTTACGCTTTGAATGCTCATAATAGTTCTTTAGTTTCCCAATAACTTACTCAAGTGACCGAAGCTCCTCATACTTAATACAATCTCTAAACTCTAATGGAAATCCAATGAAAAGACTTTGAAATTTATCTTTCTCATCTTTAAGATACGATACATACCTCAAAAGCTCCAAGAATTTCGTCGTATACTCCTCATCTATCATCGATCCCATTTTAAGCTCCTATAATTCCTTGGCCTTATTGTTGTAGTACCTTTCTGATAAGTATTTATTCCTAAAGATTCTCTAAAATTCTTTCCAACTCGAGTCTTTTGCCCTGATGTCTCTGACCCATTTTACATCTTCCCAATAGATTTATAATTTCCCTTTGAGACTAAATATAGCTACTATGGCCTTCATATTATTTGTATACTCATGAAGTTCAAAGAAAATTTTCATCCCGAGTAACCAAGCCTCTGCATCCTCCAACTTCTTCAAATATCCATAAAAGGTAGGTAGCTTTGCTTTCTTAAACTCATCCGATAAGTATCCCCTATCAATCCTCTTGTAAGGGTGATAACGATGACAATCATAGTTCCTATCAGAACTAAAACTAGAATAGTACATGTGTGCATCAATGCACCTCTCTTATCCAAAGTACCAAGAACCTTCAATCTCTGATTGTGTCATCCTATCTGACCTGTGCCCACAATGAGACCTAATTCCATATACCCCATTAGTTTTGTAGTGGAGGTCACTAGCGGAGGTGGCGGGAGAATGTTTTATAGGATGTTTTTTAGATGGTGCATATACAATCTACAAACACATTGGTGCTTTACTATCCATACAAGAACCAGTGCCGCATAGAACATTGTGCATCGTGGAAATTTTATTTTTATAAAATAAAAAAAACAGAGTGTACTAAATAACACAACTCACCGGTGCTTGAATAATCAATAGCAATGGAAAAAGTTTAACTTTGAAAAAATTTCAGTGCTATATATACCCAAAGAACTGGTTCCCTTCATGTAGTAAAACTCTCCAGTTCATTTAGTTTCCCTTTATTTCAAAAAAAATGTGGTGTTATTTTCCAATGACGCACTAGTGCGGTAAATGTATTAAAATGCCTCGGAGCATCTTCTAAAGAGAAACTCTAGGTGGTTTTTTTTTTTTTAAAGAGCGGTGTTGTAGTAAAATAAATCACTATGTGAGGTACCAATATTAGAGAAAAATATTATAGAGTTTTTAATTATAAAAAAAAAAAAATAAAAAAAAAAATAAAAAAAATAAAAAAAAATTGTGCTCTTGGATATCTTCGGCACCGGTGCGGTTATTGTAATGCACCAGAGGAGGGTTAAATAAAAAAACCTCCCGACCCTAAATTTAATTTTTACCATCTATAGTGATGGAGAGATATAAATTACTAGTGCCACCCTTTCCTCATGCAAGTGTCATAACCTCAGTGCTTCTCTTGCTCACCATCCTTTTCTACCATGCTCGCTGCTTGAGTTTCAATTTTTTGCAAATCATGGTAAAAAAATTTTGTCCTCATTTCGTGTCAACAATGCCTCGCCGACGATAAAATGTCTAGGTAATATCTATCTTTATCTATAATTTAATTTTTTATAGGATTAGAATTGCGAATTAGCTTACAATTTCCATCATTAAAAAAAAAAAAATTCCCTACGTAGTGCGCTCAATATGTTTGCCTCACACTAATAACGGTGCACCCTGTAAATTTATAGAGTGCACCATAATTCAATGCATGAAAATAACACACCATTGCTGTTGCGGTGTGTTTCATAAATGAAACTACAATGATAAAGCTATAAATTGTACATCGTTCCATACAATTTTTGGGTTATGGCCGATGCATTCATATTTACAAAATGCACCGCAAAAACAATATTTAAAAATATAGCTATAGTTCGGTGCATTTGATAACCTGAATGTTCTATACCAGTGTGAAAGGTTATACGTACGCACCGGTGCATAAGTGTGACACACTATGATGAAAATTTAAATTTGTGAACCAAGAATGGTGCATCATGCGTATGTGTGCATCGATGCCAGTGCAATTGTGTTTCACAGCACGACAAAGCCAATACATGACTATGTTTTTAGCGCACCGATGATATTTTTTTTTAATTTAAAGTTATGTTTCCATATTTATAAATAAATTTTTCATTTAATAAAAAAAAATTGTATTTTATGTATGAGGATGATGTAGTTTATTTGTCAATCATGTAGCAAATATGTTAGGATAGGGAGCAGGAGCAGGAGCAAGAGAAAATGGAAGACCAATACAATATGGTCCGACCATGGGACACCAGAGATATGGAGAGGGATTTATACCCTCACCCTATTACTATAACAACCTGAGTGATCTTAAGGAATGTGTGCCTCATCAAGTACTATAAGGAGGCTACATCCCTCAAGGTGCACTTTGTATTATTGGCGCATCTGATCCACCAATGGAGTGCCCAAGAGCATGGTTTCTATATCAGTCCTGGGGCGTGGTATAGGCCCTCTAAGGAGGACATATACTTTATCACTAGGCTATCTAGAAGAGGGGATTATTTTCCCCAGTTCCCTAATGGCCCCCATGAGGTTGTAGTTGAGAGTCAATTTTCCCACACTTAGAGATATACCAGGCCTCATGCGGTCCATCCAACATAATTTCATGCCCATGGTGGAAAACTATTGATTTCTTCTTTTGATGCACATGAGGTTAGGTGCCTCTCATTATTAGTCAACACCATTACACACCATAGTACTGATGGGAAACAAAATAGTTGACCTCTTTTGTATTATGTTGATTCTTTGATTTAGGTTCCCCATTGTATCAGATGGCCTGCCATTTTTTTTAGGAAATTTTTAATGGATTTAGATAGATGTCGTGCGTTGAGACATGGGAGGGTTACCATCCCTTTTTCTTCAGAGTTTTTTTGTTTATTTTTTGAGAGGTTTCCAAAGAAAACCTCCCTACATTTGATCCTTGCCCTCCTAGGTCGATCAGTGAGGTCCAGATCCGCATGTGGAGGTAGATGATTCCCAAGAGGGTCCTTCCAACGTATCTGACGAGGATTTCCTCCAAGGCACTGACATTATTTACCAGTGAAGATGACCATTCATTTTTCATGTTTCTATTTCCATACGTGAGGATTGATTGGCGACAATGTCCCAACATCCTCTTCACACAAGTTGGGCCTCTAGATGATAGAGGTAATATTAATGTTTTCTTTAAATTAATCTAGTTTAATTTTATTGTTTTAATTACTTAGAATAAAATTTATTTTAGCACATTCTTTAACTTGTTTTATTAAATTTTTTAAGGACGTTATCTAATTATTTTTTTGCACTATATTTTTTTTAGATATTGATATATTCGATGGGGACATGCCTCCTCCCCCACTAGACGGAGGAGAAGAGGAGATGGGAGAGGCCCACGCACATCCTCACAGGGGTGTGGGTAACTGGGGTCGTAGGGATCGTCTACGATTTCGGATGGAATCTTGTGACAGATTGGCTAGAGTTTTGGTTGAGGAGGGAATCCTCCCTATGAGGGCCCAAGATATGAGTGTGGATCTGAGGTTCAGGATCTCTACAGGGACTATTAGTGCGAGATGATGTCTCTTATGTCCTATATCATTAGATCCAATAGGCTATTGGCAACAATGAGGGATGTTGGGCATGAAACGATAGAGATTTCAAATGAGGGTGGTGATCATGATGATGAGAGTAGTGATCACGATCATTTTGATGAGAGTGGTGATCATGATCATGGTGATGAAGATGGTGATAATGATGCTTTTGGCAGTACTACCCCATTGGATCATGGTTGTAAGGGTCTCGATAATCCATCTAGTAATACACCTCCTCAGTCACCTGATGAAGAGATGTCAGAACTATAGGACGTGCCTTATGTTTCTCCTAACAGAGCATAACATCCACCTCCTCCTCCACCTCACCAGACCACGTTGAGGCAGTAGTTGACCATCCATCTTCTTTTACTACAAGCCATCCAATACCTCCTCTTCCACCTCAAAGTTTGATAGACGTTGAGGTATTAGTTGACCATCCATCTTCTTTTACTACAAGCCACCCAATACCTCCTCTTCCACCTCAAGGTTTGACAGACGTTGAGGTATTGGTTGACCATCTATCATCAAGTTCTACTATAGACCAGGTTGGCACTACTACGTCTGTTGTATTAGATATTTGGCTTGATCATATATATATATGGTGCATTTCTTTTGTTCATGTTTATTTTAAGGGATTCTAAAAGCAGTGGAAGCCATTCACTAAAGGGATAGTCTCATGGGAAAAAATTCCATATTGGAAAAGGTTATGGGATGATTTCTTATAGGAGGAACTTTGGTTCAAGGACCTTCAATAAAACATTCCTCATGGTGAGAAAATTTCCCTAGCTAGTAAGTTGAAATTATTTACATGTGAAGAGTTTGGTCATTATGTGAGTAAGTTAACACATAAGAAGAGAGGGAACAATAAAAAGCCTAAGATGGTGATGGCTGCTCCAGATTACAATTGACAAACATGAGTTTTCTAAGAGATTCAAGGAGGATTTTTCTCTTATCTCTCATTTCTCTAGGAGTACCATTTGTGAGGGTGCATGGTTCCTATATAGCATGGCATCGAAGCATATGACAAGAACATGAGAAGTGTTTGATCGGTTAACCGAGTGGGACTTTATTGTATATGTGAATATTGGTGATAAGTTAGAAGAACCAAGATTAAAGCATTCAAGATGGATTTAGGTGGATTGATGTGATTCTGGATGCACTTTGTGTAATGGAATCTTACATGAATAAAATTATTTAGGTCTCGAACTTAAGGTAAATAGGTTTGATGTTATATTTAGATATGGCAAAGTGATGCTCCAATCTAGATGATTTAAATCAAGTCAAGCGTGATTCTTGGACTGAGAGGAATGGTCTATATAGGGTAAAGGGAAAGCCTATTGACCAAGGAAAGAATAAGGTTTCAGTAAATCAAATGGATTCAAGAATTTCCATAGGGATTTCACTAAATTAAAGGGAGGGAAAACAACCCTATAAGAGTGCCTTGTTATAGAGAAGAAATGAGACTTCCATATCTAACAGAAAGACATGAATTGTCTCGAAATCCTATCATGAAGAAGAAACAACGCAGGCTTCTAGTAACGGTAAAACTTCAAGAACAAATTGTCCACTAAATGTATCCATCATGTATAATTTCCATCCTGGAATGTGACTCTAACTCTACAACTTCTTAAACACTTCCTTGAATTATTCATCCTTTGAATATGCCTCTCTATATGCATCATGGGTGAATGTATCCATGTGCATTCTAGTTGTAAAAGTTGTGGATGTTAATGTGGGTGCCTTGAAAGCATGTAGGCCAACTTATTTGCGCTATGCTTCTTACACTTCTTATGCTTGATCATATAAGAGATTTAATATCTATGGAAACCTAATAAATCTGTAATTAAGATATATATATATATATATATATCACGTGTAAATTTTTAATGTCTTCGAAATGTTAAATCTCTCTCATATTCATGGCTACCATATATATGAATAGCATGTTAATAATGATTCATGTCTGTGGGCAACTAGTAAATAAAATTGCACTAGTGATGTGGATTGCATATAGAATCTCTCAAAATATCTCCTCCATCTTCATCTTGCTAATGAAATTTCTATGAAGTAAATAGTTTCAAATTTGTTATTCATTTTCTTAATTTCTCATTTTAATATAACCTCTTTAGTTTCAATCTTGAAAATTTGGATGACAGCCCTTATTTCAATAATACATTGGTTTTGCATATAATTGGTTAAGTTTTTTTAACAAAATGTCTTCAGGAATCCATTCAATTGTGTTCCAAATAAATTTTTCGAACAACCAACACTTTACTATTCTGAGAATAACAACAACTACTTTATCAATTCATCGTAGAAACGTAATTGATAAAATTTAAACAATTTTAGTGAAATTTGTTTTTTAATAAGGTTTCTTCCAGCAAACGATCTTCTAATAGAGTTTTTAAAACTACCAACACCTTGGTATTCAAATAGCAACAACTACTTTATCATTTCTTTGTAGAAACATAATTTTCATAGAGTGTACATTGAAAATAAACGGTAAGTAACAAAATAAACAATGGAATTTGGGTTGTGAATGTGAGGGATCAAGTTTTTCGGATGAATTTTTTTAATTTTTTCATAGATTTTAACTTAACGATGAGTCAAAGTTCAAAATCAAGAATCATACATCAATTATTTTAATGAGATTGAAAAATAAAAAACCAATTATCTAAATAATATTTGAAAACGACAAATATATATCAGAAAATTATAAATATATATACCCAAAATTCATTATCAATAAAGAGAATGAGGTTCTCAGGTTCTGTAATGGAAACATATATTTAATGATACTTATTTTATTACAAAAACTCAATACATTTCTAATGAAAAATTATTATGGTTCCAAAAACTGAAAGAAAAAAGAAGAAGAAGGAAAAGGTAGAGCATGCAAGAGGAATTGCAACGTAGACCACATAAACGGACTTACTTGTACCATTGTACGTTGGTTCCTAACTTCTTCATTCAAATTATAGTACTTTGCGAACAACCTTGTACCATTGTGTGCTCAATTCTTTACTTCTTAATTCAAATTCTACAACTTTGCGAACAACTCTCATGCATTAGATATGATTGTGACTAAACATATGCAACAAACTTGGAAGATGAAAAAAACACTATTCAATTCTTTAAATAGGCATGAAAATAAGACTCTTGAATTTTCAAATAAAGGTGAATAATTCTTTTTCTACCATTTGTTCCAAAAATTGAGGGTCATTTTCTCAAAATTAATCCCAATACCACGAAATACGAGGAATGAAAGAAAGAAACCTTTTTTACACCAAATGGGGAGGGTGAAATAACTATCATAAATACATATTATTGTAAATTAGGGTGAATGGAAGGTTGTAACTCCTAATTTCAAGGGATAATTTTTTCTTTTACCCTCTCCCTTAAAATAAGGTGGGCTAACCTCTAGAGAAATAAAAATTTAAAACCCCTTAATTTCACCCAAGGGCGAAAATTCACCCCTAAAATTTTCTATGTCCTTTACCACGTTGTAATATCCTCTTCCCACATCTACCTAAGTAACCATCCAACTGGGGTAAACATGTTATGAGAGGCTACTAATATGAGATTCAACCTCCTAGATGACCTGAAGGAAATGGAACAGACGGGAGCATGAGAAACAAACCTTACACAACATTAAAAACATCCCCATGAGGTATCCAAACCTCCCGGGCCCCTGAACCTCAAAGGGGTACTGACTTTTGACATTTTGAGCCATATCCATGGGGATGTAAGGGCAAGGGAGCGACTAACAACCTAAATTCATGGACATGCAAAGACAAGGGAGCGGGCAAGCCCCCAAAAGCTTAGTTTTGTGCCTGCAACTCCGAGATTTGTGCCACCTTTTTAGCCCCATAGCCTAGGTCACTGCCTATAACTTCATGAAACTGTAGGAGAGGATAAATAACATTACAAAAAAGGTATGGAAGCAATCAAATCATTAGGAACTCATCTGGACCCCACCCAACCATGATAGGAATGTCGTCAAACATGTCACAAACATTGCATCTATAAGTATAAACAACATATTTAAACAAAGGCCCGGTCTCCTACATATCTTAAAATCGCTAAGAAGCATTTTTCCCCTACATCATAAGCTTCAATACAATCTATTTGACCATAGATAAATTGTCTATTCATTTAAAGGTAAAAACATGGATAGAGCCATACATACATCATCACTGATTGAATACATGCTTATAACCAACATAATCACAATAGAAATTCAATGGATACAATAATAATAAGATCCATAAATAAACTAGTACATTTGCATATCAAATAAAAGAGGAATGATCTCTTCATAACTGACTGTAAAAACCAATCGGAGATGGGACTTCCACATTCCACCCAACCATAAATTGTCTGAGCCAAGTCTCACTTCAGCCAATCACCCCCATGCCATATTCCAAGCATGAATGTGGGACTTTATCAAACACATCAATCCACACCAAACCAGGGCTCCGGAGACTAAATTGTCTCAACCCCAAACAAGCAATTCCACCTCACGATCAGAAATCACTAACCATCACATATTGGTATCTATCCAAGTTGTTCAGGGCTCTAGAGTGTCTTTTCCAACTAGGACTTCCAAAACTAGTAACTCAACCCTAATGTTTACAGGGCTTCAAGAGAGTTTGTCCAACCAAGCCTTCCAGGAACTAATAACTCAACCCACAACTAAAGGAATGATGAGAACCAACCATAAAACAATCAATGGAAATAAACCTAAAATACCATGGTTGTCTAGGAAATGGAAAGGCTAGTAAAATCCACATGCATACACCATGCATGGAAAAACTAGTGAAGAAAACATAGATGCAACTCGGTATAGATGCTGATCTCAAAGTCCTCTTGCGCTTTCCTGATCTCCCTTTGCTTTCTTCATCCAAATCTCTAAAAATTCCAGACTCTCAAATAGTGCTCCAAGAATAATCTAAGTGTCCAAGAGTATGAGAGAGAGAGAAAAATAATAATGAGAGACATAAGTGTGAGCAAAAGCTTTCCAACTAATCCTCAAGCGCCTTTTTATAGATGAAGCCTTTTTTTATTCATTTTCCATAATTTTCCTTCATTTTCCTCCTCACATGCAACCTGTGTCCTTTCACCTTCCTTTTCTCCTATTTTCCATTATTTTCATAAATAAATGTGCCAAATAATGCCTCGTGTATTTTCAAAGCCTTTTACATTACCTTTTCCAATTTTCTTATCCATAATAAATTGAATGAACACCCACTAAGATGTTTTTCCCACCATTCAACTTAGAGTACGTGTCCCATCAACCGCGGTCTTTATATTTTACATGAATTTTTACCAGGGTTGTTACAAGAACTACGCATTGTGTATTTCTGAGAGGCAAGGTCTGATACAAATTAAATAACTCATAAACATATTGCAGAAAACATAGATACGAAACTAGACAAAAACACTAGCGGATAAGGTAGAAGCCTCATGGCTTCTTCATGAAATCTCTCTCTTATTAAAAGAATTTAATTTACAATTTAAATAGATGAGAGAATATAGTTCGTGCTATCTTATACTCTTTTGGTTGAGATAATTTCTCACCAAAAACCCACCAAGATAGGAGTTCCTAAACAAACTCCATCTTTTGAGGGACAACCCAACAACCCAAGAATTGGGCACATATTCCAAACTATGAATATTTAATTAATTAATTTATTATTTTGGATTTATTATTGTTATTTTAGAGAGCCTAACATAACCCCCTTCAATGAAAAATCCAAAATAATAACGAGGAACCATCTTCCAAGTTCTCATGTTGATCCTCAAAAAGAACATTGCCTGAAAAACCGCCAAAGCTGGATGCTGAAAAATTACAATCTAAAGAGACCATGAGTCAGCTGTATGTCTGATTCATGTTTGAATTTCGCTTGAAAACTCCATCAAGTGCCAAGTTGCAAAAGGATCCATCTGTCCTTTGCATGAAAGCAGCATCCTTTGTCCACTGACAAAATTTGTTCAAAGCCCACTAGCTGATGATGTCAAAAACAACTCATTGTTGCTTTTGCTGTGCTGAAAACTGTTCACTGCTTCTTTACTGTCGACTGCCCACTGGAAAATTTGTTTATGCCCACTGGAAAATTGGTTGATGCCCACTGGAAAATTTGTTGATGCCCACTGGCTGTTGAAGATGCCCACTGGTTGCTTTTGTTGGTTTTGTCTAGACTTTCAGTCTGACAACCATTGTCAATCTCATTGACATTTTCCCCCCTTTGTCAACTGAAAGGAGAGACACTTCGCTTGGAAATTATTCCTGAACTCCCCCCCTTCAGGTGTAGGATTTTTACATTGGTGTACTCCCCCGTTCAACTGCATGAGAGTACCATCATCTTTTCATTGTTGGCTGCACTATGTGTGATTGGATTCGATTGTAGAACTGAAGCAATCTTTTAACTGTGGATGACCATTCCCAAGGGTCGATCCATTCATAATGTATCTTCAATCTGGCTAATTTGTGTTGATTGCGACATTTTACTGAGGAATTATTGTACTTGCCACAATGGCAACAGGGATGGAGATCAAAACACTGATCTTCCATATGACCAGTTCTCTGACAATGAGAACATTTCGGTTTGATTTCAATTTCAGGTTGTGTGGAATTCTCTTTTTCGGAAACTTTGGGTTGCATGCACTGCTGGTTGTCTGCAACTGTCTCTGAATGTGCTGAGGGGATCTGTTCAAGAAATCCCGCACTAACGAACTGAATGGGCTTAGAATAATCGGGAATATGTAAGTTGGCATCATCTTGGACATATCCTAAGCCTTGTCGATTCTTGTTATTCTGAATTTCTTCCCAGGGCTTGATGATGGGCTTGGAAGAAATTTGAACTGGAACAACTTCGACACTTGAAGTTGTTTGAAGGAATGACTTATCATTTGGATGGTTCAAAGACTTGAAAGTATCACTCTTTTCTTGCAATTCAATCCTTTGAAGTTGTGACTCGAGTTGAAGAAACTCAATGGTGTCATGTGTTTGTTGGAGATGCCGTGAAAGATCAGCAAGAGTGTCTTTGCTGATGTGCACCATGTCTTCATCACTTGAGATGATCAAACTGTGAAGAATGTTTAACAGCTGAATATGTTGCGCCATCTGAACTTGCGCACTTGAAAACAGGATCTCTTGTTGTAGATGTCGTACTTTGAACTGTTTCACTTGAATGACAAGCTCGCTTGAATGTGGCTTGAATGGCACGCTCACTTGATTTGTGGCTGATTGCACTTGCTTGGAACACTTGCTAGAATATTCTCGCTTAAACTCTGGAATTCACGCTCGCTTGATGACGATCGCGTTTGTTTAAGCGCTTACTTGACTTACTTGATGACTTCACGCTCACTTGACTGAATAACCATGCTCGCTTTATGTCGATGTCAACTTGGTTGATTGATGTCAGAGTTGAACTTGTTTGGTTGCTTTTTATGGTCGCTGCAATAAACTGCACTCTGGCTCGCTTGATGGTTTAATCTTTGTACTGTCTTGACGCAAATTGCTTGAAATCATGCTCGCTTGGAGATGTAAACTTGTTGCTTGTTTGAAAAAACTCATGCACTCAATTGATTTTGTGTAAAGGAAGGGTGTCGAACACTGTCGACAATGCACCCAAGAAAGCTTACAATGATTCACTTTAAAATAATGAATTCACTTGTCTTCTTAAAAATTCATTAACAATGAATTTTTAATGATTAACATAACATAATGAATTTGATTACAAGTTCTGAAAAGAATGTATAAGAACACTGATGTAGACTTTGTTGGAGTTTACAGGTACATGAACTTGATTAAGTGAATTGGCTTGTTGATTTAAAATGTTGATGTAGACAATCTTCGATTTGTGCAGATGCATGTGTTGATCTTGCAGCTATGTGTTGTGTTTGCTAATATTAAACTTTATGTAGGGAATTATTAATGTGTCACAACTAGACACATAACAAAAAGCAACAACATGAAGCCATAATAAAAAACATGCGCCATCAAACACACATGGTGTACCTAAGATCCCCTTATTCAATTTCGGGCGGATCTAGGACACATCAACACCAAAAAAAATGATATCTATATTAATCACTGGAGTACATCATCTGAAGCAATAATAATGCCAAGCTGGCAACCCTTTGAAAGCAATTTGTCTTCAAAATCTGGATATTCACCGACTCAATCTCTCTAAAAAAAAATGGTACTTGGAATCACAACAATGACTTTCCCTTATCACTCCAAATTTACAAAATATGCACCTTATATCTCCACAAAATATTCTTCAAATTTACAAAACGTAATGCACCTTATCACTCCAAATACTATGCATATAAAAATGCATCTCAATAACTGCCCAAATAAAAACTCCAAGTCTGGGCAATTTAAAACTTTTCAATTGCGGAAGCTTCTCTTTTAAAAAAACATTCACTATGGTTATAAAACCATTACATAAGTAGAAGTTCCCTTTCACCTTGACCTTATGGTTATGAAACCATACTTCAACACAACCCCAAAACTCAATCCTTTCATGCGAAAGTTTTCTCTTTTTAACTTCAAATCTATGGTTAAAACCCACTTCAAATAGCATCTAGAACCCAAATCATACTCTCATAAAAACCTTTTCCAAAAGTCTTAGAAAAAGACTTTCATTAAATCCCATTGGTTTTATTTTAAAACCTCAACTTTTAATTAAGCCCAAGGCTTATCACATCTCAACTCAAAAGCTTGACTTTATAATGCATGTCAACAACCAAATACTTGTGTAGAAGTTTCTCTTCCAATTATGATCTTATGGTTATGAACCATACACACCCAGGTTTCAATCAAATCTTAGCCATTATCTATATGGCTTTTCATTTAACATTCAATAGTGTAAAGCTTTTATTTCAACCAAACCTCAATACGATGGCCCTTTTGCAAATCCATATGTGTTCACATTTTTATTGATATACATGTGGTCAATTGGCAATATAACTCCCAACGCCCATAAACACAACCATTGTATCAAACACATAACACAAATAATCACGCAACTAGCGTACCTTCCAAATTTACTAACTCTCCATCCATCCGACGATGGAAATTTTTTGCAATCGAATTTATGCAACCTTCTTCTCCTATAATCAGAAGGTCTTCACCACGGCACTTCTGCAATTAAATTGCAGTTTCTCTATGTTTAACGTTCTTCAAAGCACAATCTTTGCAATAAGGATCTGTTCGCTCCAATTTACACAGAACGCGCTCTTCAAATCAGAACTGTAGTCCTTAATTCGCGATTCTGACTGAATCATTTCTCATGCGCATTTGTAATTTTGTACTTCTAAGTGTGCCAACGCACTCATTGGCCATTATGGATTAATTTTCATCGACTCTTCAACACTTGATTGCTCCATTCTCCATACACTTCTGCACATGTTCATGGTTACGATCTTTTGGATCGATTTTCCATAATATGCTAGGTCTCTAAACTCCGTCTTACTCACAACTTTCTCCTGCAGTTTTCATACGCTGTCAAAGGCTGGATTTAACGCTGCTGTCAAACACTGATTTTAAATGCTGTCTACACATCTTCTCTGTTTTACACTCGTTTTCTCCTTTTCACCGATCGACGTACCACCGATGATGGGTTCAGCACTTTAATGGAGCATGGAAGACAAGTTTTCAAACTTGATGATCAGATCCAGTACAAGCGGAATGAGCGGATCTGTAATGCTGTCTAACGCTGGAAAACTATTTTAAAACGTTTTTTTATAAAAACATCGCGCACCATATTTGAAAAAACGCTATTTCAATTATTTAAAAAAATGCAGAATGTTGTTTAATTCATCTGGGCAGAATTACACATGAAAGTGCAAAATTCGATGTTCATTTAAACACTGTTCAGAATCAATATTTCAAAAAATGAAAGGTTTGCAAACAGCTTTTGAAGGGGTGGACATGAGATAGGTGAAGAGAAACGAGAAGCAAGACCCACTCTCTAGCTTTTCTTTAGGTAATGGAGGATTGACAGCGCCTTTTTTTTATTACAACAAAACTCTCAAAATTCTTCTCTCCAGGTTCATTCTTCAGGCACACCCGAACAATGCTCTCCAAACTTCGTTCTTCACATTTCGGCTCTCTGTTGGTCCAAGTGACAAACCAGTTCTCAACTTTCACATAAAGCAGGCATCATAAAAGATTTCAGATCAAATACATGGTGCAAAAACATATGCTCCGAGGCTCCAACGCCTTTGGCTTATGGACTTCGACTGGCACGAAAAGATGTTACGCCTTTGGCTTATGGACTTCGACTGGCACGAAGTATAATTCACATTCATATAATTCAACACAGCCATGATCCCACAATGTAACCAAACAGTGTGTGGATTCAACATCAATTCGAATTCGATTTAAAGTTTGTGCAGCGCACAATGAAAAACACAGTCATTATTGAAGCCAATAGACATTAAAATCGATTGCTTCCAACTGCGTTATACATAACCATAAACGCTGCATTATATATAATCGACCATCACAGCAAACAACCCAAACGTTGTTTGAACATTCATATCGATTTTCTCCTTGCAACGACTATTTCATTCAGCTTACAATCAAACAACAATCGGTCACAGACTTTGAACAAGGTGTTACCTGCAAGTACGTTTGATCCAGGTGGATATTGGTGGCCACCCGCCTATTCCACTTGGGCCCCCACCATTGTCTCTTTCAGTTTTTCAGTTTTGGCATAACTTACTATTTTTAGCAGTTTTTCGGGTCCTGAACTTCCGGAGCCGTTTTGAGGCCCTAAACGACGTTTTTGGGTATGAAATTTGTTGCGATTTTGATCATCAAAATTGTCACAAAAGTTGTAGTCCTCGGATAGAGCTTTCTAATGATGTATCATGTGCGTCAAACGGAGATAGTATGCCAAAGTTACGTCCCTGGGAAGTTGAAACACCAATTTACCCAAACGGGGCCCATAGTGTTGGCGCTTCATCTCCTAGGGTTAGGTTTTTGGGATGTTGAGGGCTCTCCATTGTTTCTCAATAATAAATAGGCCCTCGAGCCTCATTGTAACTCAGTTAAGAGGTCTGTAGCCACCACATCTCTTCTCAGAGATTCGCTACCAGCACCCTAGCTATTTTATTTCCATTATGTCTGTAAGCATCTTTCTGTTATTTGATATTAATCAAATGAAGTGTTATTTCCGCTGCATCTCTGTATTTATGGTTATGTGTTTATTCTGTTGCGTTCCTGCATAAATCCGGATCAGTGGTATCAGAGCGGTCTGCTTTTTCTCGATCCTTCTTTGCATGTCCCCAACGAGGTCGGGGTATAAGGAGCTAGGGCTTGATCTGGTGGAACCTTTGCAAGATCAGCCTCGTAAACCTCGACGGGCGCCCATGGGGGACGAAAAGAAAGATGAGGGAGCAGGAGATCCTATCAAAATATTGCTCGAGGAGGCCCTCGAAAAACAAAGGAACGCGATGATGGATAGCTTTGCTTAGATCCTTCAACGGCTGCCCACCGGCGGTGCATCTGCATCCAGTAGCCACTCTGGAGTTGCGACTCCCTTTAAGGTACAAGTAAATTTTGACATTCCCATATTTGAGGGTCAAATAGACGCAGATGCCGTAGATAGATGATTGAATCTATTAGAAGGATATTTCTCTGTTCATGACTTTTCAGACCGGGAGAAGATTATTTTTGCACTCCTCAAAGCTACCCCCCATGTTAAGGACTGGTGGGAAACCTACGGTGAGAACAAGGACCAGACAGAACCCTCTCTGTTCTCGGCCGTACCAACTTGGAATTATTTCCGAGACGCCGTCAAGGAACAGTACTATCCCGTGGGGAGCTATGAGGACAAGTACATACAATGGACCACGATGCGACAACAAAGAGATCAAGATGTGCATGAGCTGACGAATCTGTTCCATACCCTGTGCACAAAGTTGGGTATCAAAGATTCAGAGAAACATCTGGTGCTAAAGTATCGCAGTTATGCACCTGAATCATTCGGAGAAATGGGTTCTCGACATCTCTCGCTTGATGCTGACATCTTAGGTATCTTTTGCCAAGATTGAGCGAAATTCAACGAGAAGAAGCGAGACTTTGGTCTGCGAATCAAAAAGCAAGGAAAGAGTGCTTCAAACACGAGAACAAAGGACCTTGATGGCGGCTAAAGACAACCCGTCAAAGCCACAAGACAAGAACAACACCTTAAAGCCAAAGAAGGACACGGGAAAGTGGTGTGAGTTCCATAAGAGCTCCACTCACAACACAAGTGAGTGTCGGGCCAAGCAGTCGCTAGTGGCCGAGATGAGGGCTTCTGAGTCAGATGCATGCTCTGACTCCGAATCAGAACCTGAAAAGGGGAATGAAAAAGGGAAAGAGATTATTGATGCGGAGCCCAACGCCACTGTTGCCACTACAAAGGTCCAGAAGGAGGAACCGGAAGATCCAGAGGAGGAGGAACGTCTCTTCCACTCCCAGATGTGGGTAAAGGGCTCCCCTGTACGGTTCATTGTCGACAATGGGAGCCAAAAGAACCTCATTTCAGCAGACGCCGTGAAGCGGTTGGGCTTGCCGACCACAGCTCACCCACATCCATACACCATCGGGTGGCTTCACCAAGGACGAGATCTCCGCGTCAGCCGGCAGTGTCGCCTTCCCTATGGCATCAAGCCCTTCACGGATGAGGTATTATGTGACGTTGCTCCTATTGATGTTTCTGATGTATTATTAGGACAACCATACTTGTGGAAGCGTCATGCTGTGTATGAGTCTCGGCCTCGTGCTGTTATTGTTACTTTGGGAAATAAGTTGTACAGGATACCGGAGGTACCACCTCCTGCTGCTATCTCTTTGGTTACTGCAAAACAATGCAGTAAGCTCATTTCCCAAACCAGGAAATTCGTTTTCCTGATGATCCGCCCCCAGGGCAAGAAGAAGACTGTGGCCACGACCTCCAGACAGGGCCCCTCTGCACGACAACAAAAAATGGATAAGGTCGTGGAGGAGTACGAGGACATCTTCACCTCACCCACAGGGGTTCCTCTGCACTGCCAGGTCAAGCACCCGATTGATCTGACCCCAGGTGCGCCACTACCCAATGGACCGATCTATCGACGCTCTGTTCTGGAAAATGATGAAATCAAGAGGCAGATTCAGGAGCTGTTGCAGAAAGGTCACATCGGACCAAGTTCATCGCCCTGTGGGAGCCCGATCGTGTTGGTACAGAAGAAGGATGGGACGTGGAGACTCTGTATTGACTATCGGGCGCTAAACAAGATCACTGTCTGGAATAGGTACCCAATCCCACGGATTGATGACCTTTTGGACCAACTCCAAGGTGCAAAATATTTCAGTAAGATCGACCTGAAGTCTGGGTATCACCAGGTACCAATTGAACCCTCTGATGTGTGGAAGACTGCCTTCAAAGCTAAGGAAGGCCTTTTTGAATCGCTGGTCATGCCTTTCGGGTTGACGAATGCTCCCGCAACCTTCATGAGGATGATGGACGACATCTTGCGGCCATTCACCAACTCATTCGTAGTGGTGTACTTGGATGACATTCTGATCTTCAGCAAGACTTGGGAAGAGCACCTTCATCACATCCGACAAGTCCTCCAAAAACTGCGGCAACACAAGTTGTGTGCCAATTTGGAGACGTGCACGTTTGGCATGACCCAGGTTCAATATCTGGGATACATTATTGATGAAAGGGGGTGCATGTGGATCCAGCCAAGATCCAAGTCATTCGGGATTGGCCAGCCCCGACTACTATAACAGAGCTTCGCAGCTTTCTGGGTCTTGCTAATTTCTACCATAGATTCGTGTTGGGATTCTCTCATATCACTTGGCCCTTGAGTCAAGTCACCAAAGGAGGAGCGAGAGCAAAATTCTTTTGGTCGGAACCTCAACAGAAGGCGTTCAAAGAATTGAAAAATCGCCTCTGTTCTGCCCAGTGCTCACCTTACCAGACTTGCAACAGCCATTTGAGATCGAGACAGATGCCTCTGACTATGCTATTGGGGCAGTTCTTACTCAACAGGGACATCCAGTGGCATATCACAGTGAGACATTGTCTGAGATAGTTAGCAAGTATCCCACCTATGACAAAGAAATGTATTCCATTGTGCAAGCCTGTCGACAATGGAAGCATTACATTTTGGGGAAGGAAACAATCATCCACACAGACCACCGGCCCCTGCAGTTCATACAGACACAAGGGAAGTTGCAGAATGATCGCCATCAGAAGTGGTCCACATATCTGCAGCAGTTTCATTTGAACATCAAGTACAAGAAGGGTAGCACCAATAATGTTGCAGACTGCCTCAGCCGACCACCGATCGTGGCGCTCACCACCGTGCTCAACTCTTGTGGGCACGAGACTTCTGATTGGCCGCTTCTCTATGAGAGTGACCCGGAATTCGGCCACACTTACGAGGCACTCTTGGGGGGCACACAAGTTCCAAATTTTCACCTCCAAGATGCACTTTTATGTCACCTGGGACACCTTTGTGTTCCTTCAAGCGAGCGTGCCAAGATGATATGGGAAGCACACTACAGTCGAGTCGCTGAGCATTTCGGGGTCGAGAAAACAGTAGCAATACTACAGAAGTATTTCTATTGGCCGAACCTTCGAAAGGATGTCGAGAAGCACATCAGATCCTGCACTGCTTGTGCCATTGCCAAACCGACCATCAAGAAGCAAGGCCTATATACTCCACTACCTACCCCTAGTCGACAGTGGGAATCCATCTCCATGGATTACATGTCGGGCCTGCCTTCTACTAAGAATGGAAATGACTGTGTTTTCGTGGTCGTTGACAGATTCTCGAAGATGGCCATCATGGCGGCCTGTAAGAAGAATATCACCGCAGAAGCCACTGCTAAACTCTTCTTTGAACGAGTGTGGGTGCACTTTGGGATCCCACAGTCTATCATATCAAATCGAGATAGCAGGTTCCTCAGCACATTTTGGTCCAGCCTCTGGTCAATGTTGGACACAAAGCTCACCAAGTCCACAGCTTTCCATCCCCAAACAGATGGCCAGACAGAGGTCGTCAACAGAATGATTGTACACATTCTGCGTATGTACAACTCAAAGCATCCACGCACATGGGACGAGAGCCTCCCCTATGTACAACACAGTTATAACCGGGCTCTCCACAGTTCAATTGGCCATAGCCCCTTTCAGGTGGGCTTGGGATTCCAACCACTATGTCCCATTGACATAGCCATGCCGTTTGCAGCTGCTCAGGCCGATTCAGCTCATGTCCAGTCCGAAGTTGACAAAGCAAGTAGCTTCATCGAGCGCATTCAACACATCCGCCAACAGGTTCATGATATATTGGACAGAGCCAATGCGAAGTACAAGCAGCGCCATGATCAACACAGGGTGCCACACCACTTCCAGGTGGGCGACAAAGTATGGCTACATTTGCAGAAGGAGCGCCTCACTGGACCTCACCGCAAGCTTCGCCCGCTCCGATACGGGCCGTACACCATCACCAAGGCTGTAGGTAACAATGCCTTCGAGCTTTGTATTCCACCATTCCTTGGTCTGCACCCAGTCTTCAATGTGGATCGCCTTCGTCCTTACTTTCCACCTCTACTGGACACCTCGGACATTGCAGAACAACTCACACCAACAGAGTTAAACCCAGACTGCATGGAACAGGCCACCACAGATTGTATCATGGACATACAAATCAAGAACACTCGCCAACAGAAGATCCAACTATATCGGGTTGTCAAAGCTGGCCAACTCCTGCACCAAGGAAAGTGGTTCACCAGGGACCAAGTTCAGCAGAAATTTCCTCATCTCATGGAGGAACTTAACGCAATGGGGACCATTGCTTCCTAAGGGAGGAGGAATGATCCAGGTGGATATTGGTGGCCACCCACCTATTCCACTTGGCCCCCCACCATTGTCTCTTTCAGTTTTTCAGTTTCGGCATAACTTACTATTTTTAGCAGTTTTTCGGGTCCTGAACTTCCGAAGCCGTTTTGAGGCCCTAAACGACGTTTTTTGGGTATCAAAGCGCCAGATCAAATTCGTCCTGAAATCTATAGTCCTCGGATAGAGCTTTCTAATGATGTATCATGTCGTCAAACGGAGATAGTATGCCAAAGTTACGTCCCTGGGAAGTTGAAACACCAATTTACCCAAACGGGGCCCATAGTTTTGGCGCTTCATCTCCTAGGGTTAGGTTTTTGGGATGTTGAGGGCTCTCCATTTTTTCTCAATAATAAATAGGCCCTCGAGCCTCATTGTAACTCAGTTCAGAGGTCTGTAGCCACCACATCTCTTCTCAGAGATTCGCTACCAGCACCCTAGCTATTTTATTTCCATTATGTCTGTAAGCATCTTTCTGTTATTTGATATTAATGAAATGAAGTGTTATTTCTGCTGCATCTCTGTATTTATGGTTATGTGTTTATTTTGTTGCGTTCCTGCATAAATCCGGATCAACGTTGCCTTTGACAGGAGAGGTTACTGCTTAATGTTGAATATGCAATTGCTGGACGTGCTCCTACCGTTCAACGATCAACACTAGTCTTCAATCGCAGCTTCAAGAAAATTGTTCCACTGCTTCAACGCAGATCTGCACTTGCTGAACGTTATACACCTCACCACGGACGCAGACTCGACTTTATTAATCACCGCTTCAATAACCACAGCTTCAGCGCCACTCAATGCCACATCTGCTACTGCATAACCAGTCTCTACCATGCTCAGACCTTCACAAGTTCTCCACAGGCCCAGCAATCATAGTAACGCTCTAATACCACATGATACAAATTAAATAACTCAGAAACATATTGCATAAAACATAGATATGAAACTAGATAAAAACACTGGCGGAAAAGGCAGAAGCCTCATGGCTTCTTCATGAAATCTCTCTCTTATTAAAAGAATTTAATTTACAATTTAAATAGATGAGAGAAGATATTCCGTGCTATCTTAGACTCTTTTGGTTGAGATAATTTCTCACCAAAAACCCACCAAGATAGGAGTTCCTAAACAAACTCCATCTTTTGAGGAACAACCCAACAACCCAAGAATTAGGCACATATTCCAAACTAGGAATATTTAATTAATTAATTTATTATTTTGGATTTATTATTGTTATTTTAGAGAGGCTAACAAGGTCGCAACTAGAGGTGTGAGACTGTGAAATGCACAGTGCATGGAGGTTGGGTGAAGCTCGGTTGCTTGGTCGAGAAGCTTTTCAAAAGTGGCTAAGTGCAAGATCAATGAGGTTGATGTGACTAGTGATAAGACTTCAATTGTGATCACACACTTAAAATACTTTATGACACAATAATATAGATCATCCATGACATATGAATAAGGCATTTCCTCAGTGTGACAACTTTACGACAACTTACAACAAGTGCGACACTTAAGATACACTTTGTGACGATCGTGATGACACTTGTGTGATAGTGCTTAAACTTTGGGAATGAGTATGACAAATATTTAAGTAGTTATAAAAACTCATTTACACAAAGGTAGCCCCTTGAAACCACCAAATAAGGCTTATATACATTGTGCAATAACTAGCATGTGAAAAATATGACATTTTTCATATCTTACAAAGGGAACCAAAACACTTCGAGAAAACACATGAATGAGGTTTAATGTTTGCGATGACACCTCATACTAGAAGAAGCTATTCTAGATTGAGCTTAAAGAAAAAACTTGGAGAGTGTTAAGAGAGCTACATATATCTACTTTCTATATTAGATGCTAATTATGTGTTTCCTTATTTTCATGACGGTCATGTGATTTCTTTAAGAAATGTTTATGTACAAGAATTTTGAAGATTGGGTTGTTAGGTACCTATTGGTATATTTCACTTTTGCCTTCTTTTTTTTCCATATAGTTAATGGGTAGGGACTATGGCTTCATCCATCAACACTTGTTTTAACATAGTTTTAGTTTTTTTTTGTTCAATGATGTAAAATAGCTCTTTTGAGCAAACAATTTTATTATGTTTTGGCACAAACTTATTAAACTCATTATTTTAGTTTTTGAAACTGTTGGCCCATGTTTGATCTAGTTTTCGAATAACAAACTAACACAAAACTATGAAATTTCGATGCAAATCTTACTTTTTAGGAACGACAAATTTAACTTCATAAAAAAATGTATTATACTAACACATTAAATATATCTTATAATATAAAACTAGATCCATTTTAAATATGGATCTTCTAAGTGTCTAGAGAAAATCAGTCTGGAATTAAGATTAATCTAATTTTATTTTTATTTTTTAAATTTTTTAGTGTTAATATTTAGTGACCCAACATAACATTACATTACTTGAAGACTAACTTTTTACAACATTTTTACACTGGGCACAATAATTAATTTTAAATGACATAAAACCTAAAAATTTACATATTTACAAAACACAGACATATATATAACTTTACTGTTTTGAAATTTATAATATAAAATAAAATATATATATAACTTTACTGTTTTGAAATTTATAATACAAAATTAATTAAAATACAATTATTTAAATCAATCATATATATATTTCTTAATTTTTTAAATTATATCAATTACATTCATAATTTTTTAAATTATATCAATTACATTTATATTCATATTATTAAACATTAATCATCATCTTCAATATTCATATATTATAAAAATAAAAATAAAAAATCAAATTAATTTATTTTTTTACCCATTCACATCCGAATTGAATTAATTAAAGAAACATATGCACATAAAAACAATTGAAAAATAACAAACTTTTACCTCCACTAAAAACGAAATAAATGGAAGAGGGGCAAAGTCTTCCAAACAAAATGTTCGGCGGATGCGATGGGATGAAGATCCATACGTTGAAATTATCGCAAATTTGAGAGGAACAACCACTCTTTGCATGATCGGACGGTGGATAGGACTGGAGATAGTCGATTATCTGATAACCGCATGGCTAAGTCAAGCGCGGTTTCTGCGAACACTCAGAGGAGTCTTCAGTTTAAGTAAGAGGAGGTCTTCAGTTTAAGTAAGAGCAGGTCTTCAGTTTCTCTGAGTTTGACTCCTCTGTTTATCTTGGAGATGACAGACAGTATGACAGGTGGCACAGCAGTGGTGCAGGGAGAAGATATATAGTTGCAGAAGGTGTGTAAGGCACCACAGTTCCGGATTTTAATTTGGATTTTCAGGATTGGAGAGGACAGCAACAATAGAAGGCATCATTTGAAAACAGTAACTTATGACGCCTGCCATTGTTACTGCCCTTTACAAGTTTGAAGTTTGCAACAACAAGAAGTTGAAGGATTCTAGAGGACTAACAACAATAGAAGGCATCATGGGGTACTATTACTCCTCTCCTCTGAAAATGAAAATGGAAAATGAGAGGAGAGGAGAAGTATTATCTTTAGATGCCATTTCTTGTTTCTTTCAAAATCATTCAAACTTTCCCTATTTGGAATATTTGTTCTATTCGAAATCCAATTCTGTTTTTATTGAATTTTCTTTCCATCCATTGTAATTGAAATTGCAGCCCGTTCATTCTTTTTTTCGCGCAGTATTCGTCGCGATTTTCATTCTTTCGCTGAAAAAGTCATCTGTCATGTTCACACTGGCTTCAGCCTTACTGGTTTAGGATTCTAATCGCCATTTTAATGTGACTAATTACACCCAAGGTGTTCATAAGGGGAGAGTTCCTCTCAGCGCTTCATCATCTGTCCACAGAGAATGATTTTAACTAAGTCATGACACATACAGAAAATCAAATTAAATAGTATAGTAATTTGTGGCACCATATCCAAATTAAATAACAGGTTAAATTAAATAACAGGTTAAATTAGTGAGAAATAACAGTTGAAATTAATACGTTTACAAAGAATCATAGTTTTCCCACGCCCAACACCAATTAATACGTTTGACAAAGAATCATAGTTTGGTGTTACAATTAATACGTTTGACAAAGAATCATAGTTTTCTCAGGAGTTGTCTACGCAGGCAACTAAATAGTTGTCGGGATCCGGGCAACTAAAATTCATGAAATCAGGTAATTGGAGTGTTTGGAATATGGAAATGGATTCTGCACTACCAAAAACTTTTAGGGCACTCAAAATATTAAAGTTTAACAACTGTAAACATGATTCTGATAAAATCTTTGCCAGATTTTTTTAAAATCTTTGCCGGATTCTGGACCAAAACGTTGCCCAAAAAAACTACGGCGTTTTCCCACGCAACACCAAGTCTCTTTCCAGCGACTACATTTTATGATTGAATCCAAGGGAATTTAGGAACAAGCAAATTTATTATTTCTAGTGGCTGCAGGATTCGAATTTAGTAACAACGTTGCAGGTCTGCACATTTATCAAATGAGGCTGCCATTATTTTTCACTTTATTTAACGACGGGTACAATTTTATTCTGACTGTATGTTTGAAAGGGGCCAATCATTTGTTGGATACTACCTAGTAAAACAAAATCAAGTCATTTTAATATTTGAGAAATTTACATAGTTTTTATTGTTTTAAATTAAATCAAAATTAAAAAAATTTAATTTAATTTTTAATTTTTAATGAATTATCCATACTAATTTATTTTAAAACATTAATAAAATAAAATCAAGTCATTTTAGTATTGAGAAATTTACATAGTTTTTATTGTTTTAAATTATTAAAAAAATAATAATTTTTAATGATATTTAAAAACATAAAATAACAAAAATAATTTAAGAGTCCTAAGTGATAACAAATATTATAAATAATTTAGATCTAAGTGATATAAGATATTTGTATAAACAAAAATCTGTGATAGTTAAAAATCACTAATGATGTGTATATTTTTTTTAAAGTTTGGTAGGTCATTTTTTTCGTTAATTTTTTAAACATCAAATAGCTAGATTTGCCACTTTGGTGGCCTTAACTCACCCTTAGTGGGAAACCAGGTCTGTTGCCCACCTGATGGTGTGGTATGCCATCCAAACAAATAAGGTTTTGAGTGTGTCATACCAAGCAAACAAAGTCTGGATACTCACACATACAATTTTTCACAGATTGACTAACAGATTTACTAAACACTAGAAATTTAAATGCTAGCCGCATATAGATACTAAGAAAAAAGAAAGATCAACTCATCCAAAAACTACGCAGCCTCATCGGGAACCGAGGCCGAATCCACATGAGCCAGAGCCTGAACTGAGGTGCTAGCATGCTGAAAAGGCTTGGCAACACACGGGAGGTGGTACTCAATGCACTCGAGGCACCCATCTTGTTTCCTGAGTTGGAATTTGATCTTGTCAAACTCACTCTTGTAGTCTGGGAAGTCTTGGGCTAATGTCACTAAGCTCATAGAGATCTGCTCCAAGGCTTTGCCAAGGTTGTTGTTGGAAAAAGGGTGACCCGAGGGCCTCTTCCCAGAACTTCTCCCCTGCATGTCCCTATGTGAACCCAACGCCCTCGTACCATGCTTAATTTCTGCCACCCCTATCCCTGATGATCACATGCGCCCCAAAAATTATCCCCATACCCCAAAGATCTCCTACCTTCCTTCAATCACCTGACCTCCCTTCTGGTTTCCTCTCTCCCGTCATACCTCCCACCATCGCAATTGATAGAGGAGGCGTCAATGTCGATTGCTCAGGCCTGGGTGGAGTTCCCTCTCCCATTCCCCGCGTGCTCATAGCCCAAGTAGCTCAAGGCGGTAGTAGCCTGCAATGCCTCTAAGCTATGCATAGCCCAAGACTGCTCCTTAATTATATAACCTAACACGATTGCCTGACCCCTCACAACTCCCTCCTGCTGGTATCCCTTACCCGACAAACTCACACTCGGGTGCATGTTGAGGCCGTGCCCAATTCCTACTCCGAAATAGAGGCAGAGACCCAACAGAACCCCAACCTTACCCCAACCAGAGTCGGATTGGATCCGCTCTCCCCTACCTAGTAGAAGACAATACCAATCCAACTTCATCCCCTTAAGCTCCCACAGAGACCAACCCAAGTGATAAAACATAAACATGGCATGAAAATGGGATAGGAAACCAAGCACATACCCTAAATTCACCGAGGTGGAGGAGCAATGGAGGTTTTTTTTCCTGCAGTTGCGCCTGCACCAGAGTCTGCCTTCATAACAAGACCCCCACGCCTTCCTCCACCCTGTATTAACCACCATGCACGGGCCTCCGTCCCGCCACCTCAACTCATGCTCCATGCGATGGCACAGCATGCCACCCTTGCCACTCATGTGGAGGGTCGTGTGTTTCACTCCCAAGGCCACTACCATTAATACTGATGGGAGGGCCGATCTTCTTTTTCACACCCTGATCAGGGAATTGATGATGTGTACATTATTACATCAAATAATTTTTAATAAAGAGATCTTGATAATGAACCACGTGTGAACAGAATGTGTTCCTTTTTTATTATTACTAAATTTTTTCTATTAAAATTATGGATCATAGAAGCTAGAGACCTTCTTATTATGAAGAGATCAAAACCATAGGTGCTTCATGTTCGATTGAAGACACCAAAACTTACAAAGCCCTATTTCAAGAATTCCGAGACATTTTTTCCTAGTCTTACGAAGAGATGCCAAGTATCGATCTTAAGATTGTTATTCATGAAATCAAGACATGCCCGGATGCTAAGCCTATTAGCCATATTTACCATTTTGGTGGCTTCAACTCGCCCTTAGTGGGAAACCGGGTCTGTTGGCCACCTGATGGCATGGTATGCCATCCAAACAAATAAGGTTTTGAGTCTGTCATACCAAGCAAACAAAGCCTGTATACTCACACATATACAGTTTTTCACAGATTGATTAATAGATTTACTAAACACTAGAAATTTAAATGCTAGCCACATATACATACTAAGAAAAAAGACAGATCAACTCATCCAAAAACTAATTAGCCTCATCAGGAACCGAGGCTGAATCCACATGTGCCAGATCCTGAAGTAAGGTGCCAGCCTATTGAAAAGGCATCGCAACACACGGGAGGTGGTACTTAATGCGCTCGAGGCACCCATCATGTTTCCTAAGTTGGAATTTGATCTTGTCGAACTCGCTCTTGTAGTCTGAGAAGTCTTGGGCTAATGTCACTAGGCTCATAGAGATCTGTTCCAAGGCTTTGGCAAGGTTGCTCTTCATAGACCAATAGAGATAAAGTGTCTGCTTGAATTGAGTTAGTATTCCTCTTGTTTGTCCTGGGTCCGATATTAAATATTTCCATTCGTATGTATTCATTTCTATCTATGCATGTTTTTTTATGCCAGTTTCCCATTTTTCAATGAGAGTCTAAATTTCCTCTACTGTGTTTTTGTGGTATGCTTCTGCTGCCTCTTGGATCACATCTATTTCATGCCTCTGTCCTCTCGGCTTTCTCAGGGGTGAGCTAGTTTTATCTTCAACCACCTTCCCCTTATCTTTCCAGCCATGACCACGAGCTACAAGGCTCTTAGAGCAACCTCAGGCTGCAGGACTCTTGGAGCGAGCCATCCCACAGTCCTTGACAAGGTTTCCAGGTAGGTTTCCTATCCACACAATCAAACAAAGCCATAATTCCATGTAATGTAAACAATCAAAGGTCCATGCATCACAGTTAACAAAACAAGGGTGACCCAAGGTCAACCACGTATTCCTAGACCTGATCATTGGCACCCACCTCTAGGATTTATCATATATCTCGTCATTCACCAATTGAGGATTCCTAGGCCCACCGAGGCACACAATACCTAGATTTACCACAACCTATAATCCAGTTTAGGGGTTACTAGGTCAGTGTCTTTACCACAATCCACAGTCTGGTTCAAGCATCGCTAGACCATGTGTTCATTCATTCAAAGGTCCACCTAACTTAGTTTGAAATCCACCCAGCAATCCAACTCAACTAAAACATGAGAACCCCATCACACCATGGATATCTAGAAATGGCAAGGCAAGGTTGAAGTACATTGTTACACTTGGAAAAACCCATGCCTATGAAAACAAGAGAACCAAGAACACACATGCATAACCATGCTTTCTAATTCTAGCAAGGAAATCACACATGAAAAATGATACATGCAAATAATACCACTATAGCTGCTAGATCCTGCTCTTCCTTGCTTTATCTTTTTCTTCCTATTTGCCTTTTTTTCCTTTCTTGATTCAATGCGGAAGTGATAAAAAAAACTCTAAGTATCCAATAGTGTGAGAGGGAGAGAATAGAGAAAGAGCTCCAAAACTTAACTGACAAAAGGTACTAACTGATCCTCAGAAACCTGTTTATTAGTGTGGCCTCTATTTTCTTCATTTTCCATTATTTTCCTTCATTTTCCTCCTCACATGAAATTTGCAACCTTTCACCTTCCTTTTATCCTAATTTCCATTATTTCATAAATAAATTCCAATAAAGGCCACTTTTCCTTTCCAAATCCTTTTCCATTTCCTTTTTCAATTTTATTATCCATAATAAACCAATTGAACACCCGCACTAGGATGGTTTTCCCAACATTCAACTTCGAATAAGTGTCCCATAACCTTGGTTATTATTTTGCATTTATTAACTTTTATTTACAAGGAATTTTCACTAGGGCTGTTACAAAACCGCCTCCCTTGGGGGAACACCATCCTCGGTGTTCAATGAAACCTACAACCAAAAAATTGCTAAGAGAAAAACATATTTCCCATGAAGATTTATAACTTAGCTCATTGCAGTATCTACAATGATCAACCTGCTAACAAGAAACCCAGCATGAGAAAATAATAATATGACAACCATAATGACATGACACCCATACTGCTTATTGGAGATTTATAACAAAACTCATGGAAGTATTTTCATCCATATACATATGTACATATACCAGAACATCACATCAAAACATATACCAAAAACATTCACTCAACCAACAAATAGAGAAGGATACATAGCCCACATCTGATCTTACATCTCCCATGTAGCTTCATCAGGCCCCAAGTGCTTCCATTTCACTTTAACCTACTCGATTTCTCGGTATAGAAGCATGAGCATATTTCTCTACAATATACACTGAGGCTCCGACTGTAATTCCCCATCTGGATCCACCTGCAATACAAACCAGTCAATCACATGATCAACATAATTAACATACTTCTTAATAAATGACACATGGAAAACATCATGAACTTTCACTGTCGGAGGCAATGCATGTTGATAGGTTACTACCACAATCCTTTCAAGAATCTTGAAAAGTCCACAAAGTCGAGGTGCTAGCTTAGTACACGAACCAATCCTCAAGGAGCTATTTTTGGGCTTGATGCACAAGTACACCTGTTCCCCATCCTGAAAATCCTTAAACAACATGTTCTGATATGCATAGCTTTTCTGTCTGTCCTATGCTTCCTTTAAATTCTTTTTGATCACTTGCATTTCCTATTCCATTTATGCTAATATGTCTGGTGTAATCAATACCCTGTTCATCGGATCACTCCAACTGATGGGAGTATTACAACACCGTCCATACCATTCCTCAAACAGAATTATCCTCGTGGACTCCTAGTAACCATTGTTGTAAGTAAACTAAACCAATGGAAGGTACTCCTCCCATCTCCTCTATTGATGCATCACATACATATTCAAATTTTCCTCCAGTGTCTTGTTGACCCTCTCTTTCTTTCCATCCATCTGGGGATGATAAGTTGTACTAAAGGCCAACTCAGTACCTAAACCTACAAAAATATCCTTCTAAAACATGGAAGTGAACTTAGCATCCCTATCTGACACAATATTCTTTATAACACCATGAAATATGACCACATGTCTGGTGAATATGTGTGCTAAATCACTAGTTGAATACATAGTCTTCACTGGAATGAAGCGTGCTACCTTATTCAACTTGTCCACCAAAACCATGATGAAATCATGTTGTCTGGATGTCCTCAACAAACCTATAATTAAATCCATGGAAATTACCTCCCATTTCCACTATGGAATCAAAATCACCTGTACTAGTCCACCTGGATTCTCATACTCTACTTTTACCTTCTTACAGTGCAAACATATAGCCACAAACTCCGCAACGTACTTTTTCAAATTCGGCCAATAGTAGAACTTACTCACTACTCTCAATGTGTTTTGATATGTTGGGTAACCCTAATATGGTTTCACATGAAAAACCCTCAAGATAATTTTATTGAGCTCACTACTGTCTGGCACATATATCTTGTCCCTAAATATTATCAAACCATCTACTGAGAGATGATAGTCCACATCCTGTGCACCAATACCTGCACATGTACCCCTACTTGTACTTTGTTGTAACCAATTTCCAAGCTCTCTATACCTGTCATCCTGCTGACCTGCTTGTAAGATCTGATCTTGTAGATCTACCCCATAAGAAATCATAGTTACAATTTTATTTACCTATATCCACTTGCTAAGAGCATCTGCAACCCTGTTCTTTTTTCCCTTGATGTACTTGATCTTGAAGTCAAAATCATTAATTGTGGATAACCATCTATATTTCCTGGAATTCATATTCAGCTGGTCAAACAAGTATCTCAACCCACTGTGATCACTCATCAATAAAAACCTCTTGCCAAGAAGGTAGTTCCTGCACATCTTCAACGCATGGATGATCGTTGCCAACTCAACATCATGTGTTAGATAATTCTTCTCATGTTCATTTATTTTTCGTGAATCATAGCATACTATATATACTTCCTAAATAATAACTCCACCAAGTCCTCTATTGCAAGCATTTGTACACACTAAAAATTCTTTGTATGTATTTGCAGAGTTTAACACTAGAGCATTTGTCAACAACTACTTCAACTGTTCAAAATTGACTGCGCATTCTTCTGTCCATTAAAATTTATTACCTTTTCAATACAATGACATGATAGGATATGAAATGCAAGAGAAGTTCCTACTCAACCTGTTATAGTAACCTGCTAGCCCCATGAATGATCTTACCTCATCCAAATTTCTATGAGTCACCCACTCCATGATAGCTCTTATCTTCTGTGTATCTACTGCTATGCCTTCCTTGGAGACAATATGCCCCAAGCAGTGTACCTTTGTCTGAAAGAAACCACATTTTCTAAGCTTGGCATATAATTGATGCTCTCTTAGAAATTTCAATATTGTTTCTAAATACTTGACATGCTCTTCCTCTTTCTTAAAATATATCAAGATGCCATCAATGAATACAATAAAAAACTTGTCTAGATACAATTGAAACACACCATTCATCAAGAACATAAAGGTAGATGGAGAATTAGTCAAACCAAATGGAACTACAACAAATTCATAATTCCCATACCTGGTCTGGAAAGTTGTCTCTTCGGATGTCCTCTTCTTTAATGCATACCTGATGATATCTGGATCTCAAATAAATCTTTGAAAACATTGTTTCTCCCTTTAATTGATCTAACAAGCCATCAATCCCTAACAATAAATATTTATTCTTTATGGTCGCCTTGTTCAACTGTTTATAATAAATGCATAATCTAAGAGTACCATCCTTCTTCTTCACAAGCAACACTGATGCACCCCACGATGATACACTTGGCCTAATGTATCCCTTGTAAAGCATTTCCTTCAACTACAGCTTCAACTCTACTAACTATTGGGTACTCATCCTATATGGTGCCTTTGATGTTGGTGTTGCCCATGGTACCAACTCAGTGGAGAAGTCTACTTCTCTGTGAGGCGGAAACTCTGAGATCTTTGTTGGAAACACATTCTGAAACTGGTGCAAGATCAAGTACCTATTCAATACCTCTGCATCCTCATCCTCCTTTCCTTTGTCACTAGAAATATACACTGCAAATAACACACACCCTTTTCTACCACCACGCTTAACCTACATAGCTGTCACCATTCTAACTGATGTTTCTTTCTTCTTACTCTGCAAGATTCTTTGCTCTCCATTGTCATCCCAACACTCAATGGATTTTTCATAACAATCTAGCTTGGTCCTATGAATATATAACTAGTCTATACCCAATATCATATTACATGATCCCAACGACAATATGTTCAAATGTGTTGATGTAGGCATACCATTCAACTCAAAAGCATAGGCTCTTACCCAATGATGAATTATCTTCTTTGTAATTGTATCCAAATTCACTAACCAAGATTCAATATGCACTTCTTTATTCAATCCACACTTATCCACCAAGTCAGGGTTAACATAACTATAATTAGATCCGGGCCAATCAAAATAGAAACAACTTGATCACAAATCTTACCGTCCCTCTCAATGATAGATGCCTAATGATCTTCCTACCTGTTATCAAGTGTTGCAAAGATATGAGGAATTCTCTTCCCAACATCCCCAATAGTCTATGCCTCTTATGAACTATACATCTGAGGCCTGCCATTCTGATTCTGCAGATAATCCCTCTTAATATGCTCCTTACCCCATGTTCAACACTGCAACCATCATGTATAATCACCTTTATTCTACCGTTGTGACCCATGTCCCAGTCTAGCTACATTGGAATTCTTGTATGGTGCAACATTCTCTTTCTCTTCTACATTCTGAGGCCTTGTTCTTTTCGGCTTCCATTTACCTTTACCTTTATCTTTCCCTTTCCATCCTTGATGATATTCATTCTTACGCTTTGAATGCTCATAATAGTTCTTTACTTTCCCAATAACTTACTCAAGTGACCGAAGCTCATCATACTTAATACAATCTCTAAACTCTAATGGAAATCCAGTGAAAAGACTTTGAAATTTATCTTTCTCATCTTTAAGATACGATACATACCTCAAAAGCTCCAAGAAATTCGTCGTATATTCCTCATCTATCATCGATCCCATTTTAAGCTCCTATAATTCCTTGGCCTTATTGTTGTAGTACATTTCTGATAAGTATTTATTCCTAAAGATTCTCTAGAATTCTTGCCAACTCGAGTCTTTTGTCCTGATGTCTCTGACCCATTTTACATCTTCCCAATAGATGTCTAATTTCCCTTTGAGACTAAATATAGCTACTATAGCCTTCATATTATCTGTATACTCATGAAGTTCAAAGAAAATTTTCATCCCAAGTAACCAAGCCTCTGCATCCTCCAGCTTCTTCAAATATCCATAAAAGGTAGGTAGCTTTGCTTTCTTAAACTCATCCGATAAGTATCCCCTATCAATCCTATTGTAAGGGTGATAACGATGACAATCATAGTTCCTATCAGAACCAGAACTAGAATAGTACATGTGTGCATCAATGCACCTCTCTTATCCAAAGTACCAAGAACCTTCAATCTCTGATTGTGTCATCCTATCTGACATGTGCCCACAATGAGACCTAATTCCATATACCCCATTAGTTTTGTAGTGGAGGTCACTGGCGGAGGTGGCGGGAGAATGTTTTAGAGGATGTTTTTTAGATGGTGCATATACAATCTACAAACACATTGGTGCTTTACTATCCATACAAGAACCAGTGCCGCATAGAACATCGTGCATCGTGGAAATTTTATTTTTATAAAATAAAAAAACAGAGTGTACTAAATAACACAACTCACTGGTGCCTGAATAATCGATAGCAATGGAAAAAGTTGAACTTTGAAAAAATTTCAATGCTATATATACCCAAAGAACCGGTTCCCTTCATGTAGTAAAACTCCCCAGTTCATTTAGTTTCCCTTTATTTCAAAAAAATGTGGTGTTATTTTCCAATGACGCACTGGTGCGCTAAATGTATTAAAATGCCTCGGAGCATCTTCTAAAGAGAAACTCTAGGTGGTTTTTTTTTTTTTTTTTAAGAGCGGTTTTGTAGTAAGATAAAGCACTATGTGCAGTACCAATATTAGAGAAACATTTTATAGATTTTTTAATTAAAAAAAAATAAATAAATAAATAAATAAATAAATAAATAAATCTTTGTGCTCTTGGATATCTTCGGCATCGGTGTGGTTATTGTAATGCACCAAAGGAGGGTTAAATAAAAAAACCTCCCGACCCTAAATTTAATTTTTACCATCTATAGTGATGGAGAGATATAAATTACTGGTGCCACCCTTTCCTCATGCAAGTGTCATAACCTCAGTGCTTCTCTTGCTCACCATCCTTTTCTACCATGCTCGCTGCTTGAGTTTCAAATTTTTGCAAATCATGGTAAAATTTGTTTTTCCTCATTTTGTGTCAACAATGCCTCGCCGACGATAAAATGTCTAGGTAATATCTATCTTTATCTATAATTTATTTTTTTATAGGATTAGAATTGCGAATTAGCTTACAATTTCCATCATTAAAAAAAAAAATTCCCTGCGTAGTGCGCTCAATATGTTCGCCTCGCACTGATAACGGTGCACCCTGTAAATTTATAGGGTGCACCATAATTCAGTGCATGAAAATAACACACCACTACTGTTGCAGTGTGTTTTATAAATGAAAATACAACGATAAAGCTATAAATTGTACATCATTGCATACAATTTTTGGGTTACGGCCGATGCATTCATATTTACAAAATGCACCGCAAAAACAATATTTAAAAATACAGCTATAGTTCGGTGCATTTGATAACCTGAATGTTCTATACCAGTGTGAAAGGTTATACGTACGCACCAGTGCATAAGTGTGACACACTATGATGAAAATTTAAATTTGTGAACCAAGAATGGTGTGTCATGCGTATGTGTGCATCGATGCCAGTGCAATTGTGTTTCACAGCACGACAAAGCCAATACATGACTATGTTTTTGGCGCACCAATGATATTTTTTTTTAATTGAAAGTTATGTTTCCATATTTATAAATAATTTTTTCATTTAATAAAAAAAAATTGTATTTTATGTATGAGGATGATGTAGTTTATTTGTCAATCATGTAGCAAATATGTTAGGATAGGGAGCAGGAGCAGGAGCAGGAGAAAATGGAAGACCCATACAATATGGTCCGACCATGGGACACCAGAGATATGGAGAGGGATTTATACCCTCACCCTATTACTACAACAACCCGAGTGATTCATGGAATGTGTGCTTCACCAAGTACCACAAGGAGGCTGAGCATCTCCCTGCTGGTGCACTTTGGCTATCACATCTTATCCATCAATGGAGTGCCTACAAGAGTGGTCGATATCGGTCTCAAGGCAGTATAGGCCCTCTAAGGAGGACATATACTTTATCACTAGGTTATCCAGAAGAGGGGATTATTTTCCCCAGTTCCCTAATGGTCCCCATGAGGTTGTAGTTGAGAGTCAGTTTTCCCACACTCAGAGATATACCAAGCCTCATGCGGTCCATCCAACATATCTTCATGTCCATGGTGGACAACTATTGATTTCTTCTTTTGATGCACATGAGGTTAGGTGCCTCTCATTATTAGTCAACACCATTACACACCATAGTAGTGATGGGAAACACAATAGTTGACCTCTTTTGTATTATGTTGATTCTTTGATTTAGGTTCCCCATTGTATCAGATGGCCTGTCATTTTTTTTAGGAAATTTTTAATGGATTTAGATAGATGTCGTGCATTGAGACATGGGAGAGTTACCATCCCTTTTGCTTCAAAGTTTTTTTGTTTATTTTTTGAGAGTTTTCCAAAGAAAACCTCCCTACATTTGATCCTTGCTTTCCTAGGTCGATCAATGAGGTCCAGATGCACATGTGGAGGTAGATGATTCCCAAGAGGGTCCTTCCAACGTATCTGACGAGGATTTCCTCCAAGGCACTGACATTATTTACCAGTGAAGATGACCATTCATTTTTCATGTTTCTGTTTCCATACGTGAGGATTGATTGGGGACAATGTCCCAACATCCTCTTCACACAATTTGGGCCTCTAGATGATAGAGGTAATATTAATGTTTTCTTTAAATTAATCTAGTTTAATTTTATTGTTTTAATTACTTAGAATAAAATTTATTTTAGCACATTCTTTAACTTGTTTTATTAAATGTTTTGAGGACGTTATCTAATTATTTTTTTGTACTATATTTTTTTTAGATATTGATACATTCGATGGGGACATGCCTCCTCCCCCACTAGACGGAGGAGAAGAGGAGATGGGAGAGGCCCAAGAGGGTGAGGCACATCCTCACAGGGGTGTGGGCAACTGGGGTCGTAGGGATCATCTACGATTTCGGATGGAATCTTGTGACAGATTGGCTAGAGTTTTGGTTGAGGATGGAATCCTCCCTATGAGGGCCCAAGATATGAGTGTGGATCTGAGGTTCAGGATCTCTACAGGGAATATTAGTGTGAGATGATGTCTCTTATGTCCTATATTATTAGATCCAATAGGCTACTGGCAACAATGAGGGATGTTGGGCATGAAACGACAGATATGTCAGATGAGGGTGGTGATCATGATGATGAGGGTAGTGATCACGGTCATTTTGATGAGAGTGGTGATCATGATTATGGTGATGAAGATGGTGATAATGATGCTTTTGGTAGTACTACCCCATTGGATCATGGTTGTAAGGGTCTCGATAATCCATCTGGTAATACACCTCCTCAGTCACCTGATGAAGAGATGTCAGAACTATAGGACGTGCCTTATGTTTCTCCTAACAGAGCATAACATCCACCTCCTCCTCCACCTCACCAGACCACGTTGAGGCAGTATTTGACCATCCATCTTCTTTTACTACAAGCCATCCAATACCTCCTCTTCCACCTCAAAGTTTGACAGACGTTGAGGTATTAGTTGACCATCCATCGTCAAGTTCTACTATAGTGTGTTGGCAACTAATACGTCCCTCGTTGTATTAGATATTCGTTCGACTACATATATATATATGGTGTATTTATTTTGTTCGTTTTATTTTAATGATCTTCGAAAGTGTGCGCTATCTTACTGTGCTGTGGACAGTCTGGACAGCATCCTATTGAAGGAAGCAGGAATGACCACTTTTACAGGAGGAATCTCTTTGCTTGTACCTTCAATAAAACATTCCTAATGGTGAGAAAATTTCCCTAGCTAGTAAGTTGAAATTATTTACATGTGAAGAGTTTGGTCATTATGTGAGTAAGTTAACACATAAGAAGAGAGGGAACAATAAAAATCCTAAGATGGTGATGGCTGCTCCAGATTACAATTGACAAACATGAGTTTTCTAGGAGATTCAAGGAGAATTTTTCTCTTATCTCTCATTTCTCTAGGAGTACCATTTGTGAGGGTGCATGGTTCCTATATAGCATGGCATGAAGCATATGACAAGAACGTGAGAAGTGTTTGATAGGTTAACCAAGTGGGACTTTATTGTATATGTGAATATTGGTGATAAGTTACAAGAACAAATATTAAAGCATTCAAGATGGATTTAGGTGGATTGTTGTGATTCTAGGATGCACTTTGGGTAATGAATCTTAAATGAAAATTTATTTCAGTCTCAGAAATTAAGGTAAATGGGTTTGATGTTATATTTAGATATGGAAAAGTGATGCTCAATCCTAGTGGATTTAAATCTAGTCCAAGGGTGATTCTTGGACTCAGAGAGAATGGTATATATAGGGTAAAGGGAAAGCCAATTGACCAAGGAAAGAATAAGGTTTCAAGAAATCAAATGGATTCAAGAAATTCCATAGGGAGTTCACTAATTTAAAGGGAGGGACAACAACCCTATAAGAGTGCCTTGTTATATAGAAGAATAAGACTTCCATATCTAACAAGAAGGAACCATGAATTGTCTCAAAATCCTATCAGGAAAAGAAGAAACAACAGGCTTCTAGTAGCAATGAAACTTCCAAGAACAAATTTGTCACTAAATGTATCCATCATGTATAGTACCCCATCCTGGAATGTGACTCTAACTCTACAACTTCTGAAACACTTCCTTGAACTATTCATCCTTTGAATATGCCTCTCTATATGCATCATGGATGAATGTATCCATGTGCATTATAGCTGTAAAATTTGTGGTTGTTAATGTGGGTGGCCTTGAAAGTGTGTAGGCCAACTTATTTGCGCTATGCTTCTTACGCTTCTTATGCTTGATCATATAAGAGATTTAATCTCTATGGAAACCTAATAAATCTGTAATTAAGATTGATATATGTATATATATATCACGTGTAAATTTTTAATGTCTTCAAAATGTTAAATATCTCTCATATTCATGGCTACCATATATATGAATAGCATGTTAATAATGATTCATGTCTATGGGCAACTAGTAAATAAAATTGCACTAGTGATGTGGATTGCATATAGAATCTCTCAAAATATCTCCTCCATCTTCATCTTGCTAATGAAATTTATATGAAGTAATAGTTTCAAATTTGTTATTCGTTTTCTTAATTTCTCATTTTAATATAACCTCTTTAGTTTCAATCTTGAAAATTTGGATGACAGCCCTTATTTCAATAATACATCGGTTTTGAATATAATTGGTTAAGTTTTTTTTAACAAAATGTCTTCAGGAATCCATTCAATTGTGTTCTAGATAAATTTTTCGAACAACCAACACCTTACTATTCCGAGAATAACAACAACTACTTTATCAATTCATCGTAGAAACGTAATTGATAACATTTAAACAATTTTAGTGAAATTTGTTTTTTAATAAGGTGTCTTCCAGCAAACGATCTTCTAATAGAGTTTTTAAAACTACCAACACCTTGGTATTAAAATAGCAACTACTACTTTATCATTTCTTTGTAGAAACATAATTTTCATAGAGTGTACATTGAAAATAAAGGGTAAGTAACAAAATAAACAATGGAATTTGGGTTGTGAATGTGAGGGATCATGTTTTTTGGATGAATTTTTTAAAATTTTTCATAGATTTTAACTTAACGATGAGTCGAAGTTCAAAATCAAGAATCATACATCAATTATTTTAATGAGATTGAAAAATAAAAAACCATTTAACTAAATAATATTTTAAAATGACAAATATATATTAGAAAATTATAAATATATATACCCAAAATTCATGATTAAATGGAAAAGAGAATGAGGTTCTCAGGTTATGTAATGGAAACATATATTTAATGATACTTATTTTACTACGAAAACTCAATACATTTCTAATGAAAAATTATTATGGTTCCAAAAACTGAAAGAAAAAAGAAGAAGAAGGAAAAGGTAGAGCATCCAAGAGGAATTGCAACGTAGACCACATAAACGGACTTACTTGTACCATTGTACGTTGGTTCCTAACTTCTTCATTCAAATTATAGTACTTTGTGAACAACCTTGTACCATTGTGTGCTCAATTCTTTACTTCTTAATTCAAATTCTACAACTTTGCGAACAACTCTCATGCATTAGATATGATTGTGACTAAACATATGCAACAAACTTGGAAGATGAAAAAAACACTATTCAATTCTTTAAATAGACATGAAAATAAGACTCTTGAATTTTCAAATAAAGGTGAATAATTCTTTTTCTACCATTTGCTCCAAAAATTGAGGGTCATTTTCTCAAAATTAATCCCAATACCACGAAATACGAGGAATGAAAGAAAGAAACATTTTTTACACCAAATGGGGAGGGTGAAATAACTATCATAAATACATATTATTGTAAATTAGGGTGAATGGAAGGTTGTAACTCCTAATTTCAAGGGATAATTTTTTTTTTACCCTCTCCCTTAAAATAAGGTGGGCTAACCTCTAGACAAATAAAAATTTAAAACCCCTTAATTTCACCCAAGGACAAAAATTCACCCCTAAAATTTTCTATGTCTTTTACCACGCTGTAATATCCTCTTCCCATATCTACCTTAGTAATTGTCCAACTGGGGTAAACATGTGACGAGAGACTACTAATATGAGATTCAACCTCCTAGATGACCTTAAGGAAGTGGAACAGACGGGAGCATGAGAAACAAACCTTACACAACATTAAAAACATCCCCATGAGGTATCCAAACCTCCCGGGCCCCTGAGCCTTAAAGGGGTACTGAATTTTGACCAGTTTGAGCCATATCCATGGGGATGTAAGGGCAAGGGAGCGGCTAACAACCTAAATTCATGGACATGCAAAGAAAAGGGAGTGGGCAAGCCCCCAAAAGCTTAGTTTTGTGCCTGTAACTCCGAGATTTGTGCCACCTTTTTAGCCCCATAGCCTAGGTCACTGCCTAGAACTTCATGAAACTGTAGGAGAGGATAAATAACATTACAACAAAGGTATGGAAGCAATAAAATCATTAGGAAATCATCTGGACTCCACCTAACCATGATAGGAATGTCGTCAAACATGTCACAAACATTGCATCTATAAGTATAAACAACATATTTAAATAAAGGCCCAGTCTCCTACATATCTTAGAATCACTAAGAAGCATTTTTCCCCTACATCATAAGCTTCAATACAATCTATTTGACCATAGATACATTGTCTATTCATTTAAAGGTAAAAACATGGATAGAGCCATACATCATCACTGATTGAATACATGCTTATAACCAACATAATCACAATAGAAATACAATGGATACAATAATAATAAGATCCATAAATAAACTAGTACATTTGCATATCGAATAGAAGAGGAATGATCTCTTCATAACTGACTGTAAAAACTAATCGGAGATGGGACTTCCACATTCCACCCAACCATAAATTATCTGAGCCATGTCTCACTTCAGCCAATCACCCCCATGCCATATTCCAAGCATGAATGTGGGACTTTATCAAACACATCAATCCACACCAAACCAGGGCTCCAGAGACTAAACTGTCTCAACCCCAAACAAGCAATTCCACCTCACTGTCGGAAATCACTAACCATCACAAATTGGTATCTATCCAAGTTGTTCAGGGCTCTAGAGTGTCTTTTCCAACTAGGGCTTCCAAAACTAGTAACTCAACCCTAACATTTACAGGGATTCAAGAGAGTTTGTCCAACCAAGCCTTCCAGGAACTAATAACTCAACCCACAGCTAAAGGAATGATGAGAACCAACCAGAAAACAATCAATGGAAATAAACCTAAAATACCATGGTTGTCTAGGAAATGGAAAGGCTAGGAAAATCCACATGCATACACCATGCATGGAAAAAATAGTGAAGAAAACATAGATGCAACTCGGTATAGATGCTGATCTCAAAGTCCTCTTGCGCTTTCCTGATCTCCCTTTTCTTTCTTCATCCAAATCTCGAAAAATGCCAGACTCTCATATAGTGCTCCAAGAATATTCTAAGTGTCCAAGAGTATGAGAGAGAGAGAAAAATAATAATGAGAGACATAAGTGTGAGCAAAATCTTTCCAACTAATCCTCAGACGCCTTTTTATAGATGAGGCCTTTTTTTATTCATTTTCCATAATTTTCCTCCTCACATGCAACCTGTGGCCTTTCACCTTCCTTTTCTCCTATTTTCCATTATTTTCATAAATAAATGTGCCAAATAATGCCTCGTGTATTTTCAAAGCCTTTTACATTACCTTTTCCAATTTTCTTATCCATAATAAACTGAATGAACACCCACTAAGATGTTTTTCCCACCATTCAACTTAGAGTATGTGTCCCATCAACCGCGGTCTTTTATATTTTACATGAATTTTTACCAGGGTTGTTACAAGAACTACGCATTGTGTATTTCTGAGAGGCAAGGTTGCAACTAGAGGTGTGAGACTGTGAAATGCACAGTTCATGGAGGTTGGGTGAAGTTCGGTTGCTTGGTCGAGAAGCTTTTCAAAAGTGGCTAAGTGTAGGATCAATGAGGTTGATGTGACTAGTGATAGGACTTCAATTGTGATCACACACTTAAAATACTTTATGACACAATAACATAGATCATCCATGACATATGAATAAGGCATTTCCTCAGTGTGACAACTTTACGACAACTTACAACAAGTGCGACACTTAAGATACACTTTGTGACGATCGTGATGACACTTGTGTGATAGTGCTTAAACTTTGGGAATGAGTATGACGAATATTTAAGTAGTTAGATAAACTCATTTACACAAAGGTAGCCCCTTGAAACCACCAGATAAGGCTTATATACATTGTGCAATAACTAGCATGTGAAAAATATGACATTTTTCCTATCTTACAAAGGGAACCAAAACACTTCGAGAAAACACATGAATGAGGTTTAATGTTTGCGATGATAATTTACAATAGGAAGGAAGGCTCCAAGATTGAGCGTAAGAAAAAAATTTGGAAAGTGTTGTAGGAGCGATAACATATCTACTTATATTAGATGCTAATTTATGTGTTTCCTTATTTTCATGACGGTCATGTGATTTCTTTAAGAAATGTTTATGTACAAGAATTTTGAAGATTGGGTTGTTAGGTACCTATTGGTATATTTCACTTTTGCCTTTTTTTTCCATATAGTTAATGGGTAGGGACTATGGCTTCATCCATCAACACTTGTTTTAACATAGTTTTAGTTTTTTTTTTGTTCAATGATGTAAAATAGCTCTTTTGAGCAAACAATTTTATTATGTTTTGGTACAAACTTAGTAAACTCATTATTTTAGTTTTTTGGAAACTACAATTCTATGTTTGATCTAGTTTTCGAATAACAAACTAACACAAAACTATGAAATTTCGATGCAAATCTTACTTTGAGGAACAACAAATTTAACTTCATAAAAAAATGTATTATACTAACACATTAAATATATCTTATAATATAAAACTAGATCCATTTTAAATATGGATCTTCCAAGTGTCTAGAGAAAATCAAGTCTGGAATTAAGATTAATCTAATTTTATTTTTATTTTTTTATTTTTTTAGTATTAATATTTAGTGACCCAACATAACATTACATTACTTAAAGACTAACTTTTTACAACATTTTTATAGTGAGCACAATAATTAATTTTAAATGACATAAAACCTAAAAATTTACATATTTACAAAACACACACATATATATAACTTTACTGTTTTGAAGTTTACAATATAAAATAATATATATATATATATATATATAACTTTACTGTTTTGAAATTTATAATACAAAATTAATTTAAACACAATTATTTAAATCAATCATATATATATATATATATATATTTCTTAATTTTTTTAAATTATATCAATTACATTCATATTCATAATTTTTTAAATTATATCAATTACATTTATATTCATATTAATAAACATTAATCATCATCTTCAATATTCATATATTATAAAAATAAAAATAAAAAATCAAATTAAATTTTCTTTTTTACCCATTCATATCCGAATTGAATTAATTAAAGAAACATATGCGCATAAAAACAATTGAAAAATAACAAACTTTTACCTCCACTAAAAACGAAATAAATGGAAGAGGGGCAAAGTCTTCCAAACAAAATGTTCGGCGGATGCGATGGGATGAAGATCCATACGTTGAAATTATCGCAAATTTGAGAGGAACAACCACTCTTTGCATGATCGGACGGTGGATAGGACTGGAGATAGTCGATTATCTGATAACCATCCAGTGAAACCGCATAGGGTGCTGGCGCGGTTTCCGCGAACACCAGAGGAGTTCGTTTGGGCGGCGAGGGAGGTCTTCAGTTTGCCAGAGCAGGTCTGGTCAAAGCCTCTTGAGTTTGACCTTCAAGTCATCTCGACATGTGCATGACAGGGTACACAGCAGGCAGGGGAGAAGATATATAGTTGCAGAAGGTGTGTGGGGCACAACAGTTCCGGATTTTAATTTGGATTTTCAGGATTGGAGAGGACAGCAACAATAGAAGGCATCATTTGAAAACAGTACCTTATGACGCCTGCCATTGTTACTGCCCTTTACAAGTTTGAAGTTTGCAACAAGAAGAAGTTGAAGGATTCTAGAGGACTAACAACAATAGAAGGCATCTTGGGGTACTACTACTCCTCTCCTCTGAAAATGAAAATGGAAAATGAGAGGAGAGGAGAAGTATTATCTCTAGATGCCATTTCTTGTTTCTTTCAAAATCATTCAAACGACAAAAGTGGTAAGCATCTGGACGGACTGTTTCCCTATTTGGAATATTTGTTGTATTGGAAATCCAATTCTGTTTTTATTATAGTAAGGGTATATAAGTTTTATTGAATTTTCTTTCCATCCATTGTAATTGAAATTGCAGCCCGTTCATTCTTTCTTTCGCGCAGTATTCGTCGCGATTTTCATTCTTTCGCTGAAAATACATGACCGGCTTCAGCTTTACTGGTTTAGGATTCTAATCGCCATTTTAATGTGACTAATTACACCCAAGGTGTTCATAAGGGAAGAGTTCCTCTCAGCGCTTCGTCATCTGTCCACAGAGAATGATTTTAACTAAATCATGACACATACAGAAAATCAAATTAAATAGCATAGTAATTTGTGGCACCATATCCAAATTAAATAACAGATTAAATTAAACTTATTAGTGAGAAATAACAGCTGAAATTAATACGTTTACAAAGAATCATAGTTTTCCCACGCCCAACACCAATTAATACGTTTGACAAGGAACCATAGTTTGGTGTTACAATTAATACGTTTGACAAAGAATCATAGCTTTCAACTTTTCCCACGCCCAATTCCAAAGTCTCTTTCCAGCAATTACATTTTATGATTGAATCCAAGGGAATTTAGGAACAAGAAAATTTATTATTTCTAGTGGCTGGAGGATTCGATCATTAAAGTAGAAATTCACCTAAAAGTAGAAAAATTTAAAGCCAGAGTCAGAGAACCAAGAAAAAAGAAAGACTCAATTTCATCCAAAACTACTCAACCTTATTGGGAATAAGAGGCTTAATCCACATGAGCTGTGATCCTAAATCGAGGTGCTAGCTTGCTAGTGGATTCAGCCACTAAAGAGGTGGCAAGACTTCAATGTGAATGAGCACTCATCCTTTCCTCAGTTGGACCTTGATCTTGTCGAACTCGGCTCTTGTAGTCTGGGAGGTCTTGGAGGCGTCACCAAGCTCCATAGAGACCCTGCCCGCGTGTTTTGCCAAGATTGCTCTCAAATATCGTTAATAGAGATAAAGTGTCTATTTGGGAATTGAGTTAGCCTTCCTCTTGTTTGCCTTGGCTCGATATTAAATATTTCATTCCTTCGTATTCATCTCTATCTATTCATGTCTAGTTATGTCAATTTCCCATTTTTCAGTGAGCTTCTAAATTTCCTCTACTGCATTTTCGTGGTATGCTTTTGCTGCCTCTTCGATCACATCTATTACATGCCTTTGTCCTCTCGACTAACTCGGGGGTGAGCTAGGTTGAGCTTCA